>LPNX010184547.1:0-209982 GCA_001517045.1 Pseudotsuga menziesii
TGGTACCTTGTTATGAGGAATGTTAGCGACATTTAAAGGAAATGGTTAATGTATAACTTCTATCACAATCGAGGGATAGTCGAATGACTAATGAAATGGTTGTATCTATCTTTAAATTCAATATGGCCTACGTATATTAGAGTGAATGTAGTTGATGGTCCTTAATTACAACAAAGTAGGATTACGTTTATTTCTGGTTCTAGTATGGTCATTGGATAGCTCTAATATCAACTACCTAGTGAAAATTAATTTAATTAACTTATGGTTTGTTTAGATGTAAGTGATAGTAGCGTTTTCATGAATGTGATTACTCTCTCTCAAAATTCTAACATGATTGACTGGTTAATATAGTAAAAGCAAAAAAAAATAAAAAAAATTACCACGTTTTCTCAAATTTTACATGGAGATATTTTGGGTATGTTACAGGACGCCTAGAAGGTGATTGCTATTCTAAACTCGGCCTCTGGGAAGAAATAATTTCCCTCAGGATTACTTACAGATATCAGTTCAGGTGGCACCAAGGAGGATGACCAAAAGGAACAAAATGTTTCAAAATGCACTTAATAGGATTAACATTATTCAACAAAAGGTAGAAAATTTCAACAAAATGTTCTAACCCCCCATTTCAGAAAAGGTTTCCAGAGTTTTGGGGTCCATAGGGGAAGCTGATCGCTGAGAGAAAATATGTCGAATTGTTGCGGGAGGAAATACTAAACCATGCAAATTTGAGGGTGTGAATAGTGGGATAAAGGGACAAGTAATCATTGATAAACTTAGCGACGACTTTGAGCTACTGGAAACACTCATGAATATGAAATCAGATCTCCTTTCTATTGGTCGTAGCCCCCTAATTGACCTCGATGTTATCCTAAAGGATCTACTTGAGATGGCCACCCCTACAGATAAAAAATGGAGAGATATACATGCAGTGAGCAATCATCATCTTGGAAGGACCTCCAGTAGCTGAGTCTGTCGTAGTCTATTAAAATTATTCTTAGAGTTATCGTTTTCATCAAGTGAGCCATAAAGCCCCAGATGTCGATATTTCCCTTTTTGATTGGTCATGTGTAGCACAACATTCCTTCCCGAAATGTTTTGTGGGAACGATGCATCTTCCACATCAGAGTATGTTAGGATTTAGGATGTACTTTCAGGTTTGATTCCTGCAATGTAACTAATTTGGATGCCATGTTTCAAGATATGTATCGGGGTTAAATTACACTATAAGCGTAACCTCTACGAAGGAGGTAGGGTTCGAATTTAATTTTTGAAGCCTCTGAGCTTGGATTATAGCGATGTAAAGTTTATTGGAAGTGTTAATGAAAACTATTTTTTTAAGTTTTTGAGATTCATCATAGTCTTCATATTTAGTTTGTGTTTCTTGTTTGCATCATTTTCATATGTGTAAATTATGCCAATGATTTCTAGAGAAAACCATGACCTATCTTGAGCCTACTAAGGGATGTTGTGACATGTCTTAAGCCTTCTAGGACTTACATGATTGGATGAAAGTTCCTTGAGAATTGTTAAGGGCCCAAGTCTGTGTATGAAGGTACCATGAACTACTATGGGTTACTAAGGGTGTCATGAGGGTGTGTAAATTTGTTGTCAGCATAATTGTGTACTACTTGAATAGGCTATGATCTATTAGTATGGATGGAAGTCTGTGTGAGGTATAGTATATGGGTTGCTACCCTTTATTGGACTAGTTATGAAACTAACGAAACCCCTAAGTTGATTCCTGTCAACCATGTACTAGCTACCAAGATGGGAGAAAATCTCACAGAGGTCAGAAAGAATGGAACCTACTCCTAGTTGAGGCATAATGGAAAAACACAAGTAACCATTGAGTATAAAAATGAGAGTGGTGTATGGTTCCTTAGTGCATTCACATGGTTCTCATCTCCACTCAACATGATGAGACAAATACCAATGAACAATATTTATCTAAGGGAAGTGAGAGGGTTTGATTTTTATACAAGGGGGATATGCTTTGAATAGTAAACTGTAATCACCCCCATCATATCCTACTTATTTTTTCAGCTTATTTGCTTATGTTATTTGGTTAAGGGGTTTCGTAAAAACACTTGTAAAAAATACCACTAAGTTGTGCCAAATAGTCTTAGTTGGTTTTTGAATTCAATGTAATTCTGATATGTTGATGCAAAATCATAGGCTCAAGAGGGTGAAGTCATTCATGACATCACAAGGTCAATGGAACTCTTAAGAGACCTAGGGTCTCATACATTTGTAATTTTATTTATTTTCAAAAAGCTGAATAAAATGGATAAGGAATCTAGATCCTTTTCCACATGTAATAGTTAGGATTGAGTTAGTTGTAAGTCATAGGGTTAACAGATATCAATAAGGACTGTACTTCTTTATTATAGGATCTGGAAACAAAATCCTCTTTTATTTACATCAATTTGAGTTATTTTCTTAGCAGCTTAGTTAACTTACAAAGCTTGTTGGAATTCAGAAGCTTAGGTTAGCTCATAGAGCTTATGATAGGTAATAGAGGTTTGAGGATAGCTCAAAGAATCTTTGATTATCTCATAGAGATTAAGAGAAAGAGAAATTCCACATAGCATGAATGGATGAATGAGAGGTGTACGGAAGAGTGAGTGAGGAGTGAAGAAGTAGAATTTTCTATGTGTATTTGAATTTTTGGTGAATTGACTAAAGAACAAAGGATTAGACACTGCATGTGGTTTTGATGGATTTCATGTCTTCATATAGTTCTGTAGGAGTATGAATTCATCCCACATTCACTCCATATATCCATGTATATAAACTCTGTGGCTTTGGATTGCCATATTTTTTGAATTGCAAAGAATAATTGATCTCATTAGAGGAAATTTGGGGTCTAAAATGGGGCTTATAAGAAAACATGCCAAAATAAGTTTTTGTGAGTTGGAATTCAAGAACCAATAGAATTTCAATAAAATAAGTCAACCATAATGGTTGAAGTGACATATTTGTCATTAAAAAAAACTACTTTTTTTGTTCATATTTTCAACATATCTCATTGTGTTTTTACACAAATTTCAATTGGGAGAGCTCGTTGGATGTGGAATTTGATTCCAAATCCAACGTGTACCCATGCTGCATACTTTTGATGGACCCCTCTACCCCAAAAACAAGAAATACCTGAAAAGCGTGATGATGATGTCATCATCACATTTTTTCAGGTATTTCTTGTTTTTGGGGTAGCGGGGTCCATCAAAAGTATGTAGCATGGGTACTCATTGGATGCGGAATCAAATTCCGCATCCAACGAGCTCTCCCGATCAAAATTTGAGTAAAAACACAGGGAGATATGTCAAAAATACGAACACAAAAAGTAGTGTTTTTCTTTCTTCCTCCAAAATTAATCAATATTATTTTATTATTTTAACTATTATTTTATTATTTTAACTATTATTTTATTATTTTCCTTAGGAGGCCCATTTTAGACCCCAAAATTCCTCTAATGTGTCAGTGATCAATTAAGTGGATATTTGTAGAGTGTTAAACCTTAACCAGTCACTCAAATCAAACAAGATCGTGGAGTGGGGATCGATCATGGGTAATATTGATGGTTTATAGTGATATCACCAAGAGAAGTTGAAAGCTTTGAAAAACTTTTCATGTGCTCGCTATTCTATGGAATTCACTTAATAAATTTTGGAATCCACCTTTGATTTGGTGGGGACACTGATCAAGTGATTAGAAATCCATTTGTCTACATGAAAACATAATTTGTACGAACAATCATGATGGCCATGAAATTGACAAATCAACAATCGCTATCGACAACGGGGAGGAAGCATTTTGCGAAAAAAAAAAATTCTGAAGTGTCAAATGTAAAAAATATTACTTTCGATTCCCACAAGTTCCAGAAATAATTATGCTGCGGAAGGGAAATGTAGAAACCTAGAATTCCACTGTAGAAGAAAGTTAGACAGTTTAGAAAGATATTTAACACATATATTTTGTTTTGGATCTCAAGGGTTTTGAAGTGTGTATACAAATCAGTTCCATCATATGTGTATTTTGACTATAATATTCAGATATTGATTTTTGTAGCGCTAAGAGTGAACAGTAAATGCAATAGAGATTGCTTTACATAAATAACAAGGAAAATAAACCCTAAATATCATATTCATATAACTTTGAGTTTACAATGATTGTAACAAAAGTTCCAAGGTGGACATGCAAATATGAAATTACTTTAAGTATAACCTGTAGCTTCATGGGTGTGCACAATGATTTATGGTGTCTTAATTTTTCTTTTGTGTCTTCCTTTCCCTGCCAGCTCCTCAAAACAACCCAAATCATATTCTTCTTGTTATTATGATGCAATTCCCTTCTTCACTACCCAGAAATGTTATGCAAAATCGTAACAGGAAGGAATCCTACAATGACATTACCCAACAAAGCTGTAATAGATTCCTCTAGGTGTCAATATGGATTGCAGCTCCCTTTTTGGCTATAAAAACCCTTTATATTGTCCCAAATGAACCGTGTGAATCACTGTAGATGTGGAACTGTAAATCGTCCTAAAAAACAAGATTGTGTCCTCTCCAACAAAAATGAAATGATCCTCATAAAAAAGACTATGTCCTCTCCAAACGATGTCATGACCCATGCAGTCCAAACTCAGGAAACAAATGAATAATATGCCCTCCACAAGATGAAATCAACACCTTTGTTACTCCTTTTTTCCAAAAACATAAAAACCAAAAAAGACGAAAAAAGATAATATGCATGAATCTATAGCATCTTATATCTAGATGGGCCTGAAAATTTGTTGTATGTATAACCATGACATGAGCCTATAATCCTATGTATAATATAATTTTTTTACTTGTTAGACTCATAGAAATACCCCCTTGGGATAAACCTTATTATAGAATATGGTATGGGGCTCACGCTAGGGAGTCCTAGATTCTTATATTCTTATTTTAATTATTGCATAAGCATTTCAAGCTTCTATTCTGATGCTTGTCAAGGATATTTATAACTTACATTATAGAGAGGATCTATGGGTTAAATATAAATATCTTTCTAATGTGGAGATATCCCAGCCTGTATACTAACTAATATATGTTGTTAGCATGATAGGAGATCAATATGTTAAAGTTATCACCACCATTTTAACATATCAATGTCTTTTTAGGAGGAGTTATAAATGGCTTCGATCACCTCATTTAATGGCTTGGAAGGTATGTGAAACTTCATCTCCTTTAGAGATCAATAAATCTCACTTGGGAGTGAGTGAATTACTCAAAGGTGTAGTGCATTGGCCATAACATTATTAAATATCAATTGGTTCAATAATTTCATATGCCACATGTCGTTGACTCTCCAATGACATAATTAAATAGAAATTCTGATGCAGCATCGATAGAAACTATTACACTTCCAGCACTAAATTGGTTCATTGAACAATGCAAATACATAAATGAGGTGTATTAACCCGAAAAATCCCTCACTCATCTCAACATGGCCTACACCACCCAAGGACACCCATACACGATCCTTGTAACACCCCATTAGACCCCCACACCCTCAAAAAGGCTTAAGAATGAAGAAAATGACTTAAAAACCCCAAAAACGAGCCTAAATAACTCTCCTAGGGGATAAAGCCTCCAAAAGGGGGATAAAACCCCTGAAAGGAACCTAAACCCTAAAAGGAGCAAAATTTAGGGGGAAAGGGGCTAAATCCTTGACCAGGGGCTTAAAACCTTAAAAGTCCCTAAAAAAGCTATAAAAGGAGGGTGGGGGGTCACTCTCAAACAACACCTCTCTTGCATACTGTTATGCTTCCCATGAATGCCTTGAGACCTATTTTTCTTCTCAATCCAACCACATCCCCCTCTCTTCCCCTCACATTCCCCATTGAGCCATAGCTCCTCCTCAATTATTAAGTGAGACAGAGAGGTGCTTCCTTCTAGCTAGGGCATGGTGGCCCATTTCACCAAAGGAGAGGTGTAATCTTGTTTTTTTTATGCATTTTTCTTTGATAGCTTAGTTGTTTTCTGACCATTATTTGTTTGCAGGTTTGATCTTTAACATGTTTTGCAGGTTTATTTTTGCTTAATATTTGTTTGCAGGTAGCTAAAGCGAATCCCTAACCTTGTTTGCAGAGGCGCTCACGACCATTTTCTTTCTTGTTTTTTGCTTTCTATCCATTCCATTTTATTTTTTCATTTTCCACACGAAGGAACCTATGTTTCTGTCCTATAGATAGAAGGGAGCCATTCTTGCCCCTGTAGCAAGGAGAAATCCCCGCTACAGAACTCGCGACCATACCAGGTCGATCCCATAGGATCCTTGGTTTAGTTTTTTCAAATTTCAAGTTTTTTCAGTTTATGCCCTAGTTTTTTAAAAATTTTGTCAAATGTAGCTTAGATCTAGTTTATTTCTAGTTTTTATTGTTTCTGAAGCATCTGCAAGGCAAATCCGAGTCAGTTGTGCCACAATACAGGTTATTGTCGACCGGATTTGACTGAAGATCAGAAAAACCCCAGATCTGGGGCAGGTCACACTTATTGAGCCTGAACAGGGGATGGGGTCACTCTCTTAGGCCTCACAGGTGTTACCAAGTCACCCTTTTCCCCTCAAAAGGTGTGATTTACTCAAACAGGCAGATCGATTCTGTCTGTGAAATCTGTGCAACCCCCTCTCCCGTTTCTGGAAATATTTCGCGACCCCATAACCGAAATTGACTTGAAACGTGCAGTCTATCAATTAGTACTTAATTTTTAGTTTAATAGGGACTGTCAGCATGACTTAGCCACCTCTATCCAACATAGTAGTTCAATTTCTGTTTTTGTTTCAGTTTACAGTAATTGAATCAACAAAAAATGTGTAAATTCAAAAACAAATTATTGCTTAATCAACATAGCCTAACTAAAATTGACTTAAAATCAAATCCTGCTTACCCTTCCTGCTCTACCTAGTCATCACCATTTCGAGTATTTTGGGATAAGATGAAGGGCATACATCATATAGTCCTATGCCCTTCATTGAATATTGTTCTAAACCATTAAAAACGGATGACTTGGAAGGTAGAGGGGGTGGAGAAGGAGGGATTCTCACATCGTTAAGCATCCTCCCCATTTACCAACCTTGCATCCGAGAGGTGACCTATGGATATACGAATGGGATTAGTCCCATTTTGTTGAGATCCCAGCACCTTCTCTTGGTCTAAGAGGAATATAGGTGTAAGGAAGTCACCTAGTTAGGCTATCACATTCAGGGTTAAAAATGTATCTGTTTACAAATTTATGATTATTCACTGCTTGCACAACAATGAAATGAACTATATGACATATTCATAAACCACTTGCAACCACCTAATAAACAAAAATATAGAAAAACATATACATCATACCACTAAATAAACCCAACTCAGTTCATGATACTGAGAGAGCCTTAAAATTTATCAATTTACACTAAGTTCAAAAAATCTGCAGTCTTTGAGGACATAAGTCCCTCACTAATTCAACCATGGGAAGTACTTCAGCTCTACCCAAACACTCATTGTGAGGAGTACTATAGGAACCCCAAAGTAGCTGGCCATTGAGAGGAATTGCCAAGAGAAATGGGCAACGACCCCCACCGATTGAGTAGAAATGCCCATGAGGAAAAATCCAAGCATTATCTTCTGGCAGTATTGGTGGCCGAGTGACCAGCTATAGCCAATATGAATGATCCGGTAGATTATTCCTCTTTGAAGATCCAATATGGTACATGGTTCAGAAATGATGGTTCAAAGAAGCTGCGCAGATCAAAGGTCGGAAGAGATCTCCTTCCGTGACATCGGAGGTCGGAAGAGAATCTTCTTCCGCAATGGAGGGCGGCCAAACTATTAGTCTGTCCGTGGAAATAACTAGACAAAAAAAATATAAGGATCGACGGTCGGAAGATTTTCCCCTTCCGCAATGTCGGAGCTTACAAGCATTTCCCCTTCCGCAACGGTGGAAACTTACAGGCGTTCGGAATGGATCGGAAGCTGGAGCGATAAAAGAGCCGCAAGGGCAGAGATAGAAAGGATCGAAAGTTGAAGTAGAACGAGAGCCACAACGGTGGAGGTATAAAGGCTTCTAGTAGCCACAACGATGGGCACAATCTTGATCAGAAGGATAACGCTTCCGGCAGCCGCAATGACAGAGCTCACAAAACCTTCCACGTCCGCAACTGCGAAAACCAAAGTGACTAAAAATTCTGGCTCGAACACCAAATGAACACCGATTGAGATAAGAGTTCATCAGAGCTAGTTTCTCATCACTCTTCTGCAACAACGGAAGCCCGGATAAGAAAAACTTCCAACTCAAACACTGCAATACGCATGGCACGGTGACATTGCTAAAGGGTTGGCAGTCTGTGCATAGTTTTGTTGCATTTTATGCATATGACGTTATTATGATATGGTAGGAATTCATCATGAACAACTTATTTGTAACAGTTGGAAAATCTTTCTTGGCAGTTATCATATTCAATCTGTCACCACAGTTGAGATGTCACTGAAAGGTATATGAACCGCCTGTTATGAAAAATGAGTTGGCATTTGGCAGGAGAAGCTAAACAGTCGCATTTTATTTTACGTTTTGTCTCCTTGGTAATGGGAAGATGAGGCTTAAATAGGGGAAGATGGAGACTATTGGAGGGGGGACTCAGTTCATTGAGAACGTAGGCTTGGAGAGTTTACCGTAAAACTATCCACATGCTGTTGAAGTCCACTATCCTCAGTTATAACTTGGCTTCTTTTGTCTGTTGAAGTCCAGTTTTATAACTTTCAGAGAGGAGGTCTTGAAGACTTTACTGTTAATGTCCAGTTTCTGTGATTAGTCTAGAACCATTTGTACCATTTAAAACCATTAGTTGGATCGGTTCCTATTGGAGAGGGCCTCGGATATGTAGCCTAGTGGAGGGGGTGAACTCCGTTATCAACTTCTGTTTGTGACTCTGGTTCTATGTTTTCTGCTTGGCATCTGTTTATCAGTCTTATTTTTCATTCCTGTTCTGAGCATTTAATTTCCGTTAATGCTATTCCATTAATTAACCTGTTGCCTGCATTCTTTTACAACAAACTTTTAATGCACTAAAGTTGACGTCCAATGGATCATATTTTGGTATCAGAGCTGGTTGACTATTGTGCAAGTTTTTGAATGTTTACCAGGTCCAGGTTAAATATTGGTGAAGGAGAATTAGTTGAAGGAGATCCTAATATTGGCTCCAGGAAAACATTCTCAAGAACCATGTCTTCTCCACGAGGGGAAGAAGAAGGACATACCGAACGGGAAAAACCTGTCATTTCTGAAACTGCATTTCTGGAAGCTATTATGAGCATGAAAGCCATGATGGAAATTCTACTCGATGACCAAGCAGAAAGGAAGAAGAAAGAAGAAGGACCTTCATACAAAGATGCAGAAGTTAAGCCGGAAGAAAAGGGTAAAGGAGTAGGAGGTGATGGTGATCCTCCTGATACTAAACATACTTTTTATTCTTCTCGTACTTATCATTCAAATAATGCAAGTCCTAATATGCCTTATTTCAAATTGGATGTAAAATTTGAATTACCTATTTATAATGGAGATGTAGATGCTGAAAAATTAGACAATTGGATCAAGCAGCTTGAAGTATATTGCAGGGTGCAAGGCATTAATGATGACCCTTCCAGGATTCAATTGGCCAATTTGAGGATAAGTGGAATGGCTCTTACTTGGTGGGAGAGCAAGATTCAGCGATATCTTCAAAAGAATGGTAAAATTATCTCAGTTTGGAATGAATTCATTGAAGTATTAAGAAAGCAATTTTATCCTTTAGGTCACATGAAGCAATTAACCATGAATTGGCAAATGTTTAGACAAGTTAAAGGACAAAGCATTCAAGACTATACTCATCAATTCAGAAAGAGGGCTATTGCGTTGAATGTTTCGTTAGATACACAAGAAACTTTTCTTAAGTACATTGGTGGCATGCATTCTTATTTGAAGCATACTTTGTTGATGTTTAATCCCAGTAATTTGGATGATGTATGTGTTCAAGCTACCCATTTAGAAGCCAGGGGTAAGCATGCTAATGATACTTTTGTGAAGAATTCATTTAAATTTGGCAGCAAATCAAAAGGTAAAGATAAGGGGAAAAAGAATATGGCTACTGTTAAGAAAGAGGGTGAAAAGCCTACATGTTTGCATTATCAGAAGTGACATGATGTCTCTAAGTGTTGGAAACTTCATCCGGAGTTAAGGCCAAAGAAGTACGGAGGAAACAAAGATAAAGGAAAATCCAAAGCTACTGCAGCCATTATTCAAGACTTGGGATCCGACTCAGGTGATGAAACAAAAGTTACAGCTGTCGGAATCCAAGGTAAGGATAAAAGTATCTCACTTCCCATTGATGCACAACCAAGTTCTAGTGCAAGTACAAGTCTTCCATTTACTTCTAAGCAAAATGATAAAGATATAAGTGCACTAGTTCATGTTCGTGTCATTGCAAATCACACAAAGATTGATATATTGTTTGATAGTGGTTCACAAGTAAATCTGATATCAGAAGAAGTGGTTAAGAAGTTGCATTTAGTTACTGTGCCTCATGAAAATCCCTATCCTCTAGGTTGGGTTACTAGTGATACACGATTGCAAGTTACAAGGAAATGTGTATTAAAATTTTCAATTACTGAAAAGTTTAGGGATGAGGTAGAATTGGATGTAGTACCACTTGACATTTGTGGAATTGTACTTGGGAGTCCATATTTGTATGACCGGAAAGCAGTCTTTTATAGAGAGCAGAATAAGTATCATCTTTTTAAAGAAGGTATGGAATATATTGTACGAGCACATAAGATGAAAACCAATCTAGCAATAGTCTCTGCAAGACAAATGAAGAGGTTGGTAAATGCTAGTAAGAATTTTGTGTTGATGATGGTTAAGATGAAAAATGATGATGTCTCTAAATATTTTGAAGAATGTGACCCTAAGCATAAATCTAAACTAATTGACATCATTTCTGAATATGATGATTTGTTTCAAGATCCGAAGGGGTTACCACTGAAGAGAGAGATTCAGCATGAGATACATTTGCAGCAGGATGTGCCACTCCCAAACATAGCCATGTACCGGATGTCTATAATGAAGAATGACAAAATCAAGAAGCAGGTTCAGGAGATGATTGAGAAGGGGGTCATCTAGCCCAACACTTCTCCTTGCGGCTCTCCTATAGTCTTGGTTCCAAAGAAGGATGGGTCGTGGAGGATGTGTATCGACTACAGGGCCCTTAACAAAATCACCATTAAAAACAGGTACCCTTTTCCTCGCATTGATGATTTGCTTGATCAGTTGAAACATGCAACTTATTTTACAAAATTGGATCTACGTAGTGGGTATCATCAAATATGTCTTGCTGAGCATGATGCTTGGAAAACAACTTTTAAAACGAAACAGGGTTTGTATGAATGCCTTGTAATGCCTTTCAGGCTATGAAACACTCCTGCTACTTTCATGCGGGTCATGAATGATTTCTTTCGTTCATTCATTGATGATTTTTTAATTGTATATATAGATGATATCCTAGTGTTTAGAAAAACTTGGGAAGAGCATGTTGTACATGCGAAGAAAATTTTAGATGTACTAAGAAAGGAAAAGTTGTATGTAAAAATGTCTAAATGTGAATTTGCTAAAACTTCGTTAGTATATCTAGGCCATATTATTAGTGGAGGCCACCTGCAAGTGGACCCAGCCAAGGTTGCTGTCATTGTAAACTGGCCACAGCCTAACACCGTTAATGAAATTAGAAGTTTTCTGGGTGCGGTTCAGTACTGGAGGAAATTCATTTTTGGGTTTTCTTCCATTGTTGCTCCTTTACATGCGTTGACAAGCATTAAAGATATTTTCCAGTGGGGGGGCAAGCATCAGAGAGCCTTCGACACTTTGAAGGAAAAGATTAGCATAGCACCATTTCTAACATTGCCAGATTTGCAGCAGCCATTTGAGATCGAAACCGATGCCAGCGGGTTTGCCATGGGAGCAGTTTTGATGCAAGGAAGGAAGCTTGTTTGTTACCATTTAGAAACATTCTCTACTACGTTAAGTAACTATCCAAACTATGACAAAGAATTGTATGCTTTAGTACAGAGTGTGAAGAAGTGGAAACATTATATCATGGGAAAAGAGACAGTCATACATAATGATCATCAGGCACTTCAATATTTACAATCTCAAACTAAAATACAACAAAGTAGGCATTTAAGATGGATGGGGTTCTTACAACAGTTTCATCTTGTAATCAAGTACAAAAAGGGAATTCATAATAAAGTAGTAGACATGTTATCAAGGCCACCTACAAATGCTTCAATCATTCTTCAGAACAGTTCATTAACACATGAAAGTTATAATGAACAGTATGCAGAAGATAAAGATTTTAAGAAAGTATATGCATCACTAATACATGGTAAACAGGAAGAGAACTATTTTGTGCATGAACATCTCTTGTATCATCTCGGTAAACTCTGTATTCCAGAGAAAGAAAGAGTGCATGTGATCCGAGAGGCACATAGTTCATTGATTGCAAGACATTTTGGTATAAGCAAAACATTATTTGTATTGCAGAATCATTGTTATTGGCCTCAAATGCCAGAAACTGTAGCTGAATATATAAGAGGTTGTGTTATGTGTGCAACAAGTAAGCCTAGCAATAGGAAATTGGGTTTGTACACTCCTCTTCCAGTTTCTTCTCGTCCTTGGGAAAGTATTCCTATGGACTTTGTAGGGGGGTTACCTATGTCTAGAAAAGGACATGATTACCTATATGTCATTGTGGATAGATTCAACAAAATGTGTATCTTAATGCCATGTAACAAGCAGATCACTGCTGAAAAAACAGCTCATTTATTCTTTCAAAATGTTTGGGTACATTTTTGGGCTACCCATGTATATTGTATCTGATCGAGATTCCCGGTTCTTGGGAAAATTATGGTCAACTTTATGGGAGCTTATGGACACTAAACTGAAGAAAAGTACAACTTTTCATCCACAGACCGATGGGCAAACAGAGGTAGTGAACAAAACAGTGGTTCAGCTGCTCAAAGGATATTGTAGTAAGCATCCTAAACTTTGGGATGAGTAGTTGCAGTATATACAACATGCTTACAATCATGGAGTTCATTCTTCCATGAAAAGATCTCCTTTTGAAACTTGTTTTGGTTATCTGCCAAAAACACCAATGGACTTCTCTTTTGGCAAAGATGTAGTGGATGGACATCATGATGCAGATAAAGCTTTAAAGTTCATTCAGAGAATCCAAGCAGTGCAGCAGGTAGTTCTAGAATAGTTGGAGAAGAGCCAGGCAAAGTACAAAGCCATGCATGACAAGCATCGAATTGATCATAAATTTCAGGTTGGTGACCAATTTTGGTTACACATCACCAAAGAAAGAATGAAAGGTGAAGGTAAAAATCTTAATCCTATTAGGTATGGTCCTTTTGAGATCTTGGAAAAGATCGGTACTAATGCTTTTAGCTTGAATTTACCTCCATACATGCAAATTTATTTAGTTGTCAATGTTGAGAATCTTAAATTGTATGAGCCTCCTATGATCATGGATGAGGAAATTAACATATAGATTCCTTCCATAGATGATTTGGCACCTGAATATATGAGAGAGTTGTAGGATGATGTTATTCTTGACAAGAATGTAAGAAATTCACAAAGGGGGAATGCTGAGTACCTTCGAGTGGGGCTGAAAGGAATGCATCCTAGCAAAGCAAGATGGATGGAGATTGGAAAAGTGAGGGAGTTGTACCCTCACTTGCAGAATAATTCAAGCTTTTGGTTGTCCAAAATCTCTCCAATGGGGAGGATTGATCCGGTGGATTATTCCTCTTTGAAGATCCAATATGGTACATGGTTCAAAAACGATGGTTCAAAGAAGCCCACATATTGGAGGTTGGAAGAGATCTCCTTCCGCGACATCGAATGTCGAAAGAGCATCTTCTTCTGCAATGGTGGGCAACCAAATTATTAGTTTGTCTGTGGAAATAACTAGATGAAAAAAATATAAGGATCGACAGTCGGAAGCTTTTCCCCTTCCCCAATGTCGGAGCTTACCAGCATTTCCCCTTCCGCAACGGCGGAAACTTACAGGTGTTTGGAACGGATCGGAAGCTGGAGCGATAAAAGAGCCACAACGGTGGAGATAAAAAGGATCAGAAGTTGGAGCGGAACGGGAGCCGCAATGGCGAAGGTATAAAGGCTTCCGGCAGCTGCAATGACGGGCACAATCTTGATCAGAAGGATAACGATTTTGGCAGCCGCAATGATGGAGATCACAAGACCTTCCCCATCCGTAACTGCGGAAACCAAAGTGACTAAAACTTTCGGCTCGAACACCAAATGACCACCGATTGAGATAAGAGTTCATCGAAGCTAGTTGCTCATCACTCTTTCGCAACGGCGTAAGCCCGGATAACAAAAAATTCTGACTCAAACACTGCAATACGCATGGCGTGGTGACATTGCTAAATGGTTGGCAGTCTGTGCATAGTTTTGTTGCATTTTATTCATATGACATTATTATGATATGGCAAGATTTCATCATGAACAGCTTATTTGTAACAGTTGGCAAAGCTTTCTTGGCAGTTATCATATTCGATCCGTCACCACAGTTGAGATGTCACTGAAAGGCATATGAACTGCCTGTTATGAAAAATGAGTTGGCATTTGGCAGGAGAAGGTAAACAGTTGCATTTTCTTTTATGTTTTGTCTCCTTGGTAACGGGAAGATGAGGCTTAAATAGGGGAAGCTGGCGACTATTGGAGGGGGGACTTAGTTCATTGAGAACGCAGGCTTGGAAAGTTTGCCGTAAAACTATCCACATGCTGTTGAAGTCGACTATCCTCAATTATAACTTGGCTTCTTTTGTCTGTTGAAGTCCATTTTTGTAACTTTCAGAGAGGAGGTCTTGAAGACTTTACTGTTAATGGCCAGTTTCTGTGATTAGTCCAGAACCATTTGTACCATTTAAAACCATTAATTGGATTGGTTCCTGTTGGAGAGGGGCCCGGAGACGTATGCCAGTGGAGGGGGTGAACTTCTTTATCAACTTTTGTTTGTGACTCTGTTTCTGTGTTTTCTGCTTGGCATCTGTTTATCAGTCTTGTTTTTCATTCCTGTTCTGAGCATTTAATTTCTGTTAATGTTGTTCCATTAATTAACCTGTTTCCTGCATTCTTTTACAACAAACTTTTAATGCACTAAAGTTGAGGTCTGACAGATCAAGGAAGCCATTGAAACCGGTGTCCAAACATCATTCCCATCAGTTTGATAAACATCTAACACAATTGATCCCATGCGCTCTTCCTCATGCCTAAGAGGTGAACCACCACCATTCGGGACATTAAACTGACACCGTCGAAACTATTCTCAGCAATCTCCCAGAACATCACAAGGCCACACATCCTCTAATTTAAATTCAGAACCATACTATTCTAAAGCAGACCTCCATACTGCATGATCAAGCCCCATGAGGGGTGCAAATATGGATCCATTTTTTGGCATAACCATAGCAAGTGGACCCATGTCCACGCCACAATATGTCACCAACAACCCTGCAAGTGGCCCAAGTACAGTCATGCAAACTGTCATCAATCATCTACCACCACCCATAGTAACCAACCAAGCTATCCCACTTGCAACACACGGGGACAGTGGCCCTTCCACACACACTACCCCTCCTGCCACACAGGGGGGTAGTTCACCATCGACTTACATTTCTCCTACTATCATACATGGGGGAAATGTCCCCTTCACCCGCATTGTCCCTCCCACCACAAGTGGGGGAATTGGCCCTTCTACAATGGAACAACGAATACCCCCAGTTATGCAAGTACATTATGCACTTGTAAACCCCACCACCATCCCTTCCCCATCTCACATCAACCTGGGGTAAAATTTGCCTATCATGGCTCATCTTAACTTGCCTAATTTGGCTCAATTGACAAATGACCCCATTTTCCATCAATATTTTTGGCCTCCAATGCCAACTAATCTTCCATCAGACATCCCCAAGTTTGAAGGCAAGGCAGGGGAATGTCCCCAAAACCACATTTTGACATTCCATCTATGGTGCTTGTCTAATAGCATCATAGATGATTCCATCAGGCTGAGGCTATTCCAACACACCCTTATAGGTGTCATGGCCGAATGGTACATTGAGCTACCGCAGGTCAAATGTCCAAGTTTCAACTCCTTATCTTTCGTGTTCCTATAGTATTTCCAACTCCCCGTCAGATATGACGAAGGGGTGGAGATCATGTTATCCTATCGCCAGAACATTACGACACATATAATCGACCACATCCATGAGTGGCGACAACATTGCAGCTTGTGTAAAATCCAACTTGACGATAGGATCTTCTTGGATTGGTTTCTCAAATCCATGCTCCTGGCCATAGCAAAGGATGTCGCATCCAAACATCCCCAATATGAAGAGGAGGCCATATTGAAATCCCAATAGTTTGACTTGATCTATGCTCAGTACAGATACCTTTACACTGTCATTCCAGATGCCCCCCACCCAAGCACCTCCTACCGGGATGCACCGAGGACATCTCATGCTACAGACGGCATCATAGGCTCGGTCTCCCAACAGCCACAGCACCATTCCACACCACCTATAGTTACACCACAACCAAGCAACACTGCTACTGTTTCCTACCAAAATCAAACTCCAAACTATGCCAGAATGATGTCCCAGTTCGGAGAAACACCATCTTACGCACAACCTGTGCCACCGCAGTAGGCTCAGGCCTTAGCATGGACAACACAGCAGTACACAGGGAAAATGCCACATTTGTGGCACCGCAGCCCACCCAAATTTATTATGCACCACTAGTGTAGGTGATTCAATCCCCCACAACTGCTCCACCATCTCCATTGGGATAAGTATTTGCACAACAAAACTGTCCCAACCAGCCTGCCCCCAACAATCAACAAGGGTAAGCTAGAAATAATCAGCCCTGGAACCAAGTCAATAACCAACTGCAGGGAGGCGGTCAACAACCAAACCCTTTGAACAATTCCACATCAAATCGACCTACCCAAACCCCCCCATGACCGAATGCTCCTAGACGCAACGCCATGTTGCACACAAACCAACCGTGCACACTCTGTGAGGTTTATGGGAACTACACATTCGAGTGTCCCCTCATGGGTCATGCTAAGAAAGCCATTCAAAACAAGGCCTAATAGGCCACCAATTCCATGAACCAAGTCCAACCCAACCCAACACCACAAGGACCTCCCCCCATGGTGCTTCAAAACCCACTACTAGTCCAAGGATTGGTGGCAACCGCACCCCCTCCCCAGGCCAATCCCAATGCTCCGGTGGCTCCTCCCATGGTAGAAATAGGTGTCCACCACCTCCTAGCCATGACGACTGAAGAGGTTAACCTACAAACTAGACATAATTTCTACAGTACCACCACTGAACCTGCATTGACCTATTTGGAAATAGATACTGCTGACATATCAGCAGTATCTATTTCCAAATAGGTCAATGCACCTCTTCAGTTACCCCCTTTCCCCCGCTTCCCCATACACCGAGTGGCCAACAATACCACAGCTGGAGTTGCTGTCAGCTATAGCATTATGGATGATTTGGCCCAAACACCAACGACCATGTCCGCTCTGTAGGTACTCAAAACGTGCTGAACATAGTGGAAAGCCTTACTAGCCGCTCTTGGGGCCGTAGACCCCTCTGAATCCAAGTTGATCACATTTGACATGGAGAATGGAGAACTACACTTTACATCCACCATCATCTCCCAAATCCTGATGTTTATCCAGAATTTGGTCATGCACCAGTGCATAGTGGATGATGGGGCATCCAAATGTGTTATGTCCACCCTAGTTTGGTAGAAACTTGGATCACAAATTTTGCAACCATCTTCCACAGCTCTGCATGCTTATGACGGCCATCCCACTAAATCCCAAGGAATCCTCCCCCATGTCCCCATCACATTAGCCAGGAAGATAGTTCTAATTGACATAGAAGTTGTAAACGCTCAAATGGACTATAACCTTCTCCTCGGAAGAAGTTATATGTACACCATGAGAGCTAGCACATCAACTGTCTTCTGTCTCATGATGCTCCCCCATAAAGGGAAGATTGTGATAGTTGATCAACTCACTTATCATGATCTGCAATGGTTAACCACACCTACCAACGTTATCCTGACCATCACAACCATTGAGACACAAGGGATGACCACACACACCAATGTTGTCCCTACAATCAAAACCATGGTTGACAACACACCATCCTCCCCATTGTTGATTGTGGGCCCTGGATTGTTTGTCAATCCCACCATGATGGCTCCTTTCCCCTCAGTGTCACTGCCACCAACACAAAATGAGACTGCTAACTTGCGTATGGTCTCATCCAGCACCGCTGCACCTAAACAACAACCACAGCCGTAGCCCCAACCAAAACCACAACATCGTTGGTAGTAGCATCATTTCATGCAGCCATAACCACAACTACATCCCCACATGCAACCAACAAGGAGTTATCTGGGCTCATCTCTAGTCCATACGATTCCCTTCCTCTTTCCCCCACCTGGTGTCATGAGAAATCTGATAATGACCACCTTAAGCCTACCTAACTTTACATTTGGAATTCCAGTGTGGTATCTTGATCCACCAACTCAACCACCAATTCCCCAGGTTGTTTTAACCCTAGTACAACCCATTGTGGTCGAGTCTCACCCTCCACTTAGCTTACAAAAGCCAACCACTGCGCCCGCACCCGCATCGCCCCACCCAAAAAGGGCCATGAGTAAGAATGCCAAAGCCACTACAGAACCTCGGTAGATCCCTCCTTGTGCTTTCTACAAAGAACAAGACCACCCAACTCAATATTTCCCTGAAATTCCAGTGATCTGTGCGCATTTGGATGCCATGGACATAATCGAAAACCTCCCCATGGTTGAACTCCTAACCGTGACAATAGTAAAAAAGAAGTCACTAAGAAAAAACCATGCTTGCACCCTCTACAATTTGTATGGACATTATTCTCACCATTGCAAAGAATTGCCCAAGTTTCAAATGGATTTAGCTGACCTCCGTCAACATTCCCTTGAGTCTGAGATCACCTTGGTCGAAGAAGTTCACCCCCCACCTCCTTTTTCAGACACCATGTCCATTTACATGATGTCCAGTTCTATAGACCCTCTTGTCTCCACCACCACCAATGGTCCATTAGACCTATCTCTTTCATTGTTTCTGCAACCGCAGTTGCAACCTCGGTCACAGCCACAACCTTAGTTACCAGTGAAACAGTGGGGTTCATTCTTGATCAACATGATCCTTTTCCATTTTCTTTTCCTTTTCCTTTTCCTAACATCCAAGATTGTGAGTGAGTCTATCTTGGAAACCCACAATCTACAGGATTTCATACTCGGAGATCCTGTGTGGCACCTTGAACCACCTACCCTACCCCTAAGACCCCATGATGTGTTGACTCATGTCCATCCAATTGAGATGATGTTGCACCTACCTCCAGGTCCATCAAAGACTCCTCTTCTCTCCAGGCCTGCTCCTCTTCCTCCAGCAGAGACTGGGGGAAAGGCAACCAAATCTGTAACTAGTACCATTTACATGATCTCTAGCACCAGTTTCCCTTCCCTCTCACCAGCCGTGGAAGATCCACCTGATCTACCCCAGCACCACTTACGTGATGATGGAGAGATCTGTAAGACCACCTTTGGTTTTACCCCATTCCCTTTGAACCATAGTGTGGAATTGGTTCTTCCCATAAAATACCAAATTCTGTCATCCCCCCTTGCCAATGACCTTCATCTCGGCAAGGGCCCATACCTCTTTATTGACTCTGATGGACAACTCTTGGAGAACCCACACAATGGGCTCTACCTCAAGAGATTTTATGTCTAACATCACCAATGATTCGCTTCGTTTTCTTTTCTTGTTTTTCAATGTTTTTTTCCACAAGTCAGGGGCAACACCATTAGCTGCTAATACAAAGTCACTCGAAATCAGTTTCAGACACCTCTCACACCTCCGGGCTCAAATTTATATCTCCTTATGAGACCATTGTCTCATGTTTTAAAAAAAAAAATTGGGACCATTTCCCACAAGTCACCTCAATTTATGAGCCACAGCATGGAAATACAAGTGTCTACAGACCTGTACTTGTATCACTCTTACCTACCGCTACTCATGCGGGTTTTTGTGCCACCGCCCGTTAATGGTTACCATTTTTATTCTTGTTTTGTATTTTAATAGATAGTTGTCTTCTCCATCCACCACACCTTATGCGGACCTCTGGACCATTGTCCATAAAACAATTAATTTTTATTGCATTTATTTGGCATATAAGTGCCCCCGAACTTGCACTCACATCACATGTAGTCAAGTCCATCCACTACAACTCACAGACATGCTCTCCTAACCTCTATTCAAGAGCCACCTCGGTTTGTGTGCCTCTGTCGCATTGACTTGCGAGCCTTTGTCGGGATCTATCCCATGCATGTATTGGTATGTTTGAGAGCCTTCTCCTCCATCCATACTGCACAGATGACCTTTGGACCACTGTCCACCATCTCAACATGGGGCACCTTCTGTGCCACCACAGTTAGTTGACCATATTAGAGTTTCATTTAAGCTCTTTTCTCACTATTAAAAACAATGAAAAGATAGCCGAGTTCAGTTGCTTCCTTTCCTACTCACTAAAGTAGAGGAAAGGGCGTCTACATCGTCTCATTTACCTCCTTTTGTGGACCATGTAGACCATTGAAAGAAAAGGACCACCTTGGCATATTCAAGCCAAGACGATTCCCCTTGCATACTTTTATGCTTTCTTGGGAAAAGGGGCCGCACCTTAAGAAAAAGCTAACCACGGGTTGTCATTAAGCTCTTTTCCATCCTTCTCATCAAGAAAAGATTGTCGAGCAAACTTGGTTTCGTTTATGCTCGTAAAATTATCTGAAGCACCGTCCAGTTAGTATAGGTTTAACGTTTTTCGACCTGATTGGACTACCAATGGCAAAGAAATATCTCATCCCCTCCAGGATGGGCGAGCTCTCCTATGTATACTTTTATCCTTTTTCGGGCACAGGAGACTACCAACAAAAAGGATCCTCCACTGGAGTCGTCTTCGTGCTTTTAGACTCTCTAAAATTGAAAGCACCATCAAGCAGTTACTTTCTCGGGCTCACCAAAAATCCATGAGATCGTACCATAATGGTGTCCCTAGACACCACCCCATAGAAAACAGTTTGGCATCATTCCCCCTTTAGGTCACCTTTGTTTAGAGTACTCTATAATGTGTCTTCCTTGGATCTCATCAATATGAAAAGTGTCTACCTCCTCCAAGTATGTCCCATCTCCAATGACATCCCCGGTATTATAGCTACGATCCCCTTCCCATGAGTCAGCTTCATTTGATACCTGGTCCGCCCTGTCGTCATACTCTAAATAAAGGAATTTTTACTCTAGCACACTCCCCCCNTCCCTCTGTCGATGACAACACACATATACCAAAGGATAGACCCATAGGTCCCTATATCCTAGTTTCATTAACCTCATTGATGTGTTCCTTCTACCACTTGAGAGGAGTCCTTAATGCCTCTCGGGATGGTTTTTTCTCACATGCTCGACTTCAACTACATCATCGCACCGTTGAGATTCATACATGGTTTGGTCCATACAGTATTTGGTCAAAGATCCTGGATGTCACCTGACTCTAGCACATTGATGAGTCTACTTGAGGGACTTGAATAGGTTATGTCCCTTGTGATTTCTGGGTTGTGTTGGAGACAGTGTTCAGAAGCCCTAGTAGTGCTTCTATATAGATTTATGATTGGTGCAACATACTTGTACTGTACAGACTCTGACTCTCAATTAGTGAGTCCATACAACTATGTACCATTCCAGATCCAGTAGACCGTCAGTCATGAAGATATAGCATTCCATGAGAACACCATGGGTCCAATGTACCTATTCTTCAAATCAGTATTGTATTCAGCCTCGCATTGAGGCAACCAATATGTACCATCAGTTGTATATGATCGACTCTCGTATTTTAGAGCATAGATCAAATTATTGTTTTGACATTGTCATGGGCATGGGGATGCCCTCCTTGTCCATATACATGTCACACATTATTTGTATCTCACCCATTGATGGGAACCATATTAATACAAAAACTGAAATCCACCATGCCCCAGCCCCAAAAGAACCACCTCTATGCAGCAAATCCTATGATGTCCATCGGCCATACAATGAGCTCTTTCCCGCACACATCAGGGTGCAATCTGTTAACCCGAAAAATCCCTCACTCAGCTCTACATGGCCTACATCACCCAAGGACACCCATACACTATCCTCGTAACACCCCATTAGACCCCCACACCCTCAAAAAGGCTTAAGAATGAGGAAAATGGTGTAAAACCCCCAAAAAGGAGCCTAAATATCTCTCATATGGGCTAAAGTCTCCAAAAAGGGGCTAAACCCCCTCAAAGGAGCCTAAAACCCTAAAAGGAGCTAAAGTTAGGGCATAAGGGGATAAAATCCCCAAAAAGGGGCTAAACCCCTGATCAAGGGCTTAAAACCATAAAAGTCCCCAAAAAAGCTATAAAAGGAGGGTGGGGGTCACTCTCAAATGACACCTCTCTTGCATACTATTATGCTTCCCACGGATGCCTTGAGACCTATTTTGCCTCTCAAGCCACCCACATCCCCCTCTCTTCTACTTACATTCCCCATTGAGCCATAGCTCCTCCTCCATTGCTGAGTGAGATAGAGAGGTGCTTCCTTCCAGCCAGGGCATGGTGGCCCATTTCACCAAAGGAGAGGTATAATCTTGTTTTGTTTATGCATTTTTCTTTGATAGATTAGTTGTTTTCTGACCATTATTTGTTTGTGGGCTTGATCTTTAACATGTTTTGCAGGTTTATTTTTGCTTAATAGTTGTTTACAGGTTGCTAAGGCAAAGCCCTAAACTTGTTTGCAAAGGGGCTCATAGCCATTTTCTTTCTTGTTTTTTTCTTTCTGTCCATTCCATTTCTTTCTTCATTTTCCACACACGGGAACCTACCCTTCTATCCTATAGATATAAGGGATCCATTCCTGCCCCTGTAGCAAGGAGAAATCCCTGCTACAAGGTGGAGGCTATAGATTTCCATCACATGATTAAATGTAACGCCGTATATCTCTTGTCATTATTCTAATATCCCTGGTTACCTAATTGATATGTCAATTACAAAAGTAGATTTGTAAAGAATACTACAATAGAAATTTTAGCTCATATGATTTCCATAATAAGTGAGATCATAAATCCAACCAAGAAAAAACAAGAAATAATTGTTTGAATGCATATGATAGATAGCTTAGTAAGGAAAGAAACAAGAATGAGTCATATCATGCCATTAGTTACAAATAGCAAATAAAAGAGAAAATATCTTGTGTAGAATCATAAGAGAGTCTATGGAAATGAACTAATTTAATACAATTATTTTATCCTTATGGTATCCTTACTTATTGACATGGGACCTAGAATGATATATAAGTAATTTGATCTAGTAACCAGTAAATACACCTACATATAAATGCATGGAGTAGATACCGATTAGAAATAATACTATGTTTGGATATTGTAACCTCAACATCTAACCTCAGATAAAAGTAGTGACATCCCTTATGTGGTAATCTAAAACTGATTATTAGGGCCCTTGAATACATTGAAACAAATTCATTACCCCCATCCTTCTACAAATAAACATGACAATCAATGCATTATAAGCCATGATTATTACATTATTTAACTTCATGTCATCAACCGCAATAGGCTAATATAGATGGTCGATTTCATCGTATACCCCCTCAACCTCCTTATTTATATCAAGTCATTTTCCTTGTAAAATCCATTAATTCATCAAAGGATTATTAATGCAAGTATGAATATTTGGCTGATCACAACCATTTTCCTTCATAAGATCCACTAGTGCAAGATAAATGACAACTTTTCCTCCTTTCAATGTCCATTATTGAAGGTAGTATATGTTACTTCATTTGGTGTCAATCATTTTCATATAGGGATGATGGTTAAGGGAATACTTAAGGATTGTTTAGATAAAAGTTTGGATCTATATAGCCATTTTTTCGATAATATAGCTACAATATTGCCATGGTTCACTAATTCATATAACAAGTGTCGTAGGAATTAGAAAGGTGCCCTTTCCATCATTATTAAGACCTATATTACTAGGTATAATATAACCTATAATTTGTTTGATAATTATAAATAGATGGAGGGTTGACATTGTAGTTTAAAAATTATACTTATAAGGAGATGGGGGTTACCTCATATTCATATGTTCCATCAAACAAGTTATCACATTATAATTAGGAGAATAGTTTTAATGGTAAAATACAGGTCTGAAATACATAGCTTATTAATGTCGGTTCAAATTCCTTTTATCTTTATAAGAATTGTATATGGTTGGAAGAGGTTCTAATGATAAAAATTCTGAATATTTAAAAGGATTATATAGGTTATGTAGTAGGTTTTCTCTAGGTAGAACCTTAACCAATGTATTAATGAATTCTCAAACTTATGGTGAGCATATAGATTAAATGGAACACTGTATGTTTCTTCTCATAATTATTCTAATATCGCTCGTTACCTAATTGATATGTAAATTAAGAAAGTAGATTTGCAAGGCATACCATAGTAGAAATTTTAGGTCTTATGATCTCCTTAAGAAAAGAGATCATAAATCTAACCAAGAAAAAATTGTTTGAATATTGCATATGATAGATCTCTTTGTAAGGCAAGAAAAAATAATGAGTCATGTCATGATGCCAGTAGTTACAAATAACATATCAAAGAGGAAACATATATCTTGTGTAGAATCATAAGAGAATCTATGGAAATAGACCAATTCAAAACAATTATTTGATCCTTATGGTATCCTTACTTATCGACTTGGGACCTTGAATTATATATAACTAATTTGATCATGTAATCGGTAAATACACCTACATATAAATGCATTTAGTAGATATCGACTAGAAATAATTCTATGTTTGGATATTGTAAACTCAACATCTAACCTCATATGAAATAATTAATGACATCCCTTGTGTGGTAAGCTAAAATTTAGTACTAGTGCACCTGAATACAATGAAACAAACTCACTACCCCATCATTCTACAAATAAAAATCACAATTAATGCATTATAAACCATGGTTATTACATTATTTAACTTCATGTCATCAACCACAATAGGATAATATACATGGTCGATTTCATGGTACACCCTCTCAACCTCCTTATTTGTATCAAGTCATTTTCCTTGTGAAATCCATTAATCAAAGGATTATTAATGTAAGTATGAATTTTTGGTTAACCACAACCATTTTCCTTCATATGCTCCACTAGTGCAAGATAAACGACAACTTTGCCTTTCTTGTGATGTCCATTATTCAAGGTAGTATATGTTACTTCATTTGGTGTTAATCATTTTCAGTTAGGGATGATGGTTAAGTCAATACTTAAGGATAGATTAGATGAAATTTTGTATCTATATAGCAATAATTTTATATGATCTACCTACAATATTGTTATGGTTTATTAATTAATATAACAAGTTTTGTCAGAATGAGAAAGGTGTCCTTTCCCTCATTAACACCTACATTACTAGGTATAATATATCTATAATTTGTTTGATAATTATAAAGAGATGGAGGGTTGAAATTGTTGGCTAAAAATTATACTTATAAGGTGATGGGGGTCACATCATATTTATATGGTCCATCAAACAAGTTATCAGATTATGATTAGGAGAATAGTTTCAATGGTATAATACAGGTATAAAATACATAGGTTATTAATACCGGTTCAAATTCCTTTTATCTTTATAAGAATTAAATATGGTTGGAAGAGGTTATAATGTCAAAAATTCTGAATATTTAAAAGGATTATATAGGATATCTTGTAGGTTTTCTCCAGGTAGGACCTTTACCAATGTATTAATGAATTGTCAAACTTATGGAGAGCATATAGATTATATGTAACATTGTATACTTATACTCATAATTATTCTAATATCCCTCCTTACCTAATTGATATGTCAATTTAGCACAATTATTTGATCCTTATGGTATGCTTACTTATTGACATGGGAACTTGAATGATATATAAATAATTAATTTGATTAAGTAACCAGTAAATCAACCTATGTATAAATACATGCAATAGATACCGACTAGAAATAATACTATGTTTGAACTTTGGATATTGTAACCTAAACATCTAACCTCAGATGAAGTTAATGGCATCCCTTATGTGGTAAGATCAAATTGATTACTAGTGCACTTGAATACATTGAAACAAACTCATTGCCCCCATCCTTCTACAAATAAACATCACAATCAATGCATTATAAGCCATGGTTATTACATTATTTACATGTAATACACCACAATAGGCTAATTTACATGGTCAATTTCATGGTATACCCTCTCAACCTCCTTATTTGTATCAATTCATTTTCCTTGTGAAATCCATTCATCGAAGGATTATTAATGTAAGTATGAACATTTGGTTGATCACAATCATTTTCCTTCATATGCTCCACTAGTGCAAGATAAATGACAACTTTGCCTCCTTTGCAGTGTCCATTATTGAAGGTAGTATATGTTACTTCATTTGGTATCAATCACTTTCAGTTAGGGATGATGGTTAAGGGAATAATTAAGGATAGATTAGATGAATTTTTGGATCTATATAGCCATCTTTTTATCTGATCTAGCTATAAGATTGGCATGGTTCACTAGTTGATATAACAAGTGTTGACACCTAGAATAATAGGTATATACCTATAATTTGTTTGATAATTATAAAGAGATGGAGGTTTGACATTGTATGTTAAAAATTATACTTATAAGGAGATGGGGGTCACATCATATTCATATGTTCCATCAAACAAGTTATCAGATTTTCATTAGGAGAATAGTTTCAACAATATAATATCGGGCTAAAAAACACAGGGTAATGGTTCAAATTTCTTTTATCTTTATAAGAAGTGCATATGGTTGGAAGAGATAATGATAAAAATTCTTAATATTTAAAAGGATTATATAGGTCCTTGTAGGTTTTTTTTTAGGTAGGACCTTAACCAATGTATTAATGAATTGTCAAGCTTATGGGGAGCATATAGAATAAATGTAACATCGTATATCTATTTTGATAATTTTTCTAATATCCCTAGTTATAAATGCAGTAGATACCTACTAGAAATAATAATATATTTGGATGTAACCTCAAAATCTAACCTCATATGAAAATGAAATCCCTTATGTGGTAAGATAAAATTGATTACTAGTGCACTTGAATCTATTGAAAGAAACTTATTGCCCACATCCTTCTAAAAATAAACCTCTGAAAGAGAAAAAATGGGAGAATGGACACAGAACGTAAGAGAAATGTAACGTAATGTATATTTGAATTACATAATAGGTACCCTGGTAATATATACCATAAGTGGGGAAGATAGATGCCTTTTCAAGTCACCTCTTAGTTTATATAGATTAATTAACCTAGCTTAATAATTAAAGTTGGCTTTTGTTACATTTCTTTTCCCTTAACGAAAATTTGTCCTCAAAGATTATTTGACAACAACTACTACGTGAACTATCGTAACGTATCTAATGTGGACATCTATATGGGTTGTTACTGGTAGGTTTTGTCCCTGGTTCTATTTCGATTATGTGTTCAATTTTTTTGTTTGTTGGGAGTGCCATAGGTAACTCTTCAAATACCTTGCAATGTTTTTGAATTTGCTCTCGTGTCTCTGGTTGTTTGTCCAAATCTCCTTCACTTGTTAGAATCTCCATTTATCACCATTGAATTATGTACGCTGGTGCATATTTCCAACGTATCTTTTCCATCTGATGTGATGTAACTATTTGTGTTGGAGGTGGTTGGAACCCATATAATTTGTGTGTTTTCCCGAACACATGGAATTCAATAAAATGTTCTTGGTGATTTGTAGACTATGTACCCAAGATTTGTAACCATTGTATTCCTAATACTATGTCAATTCCTCCCAGTGGAAGCACAAAGAAATCTAATTCTAAGTTATATTCTTGCATTTGTAACTTAACCTTGTGACATTTTCCCACATTGTCAATCTTCTTGCCATCTTCTACCATAATCGTCATGTTAGGTACTAGACGAATAAATAGGTTAAATACTCTAGCAAGGTTGTCATTAATGAAGTTATGGGTGCTTCCAGAGTCGATGAGAACTGTGACGTTATTATTTTTTATATGACGTTTAATCTTCAATGTTTGTGGTTGGGATATTTTGGTAATAGCGACTAATGATATTTGCAGGGAGTCGTCCTTGATTCCTGGGTGGTAGTCTTGTTGGCTATTTATTGTTGATGAAATTGTAATTAATGCCAACATGGACTTGTTGTTGGCCTAAAGAAAGGGGCATAAGAAGGAACTTCGCACATGCAACCAAGGAAAATGCACTGCATGCACGATAAAAACAAAGGAAGAGCATGAAGGAAGAAGCGTCCTATGAAAATAGAGTAGAGAAGTGTGGGGAAAAGGGAAGACAAGTGCAGGGGTGCACATGGGGGAATGACCAGAAAGCGATAGGGATGTCATGGATGCAGAAGCTGGCTTAAGTCGGCAGATGCCACATGAGTGAAAGCACGTTGTAAGTAAGGTCGTTAGTGCCTCGTGTCAAGTCATTATCACCACAGTTGTAGCTTGGGCGGGTGGCTGATGGTGACAGTTAATAGAGTTCCTATAAGAAGTTGACCCAGGTGGAGATGTAAAATGTTATAAATAGGAAAGAGTTAATAGTTATAGGGTTGGAGTTTTCCATTAGGATAATTACGGAATGGATTTAAAAAACAAACGGATATACAGTTGGAGAGGGTAGATCTAGGAGAGGGGAAATTAGAATAAAGGAAGGAAGAAGCTCTACTAGAGTGGTATAGATGTTAGGTGAGTCGATCCAGGCTGTGTGCGGATCTGTAGGTAGTAGGAGTAGAAATAAGACAAATAACATGAGAACTATGAGTTTGAACTTAAATACATATCTTAAGATCATTCGACATCTCATAGACTGCAAGGTGCTGTAATCTTTCTCATGCCAGATGAAGAGCACCCTGGTTGTTTTTCCTAGATGGGTTTCCATGTTATTTCTTGTGTTTGCATGAATGGACAATAGGGTGAATATGCATGTGATTGATTACTAGTTGTATTCTATATAATTTTGATATATTCCAGTCCTTAATAATTCCACAATAGGTAAATGAATTAACAGAATGAATGCATTGGTAGCTAGAACCGGCATATGTATCTTCCATTGCGGTTCCAGTTATGCACTCTGACTTGGGTTGTAGAGTCGATTGAGGTGACTACAGTTGCACCACACAAGTTGTTCCAGTTGTGAGGAATATTGAAAGATCTAGCCATGCATGATGACATATTGTTGTGTTCAGTCACACAGGATCGGCTTCTCTATCTAGTCACCCCGTTGCCTTCGTTGATCCCTTAGTTGCGAACCAAGGGACTACTTCCCCAACAATCATAAAAAATTGGTTCTAGCGGTTACCCATCTATGAGATATCTCAGGTTAGACTACACCTTCTTTGTAGGTGTTGCCGATGGGGCTTTCTCTATCAGGCTTGTATCTTGGGTAGTTGTTGGATCGACATGCTATGCAGGACCTCAGTCGCGAGAGAAGGGAAAAGCGGCCAACAAATGGTTCCGTTGCAGGGACCCTTGTGATTAAATCGGGGAAATGTTGTGATACCCAATGAAGGAGGAGATAGAAGATTGGCTGGACACTGAACCAATGATGTTTGCACAAGGAAAGGTCATATTGCTTGAATCATACAGTTTTTGGGGAAAATATGTTGTGTAGAAACTAGGAGGAATATGGAAGGTATCTAAGAGAGATGTTTTTTTGGAGTTCTGAAGAACAGGTGGACACTAGGTTATTAAGAAGTGGAAGGAGGTTTCTATTATCACTCCAGAAAACTCCTCTAGGTTGTAGCTTGAGGATGCCTGGTAACTTACAATGTTTTTGAGGTTTTCTAGTATGGATGAAGTCAGTTGACCTATATAACCTTTCCACTCTCAGGGCATGCATAAAACTCACTCATTTACAAGGATTTTAGTTACAATTGCTTAGAAGTTCAACAATAAGGTGTAGGGATGGAGAACTCACCAGGTTGGCAGACTTCCATACAAAACATATGCATATAAATGGATAAATTCTGATAAGGATGGTATTTATAAATCAAATTGCACTAACAAACCAATAGGATGACATCTATCAGCTTTTTAATCAGTCTGAAAATGAATTAAATACACATTCATGCATAAATACAGTAAAGGAAGAGATGATGGCTGAATAGATCACAACAAAAGAGCTTATATCATGAATAAGTAAAATGAGAAGAGTGAAAGCATTATAGGATTATAAATCCCCGAAGTTGAACCCTTATTATAAAATTGATCTTAGGCTTTATAGCATTTTACAAAAAGAACAGATTCTAAAACTTGAATTTTTTTTTTACAAAAATAATCAAAAGTAACAGTTTTTTCAAATTAGAGTTCGAAACCCTACCTAACTACTTGCCTAACTAGAAATGAAGATTTAGTTCACTGACTAAATATTAAATATCTGAAGTGGTTGTTGATAACCACCGCTGCTAGTTCGCTATCATTTAACCCATTGATTTCTCCTTGACAATTAGGGTTGAAAACTTTATGGCATTATTTGTCGTAATAGATATAAGCATACCCTTTCTGATAGTTCTGTCAGCACCTTCTATCTTTAACTTATGTCCCTAAGCGATTTGAAATCACCAAAATCTAGTTATGTATGTCAAAACCTCAATTTTGAACCTCTATCCACGTTTGGAGGCTATGCAGACAGTCTATTTGAACAATTAACTATCGAAAAGAGGAGCTTTCAGTGGCTAACGGACTACTCCAGCGCTTGCTTAACCACCAAAATCCCTGTTTCACAAAATTTATTATGTTTTTCTCAAAAATTCCTTTCCAGGCCTATCTGCTTAGCCTTCTTCTTCTTAGGGGTTTGTGTTTGGAGTGTTTGTTGGGCCCTGACTTGTTTAAGTAGGCTAGAAACTGATGGCTGCTTCAGCAAGGGTTTATAAGGCAAGGTGGCTGCTAGGGTTTTCTTTTGCTTCTTTCAACTGTAGCCTTTGGAGCCTCACCATCCTGAGTAACCTCAAATTGTCCTTCAGGTATGTTGAGTTCAACGTTTTCAAGAAGTTGTATCTCTCCCTCTGCTCCAAGTAGAACTTGTGCAATATCTTGCTTCTCATAGTCAATGTTTCATTGTTTCTCTTCAGTTCTCTTTCCAAGACCTCCATTTCATAAACCTGCCTCAGTAGCTGATTGATCCTTTGACTGCTAGGTCTGCTAGAGGAAGGCCCTTTTGCTGGTTCTTCTTGTTCATATGGTGAGGGGGATGGCAATCCTTCAACCAATCATACAACTTGCAGAGCTAGGGCTGCATCCTCTCCTTCCTCTTCCCCAGAATATGAATAAGGTAGGTTTAAGACATTCTGTTGGTGTGCTTCTGCCCCCTAACCTTTCTCACCGAAACCAAAATTCCTTTTTTCCTTCTTAATTTTGGAGGAGGGAGGTTTTTCATTTTCTACAGCTGGAGAAATGGCTCTCCTTGTTCTCCCACTCCTTGGGGTGCTGGATTTCTTCACAGGAGATTTTCCTTTCTCCTCTAGAAGATGGATTGTCTCGAAGCCATTCCAGAACAAGAAATAGGTCCAAGCAATGTTTCTTTTCTTCAATTATTCCTGGACCAATAGATGGATCAGACCGTGGTGGCACAGCCTACCAACAATTTTGGATGGCTCAACTTTCTCTTGATGGGCCATCTTCCCTAGAGTCCCGTGTAAATAAAAGGGCAGATTAAGAGGGTTCTTACCTATGAAGTGGTTCATGAGTTTGAAATGATAGATCATTGCTCTATTATATCCTCCTTCATATGTCAAATAGACCACAAAAACCTTCAGTAGCTGCTGCCAACTCTCTTCCAACCATGATGATGGTACATTTTTCTTCCATATCATTCCCCTATGCTCAAGCTTGAGATATGACCTAAACTCCACATCTTTGGGTATGGTGCTCTTGAACCACTTCTCTCCAATGTAAGGTATTTTAGTCACCTCTGAGATTAGTGCTTCATCTATGATAAATTCATCCCTTCCTATTACTGCTTTTGAACTATCAAATGATAGGGAAAAAGCTTCATCCACCTACTCATGAAAACCCTATATTCTTTCACAATATTTGTAGCAGCCTACCTCATGGAATAATATGTAAACCTCTAGATGGGCCTCTAAATAACCAAAATCACCCAGCTCCTGTCTAAGAGCTGGTCCACTTTTCTTCAACCTGATGGGTGTAGCCTCCTGGGTACATACAAAACAACCTTTAGACTTTGTATACAATGTGCTTCAGCAAGCTACTCGTTCAGAGCTCGTTTTTTTGGTGGGAACTATGCTAATTTTGAAAATGAAATTCGATGAAGTCCCAAGGCATTGATTATGAGGATTTTCTATTATTTATGGAAGCTGAGGTCACCCAAATGATGATAGCAGCTCGATCCCTGAGACATATTTTCCCAGATAACTGTACCCTGCCTCAGCCATAGCATTCGGAGGTCTATGTGATGATCCTTGGAAGAGGTGTAGGAAAATTGGAGGTTTGGTGGTCAAATTAGTTTTTTCTTTTAAATAATGACCTCTTTCACTCATTTCCAATGCATTCGCACGAATCCAGGTCTTTTCAGTGGGTAATCATGCTCCAAATTGATCTTCTATCTTGCTGACGGAGTTGGATATGACAGTTCCCAACCATTTCCCTATTTTTTCCTTTTCGGTGGTTTAAGATCCTCCATGATTTTTTCAACTAGCCACCAAAAAGATGGCTTTTGTGGCTAACTAAATGTTATCTTTCTTTCCTAAGAAGCTGGAAGCCTGACCTCATTTCCGTGGTGAATTTCTGCTTTTGGTAAATAGGAACTTTGAAAAACCCTTTTTAATGGCCGAACAAACAACTTAAGTATCGGCAATTGGAATTTTTAGGCACTGAGGATCGAAACTTTAAATCTGAGTGTTGTTGCAGTGTCGACAGTTCATATCACTAACGTTGCAATGATTAAGCATCGAAGGTTAGAAAGACTAAACACTAACCTATACACGATCAGAAGCTCTAACCACTAACCCATCGGAACTTTAAACTTGAGTGCTGCCGTAGTGGTGGCGATTCAAACAACTAACTTCTAAGCATCGGTGATCGAAACCTCTAACCACTAAATTCTAAGCATCGACGATAGGAACCTCAAACCACTAATGCATCTTCACAGTGTCGACACCATAAAAGACAAGCCCTCCGAAACATCGATGTCGTAGAAGACTAAACTGCTGACCACTATCAAAAAATGTTCTGATGGAAGTCAACAAAAAAGTAAAGGACACGGTTCGGCGAACAACAATTGCAGCTTTTTCCTAAACCACCGAAAATGTTTTCCACCCGATATTTATCTTCCATCTTTCGGTGGTTAGTGTATATGTTGTGGTCTTCTCTAATCTACTGAAAATGGCCCTTTTTGGTGGCTAATGAGCTATGATAGTCCCCGCCTAAGCCATCGAAATCTACAACTTGCATTAGAGGAAATTTCAACTCAAAATGGCCCTCCTAAAAAAAATTAATAAAGTAATAGTTAAAATAATAAAATAATATTTATTAATTTTGGAGGAAGAAAAGAAAACAACTACTTTTTTTGTATTTTTGACATATCTCCCCGTGTTTTTACTCAAAGTTTGATTGGGAGAGCTCGTTGGATGCGGAATTAAATTATGCATCCAACGAGTACCCACTTGGAATACTTTTGATGGACCCCGCTACCCCAAAAACAAGAAATACTTGAAAAAACATGATGATGATGTCATCATCACATTTTTTCAGGTATATCTTGTTTTTGGGGTAGAGGGGTCCGTCAAAAGTATGCCGAGTGGGTACTCGTTGGATGTAGAATTTAACTCCGCATCATTCCTCATCCAACAAGCTCTCCTAACCAAAATTTGAGTAAAAACATAGGGAGATATGTCAAAAATACAAACAAAAAAGTAGTTTTTTTTATGATACCTATCCCCAAATTTATATTAAAAAAGTGTTTAAAACCTTTACGGTATTTCAAATTTAAATAAATTTCATTGGCTAACACATGATGACATGGAATTTGAGTTAAAGTTAAAAGGCCCATTTTGAGTTGAAATTTCCTCTAATGTAAAAATTTTCATTTAAAATAAAAACAGAGGCTTTCAAACTGTCAGTGATATTCATATCCTTCATTGCATGAGTTAAATTCTTCATACTATCAAAATAAATTATTTTGGGAGATAACATATGGCTCCTTCTTGGGGATGGGAACCTCCCAGTGAGATCCCAATAATCCTAGACCAAAATGTCTTTCCCTAAAAACAACTAAGTAACTTAACGCTATCTTTTACTGTTCGATTGGGCATGGAGTTTATTCTAAAATCAAAACAACCTACTATCAACTAATTTACAATAATAAGCCCTCAGAGTCTCAAATGAAATAGAGTTTCAAGAATTTCCCATTTACTGGGCCATCAAATACCTCTTCACCTTCCAGATTTTACAATTTGAAGGTGTTATTCTTATGTACCTCGGTTATCACAAAAGGGTGAATCCACAAAGAGTCGAATTTTCCATGTTTTGCCTTGACCTATCTGGCAGCATCCCACTTGAGGATCCAATCTCTGACCTGAAATTTGTCTCCTTTTGTTGTTTTGTCGAACATGCCCTTTATCCTCTATTGAAGAGCTTTTGATTTTCCTACAACTTGCTCCCTTATTGGCTGTAACTCTACCAAATCCATCATCCTTCTCACCATATCATTTGGTTTATCCTCCTCTTCCTGAAATAACTTTTCCACTGGAAGGATGAGATGGATAGGAAATATGGCCTCAGTGCAATAAACTAGTTTGAATAGAGAAGTCTCGATGGATCTTTCATTTTTTACCCTATCAGCCCATAAGGAAAACTTAAGTTTTGAATCCTAGCTTTTCTAATTTGTCTCTAGCAGTTTCCTGATGATTCTAACTAAGCTTTTGTTGGATGACTTAGCCAGACCATTTCCTTGGGGATAATAGGATGTAGAGTGCACTAGTTGAATAACCATTGATTCACACATTTTAACTAATGCCCTGGCCTTGAAAGCTGGTGCATTACCAGTTAGTAACCTTATTGGGCATCCAAACCTGCTAAAGATATTCTTAGATAAAAAACTCATGATGACTTGATGAGTGGCATTCTTGGTGGACACTGCTTCTATCCATTCGGTAAAGTAGTCAGTGGCTACTAAGATCCATTTATGATGTCCACTGGAAGATGGATTTATCTCACCCATGAAAAACAGACCCCATTGCTAGAAAGGCCCATTCACCACAATAGGCCTAAGGGGCAAGGACTTGAGCTGTTGCTTCCATATAAATCTTTGGCATTAGTCAGAGGCCCTTACAAAAGTGCATACATTAGCAAAGAGGACTTGCTAATAGTATCCTGCTCTAAAGATCTTGTGTGATGTGGTTTTTCAATAGTGGTGGCCTTCACATGTGCTAGAATGAAAATGATGCATGACCTTCTCTGCTTCCTCTTTATCTAAACACCTTAGCAAAATTTCAGACTGATCTCTCTAGTACAGCATTTTATCAATTATCCAAGACTTAACAGATTTCAACTTAAGAGATCATGCTTAGTTAGGAGTGAGATCAAGGGAAACTTCTAATTTTTGCAAAAATTGAATGATACCTGAGTACCACTCACATGAAGATATGTTTTTAGCTACTAATGGAATGTCATTATGATCTAGATTTACTTCTATTACTGCTACTACTATAGTCTAAACCTTTTCTGATTTGACACATGTGAAATTTATTCCCATCAGTTCACAGTTTTCTTTGGCCATGAGTTTGTCCAGACCTAGTCCCTTTACCTATTTTGTGGTTTTCACCTCTATATCAAACTCAATGAGTTTTGTAATCCACTTACCTCTCTTCCCATCAATTTCAGGCTGAGTCAAAACATCCTTCACAGTAGATAAAGGAACATATGCAATGACCTTTGCATGGAGAATGTATATTCTGAAATTCTTCAAATATTTTATGAGAGCATAATCTTGTTTCTAAATTGGGTCACGCTTCAGCTCAAAATCACTCCGGTTTTTGTTGAAGAATGCAATTGGATGATCAAGATCCTCATTATTCTTTTGTAATAGTACATCTGCCATTGTGTTATAGGATGCAAAATAGAACATGTAAAATATCTTGGTGTAGTAAGGACTAATCATGGTTGGGGCCTCCTTGATATCCTTCTTAATGTCTTCAAAAGAATTTATTGCTTGGTCAATCCACTATTATTTCTGCATCCTTTTTTAGCATGACTGTTATATGCTTTACCAGCTTAGAGAAATTTGGAATGAACCTTCTGAAAAAGTTTATCTTTCCTAAAAAGGACTGAATGTCTCTTTTTGACCTTGGTATTGACATCTTTTGGATTGCTTCCACCCTCGCCGAATTGATCTTTACACCTTCAGCTGAGACTATGTGGCCTAGGAGCTTTCCCTCATTGAGTGCAAATTGGGACTTCTTGGGGTTCAGTGATATTCCATACCTTCTACACTTCAAAAACAATTTCCTTAAATGTTGCAGGTGGTCATTATAGTTGTGAGAGTAAACTATTAGGTCATCCAAATATATCAACACAAACTTATCTTTTAGCCCTACAAAATCTAGGTCCATAGATCTCTAAAAAGTAGCCCCATCATTCATTATCCCAAATGGCATTTTAGCATACATGAAGGTGCCACGGGGGGTGGTAAAGGAAGTCTTCTTTTGGTCATCCGGGTGCACAACAAATTGGTTGTATCAAGAGAAGTCATCAAGGAAGGACATAACCCTATCTCGCAATACTTTCTACAAAAGGTGTTGTATCTTGGGCAGTGGATAGTTGTCTTTCTTGGAACACTTGTTCAGGTTTCTAAAATCCACACACAACTTGATTTCTCCATTTTTATTTATTACCACTACTAGGTTAGCAATCCACTTTGAATACCTGAGGGGGATTATGATCTTGGCTTTGAGGAGCTTGTGGATCTCTTTTTCAATCACTGGTAATAGGAAAGGGTTGATGGGTCTCAGATTTTGTTTGAAAGGAATGGTGTCCTTCGCCAAAGGAATCCTATGATAGATGATGTTTGTTTCATATGATTTTAGGTCACTATACTCCCATGCAAAGACATCAGCAAACACTTTTATCATGCTGCAAAATTCAGGCCTCTGACCAGTAGTCATCCCAGTGGACAGATTTATCAGTTTTGGACAGCTTTGGCTTCCTATGTTTTGATCTTGGATAGCAGGATCTAGCTCCTTTTTGGCAGGCTTTAAAGGGATGTCATTGTGATCAAACAACTCTTCCAGTGGTACTAGACCTCAGGATATGTAGCTTTTGGGAAAATTGACAATGTTTTGATCAGACACTTTATCTTTTAACTTGATCTATTTGGATTTCCCCAGGTTTAGGTTTTCCTGGTCTATGTGTATGTTAGAGAATTCATCTACTAATTGAAGGAACTTACTAAGCTCATCATCATTCTCAAACACCCTCCAAAATTTTACATTATCTGGCAGAGAGGGTTTGTAGTTGTCCTGAACATCATAGCTAAGCTTAGGGGGTAAAGGAGGAACAAACAGACTTGCAGAGACAGCTAGGGAATCAGCCAGGTGATTCAAAGCCCTAGGAATATATGACAATTCAAAAAACATAAAGTAGTCTTTGAGTTTCCATACCTCATCCCTGTAATCCTTTAGTCTGATATTTTTTGTCCAAAAAGTGTTGTTGACCTGCTGTATGATGAGGTCTACATCTCCAAAAATATTCATACACATGATCCCCTTCTCCTTGGCAGCTTTAACTCCTAGCAGCAAGGCTTCATATTCTACTATATTGTTATTGGTTTTAAAATCAAGCTTATAAGACAGGTGAATGTTTTCCTTAGATGGGGAGATCAATACTACACCTACACCTGCTGAGCTTTGAGTGCTATCCCCATCAAAATACATGGTCTAGATTGTTGTTGTTACTTATTTGGGCTGCTGAAAGGTGGGTTTAGTGAGCTGAACTGATGTCTGTTGAGTATCATCTATTTGCAAAATGCAAGACCCAAAATCAGTGTCCACTGCATAGATGGGGTGATTCACTAAGTGGCTCTCCTTGCTTATAATGTATGCCAGCTGATTTTCCTTGTAGAACCTCTTAGTCTCCCCTCCAAACATGGGAATGGTGGCATATGTGAGATCCATCGGAAGGGTGCCACCTAGTCTTTTCCTCCAAGACCAAGACAACAAGAGCCCAAATTTTGGAGGGATATCGGCCACTACAATGTCCATCATGATGCTTTTTAAAGGTAGATGAGTTAGGTTCACAATAAGGTCTTTGATGAGGCCCAAGTACTTGAACTTCCTAGATTCAAAGGAGAATAAATCATGGTAGGGCTTGGTGATGCTGAGGCCAAGATCATCCATCACAGCCTTCGGCATTAGGTTATGAGAGGCTCCTGAATCCAGCAAACAGTTATGGAGGATTTTATCATGGATGTTCAAGGATATATAGAATGGTGGGAAGGAGTCCTTTAGGTCTTTGATCATTGGTCATAGGGTTACAATAGGCTTATCATCTTGCAGGGTCACAAATTCAGTGTCAATGTGCATCTTGGGATGAAGGGAATTCAGAATGGTGGACTTGAATGCATCATTTTTCATTAGCTCAAATAAAGGGAAATGGTTTTTCAATTTTTGAATTTCAGACTCACTGTTGAAATAATAATGCATCCTATCTAGAATCCTTACCCCATGAGTGGTAGGTTTGAGTCAGACTTGATCAGTCGTGGCTGAAGGTGTTGGTTTTGACAATGCCTTGGATGTGACAACCACCTTCTTTGGTGAAACAACAACCTTTCTAGCTAGTGCAGGAGGCTGCTTGGCAGGTATAGAATTCTTCTTGAGAGGTGCAACAAGACTAGACCTCAAATTGTAACCATCCTAACCCTCATTTTAATAGAAATCCTCCTTAGTGATCTGATCATCAATTAGGGCTTCCTCATATTCTGCTTGTGTCAAAAAAGAACAGTCCACCTCATCCTCCATGCAGTGGATGTTGTCTTCAACTTTCCCTTCTTATTTAATGAGTTCTAGCTCTTCTTCTAATACAACATTTTGAAATGGAGCTCTTATCCTCTAATCTTCCCCTTGATTCCTCTCCCTTCTGAGAATCTAAACTAGGGGGTTTCCTGTTCTATAAGGAACAAAATTTGGTTTTCGAGGAGAAAAGTCACTTGGCCCTTTACCCCTCATAGGTAGATGTCCTTAGTCATTCAATTTAGACATTTTAGTAGTCAGGTTATCTAACAGTTTGGTCATTTTACCAATCTTGTTCTCTGTTGTAGAAGCCCCACTAGGGTCTGATGGCTGCTTCTTCTTGTCTATCTTCCCTTTGACCTTCTAAGATGCCATAATTTTTTACTCTACCTCCAGGGAAAAATCCTACATGAGTGATAAGGAGGAAGACCTCCTTTCTTTGAGAAGTAGGTAGAAGTCAGAGTCAATGGAATTCACATGAGTTATCCTAGCTGAGGTATCAGTGGGATTAATTTTAGTAGGGATCTTGTTGTACATATTGTTGAATCTCTTCATAAAGTTGGAGACAGAATCCCCATTTTCTCTTTTCAGGTTGCTAAATTCTGTGATATAGTAGAGGTGGTATCTCCTTTCTCCATAATGCTTTAGGAAAATATCATATAGGGCCTCTATGCCTGCCACTGATCCAACATGGAGTTCCTTAAACCACTTCCTATCCTCGCCATCTAGGCTTTGCACAAAAACCCTAGTCCATACACCGTCTTGCTCAATGTTAATATTTTCAGCATAGCTTTAAAAATCCTCTAGATGTTCTTCAGCAGTGAAATCCCCTTCCCCTGTAAACCTAGACATATATTTGAGATAATCCCCAGTAGGCATGGCTGCGAGAGGATATGGAAAAATTAGGGGTGCATACCTAGCTACCAGGATCCTGTCCATCTTAGCCAATTGAGGGGCAGCTAGATTGGAAATGGGTATGGACAGGGTTGTGAAAGGTAGCACTGATGAAGATACTTGCTGAGAAGGCAGTGGTATACTTATCCCAGTAGAGTCACCAGGGATTGGATCTTCACAAGCATCAGTTCTTGAAGATGCCCAACCCCTAGATTTTTCTGATGTATCTAAAAATTCATGGGAATTAAGAATTATAGCAGAAGAAATAATATCAGAAAGATTTCTTGAAATACCTGATGTAGATTTTTTTGCAGCACTACTACTCTGTTTTAGTAAAGCCCTATCTTTTCTCAAAATTTCTTCTGGATCTGAAACTGGTGTTGCCGGTGGCCTCTTTTGGTTTGCTCTAGTACTTGGTCTTCTTGAAACCTCTTTATATCAATGGAGCCACTAGATAGATGATTATAACCATAATAGTTTCCAAGCTTTATCTATCATCAAAGCATGGATCTATATCCTCTCCCAGGGAAGTCGAGCTTCAATCTCCTCTCCCCAGCAACAACGCCAATTTGTTATCACTCCAGGAAACTCCCCTAGGTTGTATCTCAAGAATGCCTGGTAACTTACAATGTTTTTGGGCTTTTTTTATACGAATCAAGTCAGTTGACCTATATAACCTTTCCACTCTAAGGGCATGCATAAAACTCACTCATTTACAAGGCTTTAGTTACAATTTCTCAGAATTTTGACAATAAGGTGCAGGGATGGAGAACTCACCAGGATGGCAGACTTACATACAAAACACATGCATATAAATGGCTAAATACTAATGAGGATGGTATTTATAAATCAAATCAGACTAACAAACCAATAGGATTACAGTTATCAGCTTCTTAATCAGTCTGAAAATGACCTAAATACACATTCAGGCATAAATACAGTAAAGAAAGAGATGATGGCTTAACAGATCACAACTAAAGAGCTTATATCATGAATAAGTAAAAAGAGAAGCGTGAAAGCATTATAGGCTTATAAATCCCCGAAGTTGAACCCTTATTATAAAATATATCTTAGGCTTTATAGCCTTTTACAAAAAGAACAAATCCTAAAACTTGGATCTGTTTTAAAAAAAAATCAAAAGGAACAATTTTTTCAAATGAGGGTTCGAAACCCTACCTAACTACTTGTCTAACTAAAAATGAAGATTTAGTTCACTAACTGAATATTAAATATCTAAAGTGGTTGTTGATAATCACTTTTACTGGTTCACTGTTAGTTAACCGATTGATTTCTCCTTGACAATTAGGGTTGATGACTTTATGGTGCTATTTGTCATAATAGATCCAAAGAGACCCTTTCTGATACTTATGTCAACACCTTCTATCTTCAACTTATGTACCTGAGTCATCTACAGTCGCCAAAATCCGGTTTTGTCTGCCAAAGCCTTGCTTTTGAACCTCAGTCCACTTTTGGTGGCTAAGTAGCCAGTCTATTTGAATAGTTAACTTCCGAAAAGAGGAGCTTTCAATGGCTAACAGATTGCTCCAGCTCTTGCTTAACCACAAAAATCCCTGTTTATCAAAATTATTATGTTTCACTCAAAAATGCCTTTCTAGGCCTATCTGCTTAGCCTTTTTCTTCTGAGGGATTTGTGTTTGGAGTGTTTGTTGGGCCCTGGCTTGTTTCAGTAGGCTGGAAACTGATGGTTGCTTCAGCTAGGGTTGATAATACAAGGTGGATGCTAGGGTTTTCTTTTGGTTCTTTCAATGCAACCTTTGGAGCCTCACCATCTTGAGTAACCTAGTATTGTCCTTCATGTACCTTGAGTTCAGTTTTTTCAAGAAGATGTATCTCTCCCTCTACTGCAAGTAGGACTTGTGCAATAGCTTGCTTCTCCTAGTCAATGTTTCACAGTTTCTCTTTAGTTTTCTTTCCAATACCTCCATTTGAGAAACCTGCCTTAGTCGCCGATTGATCCTTCGACTACTAGGTCTATTGGAGGAAGGCCATTCTGCTTGTTCTTCTTGTTCCTATGGTGTGGGGGAATTGAAATGCTTCAGCCAATGGTACAACTTGCAAATCTAGGGCTACATCCTCTCCTTGTTCTTCCTCAGAATTTGATTAAGGTAGGTTTAAGACATTCTCCTGGTGTGCTTCTGCCCCCTGACCTTTCTCACTGAAACCCAAATTCCTTTTTTCCTTCTTGGTTTTGGAGGAGGGAGGTTGTTTAGTTTCTATAGCTAGAGAAATGGATCTCCTCCTTCTTCTCCCACTCCTTGGGGTGTTGGATTTCTTGGCAGGAGATTTTCCTTTCTCCTCTGGCTGAAGGCCTGTCTCAAAGCCATTCCAGAATAGGAAATAGGGCCAAGGAATGTTTCTTTTCTTTAATGATTCCTAGACCAATAGCTAGATCAGACCATGGTGGCATAGCCTGCCAGCAGTTTTGGATGGTTGATATTTCACTTGATGGGCCATCTTCCCTAGACTCCTGCGTAAATAAAAGGACAGATTAAGAGGGTTCATACATGTGAAGTGGTTCATGAGTTTGAAATGATAGATTATTGCTGTTGTATCTTCTATCACAGGTCAAATAGACCAAAATGGCCTTCAATAGCTACTTCCAGCTCTCTTCCAGCCATGATGATGGCACACTCTTTTTCAATATCATTCCCCTATGCTCAGGCTTGAGATATGACCTAAAATCCACATCTTTGCATATGGTGGTCTTGAACCACTTCTCTCCAGTGCAAGGGAGTTTAGTCACCTCTGAGATTAGTGCTTCATCTATCAGAAATTCCTCCCTTCCTATGACTTCTTTTGAACCATCAAATGACAAGGAAAAAGCTTCAGCCACCTGCTGATGAAAACCCTGTATTCTGTCACAATATTTATAGCAACCTACATCATGGAACAATCTGTAAACCTTTGGATGGGCCTCTAAATAACTGACCTCACCCAGTTCTTGTCTGAGAGATGGTCCACTTTTCTTCATCCTAATGGGTGTAACCTCCTAGGTAAATGCAAAATAGCCTTTAGACTTTGTATACAGTTTGATTCGGCAAGCTTCTCCTTCATAGCTCATTTTTCTAGTGGGAACAATGCTAATTTTGAAAATGAAATTTGATGAAGTCCCAAGGCACTGATTATGAGTATTTTCTATTATTTATGGAAGCTGAGGTCACCCAAATGATGACATCAACTCAATGCCCGAGACATCATTTCCTAGAGAACCGTACCCTGCCTCAACCATAGCATTCAGAGGTCTATGTGATGATATTTGGGACAGGTGGAGAAAAACTTGAGGATTGGTGGTCAGATCAATTTGTGCTTTTGAATAACGACCTCTTTCACTCATCTCCCATGCAGTCACATGGATCCAGGTATTTTGAGTGCATAATCATGCTCCGAAGTAATCTTCTATCTTGGTGATGGGGTTGGATATGACAATTCCCAACCGTTTCCCTATTTTTTCCTTTTCGGTGGTTTAAGATCCCCTACGATTTTGTCAACTAGCCACTGAAAAGATGGATTTTGGTGGCTAATTAAATTTTATCTTTCTTTCCTAAGCTACCAAAATCCCGAACCTGTCACCGTGGTGAATTTCTACTTTCGGTAGATAGCAAGTTTATAAAACCCTTTTTAACGGTTGAAAAAACAACTTAAGCATTGGCGATCGAAAGTTTTAGGAACTGAGGATCGAAACTTTAAAGCTAAGTGTTACCGTAGTGTCGGTAGTTCATATCACTAACATCATGATAGTTAAGCATCGGAGGTCCGGAAGACTAACCACTAACCTATTGGCGATCGAAAGCTCTAACCACTAACCCATTGAAACTTTAAACCTAAGCACTGCCATAGTGTCGGTGATTCAAACCACAAACTTCTAAGCATCGATGATCGGAACCTAAAACTGTTAATGTATCGGTGATCGGAAGCTCTAACTACTAACCCATCGAAACCTCAAACCGTTAATGCATCGACGATCGTAACCTCTAACCACTTACTTCTAAGCATCGAGGATTGGAACCTCAAACCACTAATGCATCTTCATAGTGTCGGTGACATAAAACACAAGCCCTTTGAAACATCGGCATTGTAGAAGACTAAACCTTCGACCGCTATCAAAAAATGTTTGGATGGCAGTCAACAAAAAAGTAAATGCCATGGTTCGGTGAACAAGAATTGTAGCTTTCCCCTAAACCGTCGAAAAGGTTTTCCACCTGATATTTATCTTCCAGCTTCCACCCGATATTTATCTTCCAGCTTTCTTTGGTTAGTGTATATGTTGCGGTCTTCTCTAATTTTCTGAAAACAACCCTTTTCAATGGCTAATGAGGATTTCTGAGCCTTTCCTAAGCCACCGAATGTACTCTTACTGATGCTGCTTGCCACTCACTTTTGGTGGTTTAAACCCATTTTTATCTCTCTTTATAGTCTGTCGAGAGTGCCCTTTTTCGGTGGCTAATGAGCTATGATATTCCTTGCCTAAGCCACCAAAAGCTACAACTTGTAAAATTTTTCATCTAAAATAAAAATAGAGGCTTTCAAACTGTCAGTGATATTCATATCCTTCATTGCATGAGTTAAATTCTTCATACTATCAAAATAAATTATTTTGGGAGATAACAGTTTCATTCAAGAAAGAGTAGAAAAGTGGCTGGAGATAGGAGGGCCTATAGTTTGCCTAGGGAGGGTGCATCTGGATGTGATTCATTCCTAGACAAGGGATCTTGTGATGAAGCAGAAGAGTATAGCCTAGTTTCTGAGAGAGTAGAATCATGAGGGTTTGCAGAATTACTAAGAAGAGGATGTGACTGTAGTACTCTATAGAGATTCTCCAAAGCGAGATCTAGAATTCCCTCACATGAACCCCCTTTGAGCACTAGTAGTTCTAGTGGAGAGACGGGTACACAAGGAATTCCATCAGTGATCCCTGTAAATAAGGTAAATTCAAGGAACCCAGTGATCAATCCCAGTTCTTCCGTAATGGTAGGAATAGATGTTAGACTACCCCGTTTTACTATGGATGGAACAAAAGACCCAGAATAGCATTGGTTCCTATGTGAAGTTATTTGGATGGTGTTCCTAGTGCATAATGTCGATATACAGAAGGGACATATGATCACAACTTTAAGGGGTCATGCCCTAGATTGGTTCATGAAGTTTTGTGCCACCCCAGCTGGAACACCGTAGAAGACCCTCGAGGAAATCTGAGCTGCAATGATCTCATAGTTCAGAAAACCCAAATCAGATTCCTAAAGTATTACTGAGATTAAGGAAATTAAACAAGCTCTAGCAGAAATCGTGTGGGATTTTGGCCAAATATTCAAGACACGGATGGCTAAAGTAAGCTTCCAAATGTCTTATGTACAACATAAGGAGTGGTTTATTGCTACCCTATTACCACATATAAGAGGGCCAATCATGCAATAGAAGATCACAAAAAATATGGAGGCATTGGAGTTAGCAATGAAGCTAGAGGCTTCACCCATAGGGGATAGTGCCGCAAGGATGATACATATTCAGTCTCAGTTGGATAATCTAATTATCCAACTCCAAGATATGAAAAGGGGAAGAGAAGCACATGAAGTCCTCTTGTGTACCTAATGTTGGACCACTAGACATACCAAAGATGAATGCCCTACATATATGAACTATGTCTCATCCATAGGGATAATCCCTCTAGATAGCCAATGAATACCTTGGTGTAATATATGCCAAACGAGAGGACACCTAGACATCGACTACCTATTTATACAGAAGATTGTATGTACACCCACTAGTCTATATTGTAAACTTTGTAAATCTGTAGGACATGATGAAAAGGATTGTAGGGCCTACCAACTCATGAGGGAGAAACCAGTAAATGCATATTTAATGAAGACAGAGGAGAAAGTAAATATTGAACAAACCCTCCCTTAGTTCCAGGCTCCTCCTTAGTTTCAAGTTGCACAACAATTCCCATCTCCACAATAGTTTCAGATGGCATCTTGATTCTAGGATAGGGGCTCATATAACTTCTACCATCAGTAGTACCAGCAACCACAATACCTGTTCCAACCACCTCAAAGGGGGGGTGGAAATTTCAGGGGGCGAGGAGGAGGAGGATTTGGCCGGGGAAGAGGGCCAGTTGTATGCTACAATTGTGGAGTACTAGGGCATGATGCTAGTGATTGCCTAGAACCTATAAGAACTTGCTCATACTATAGATAGGATCACAACGTGGAGCAATACCCACAACTCATTGCTCGATGGCAAGCCCAGATGCTTGGACCAGCCAACCTGGTGCTAAACCCTTTGCCTAACCCTGCACCAAAATTAGTACCAAACCATGCACCGAATCCAGCACCTAATGTCCCCAATCCGAATTCTAATATCAATATATAGATGATCGTCACTAAGTCATGAGAACCTAATGTCACAGTGGTCACAAGGGGAGGTTTCGTGATAGGTGCAGACCAAGCCACGCAGACAGATCCTATGACACATGCACAACCCCAGATGCGACCTACCGCAAAGAAGAAAGAACCAATTGACATTCAAGAACAGAAGAACATATTCATGGATGTGTGTCCAGAGTTGGTCGGTGTAGAACAATCATCTACCTCAAGCCAAGTGGAATATATGCTTGAAAGATTCCACAAGATATTTGAATGATGAAGTACGAAAAAAACTGCATATAAGGTTAGTAAACTTAAACATTTCTTATCAAGTGGTTTGGTGCTAATCAAGGATAAGTAAGCACTTGTAGAACTGGAGGCCCTCATTGAAGCACTTCCACGGGAAGACCCTCTGCCAAACAAGGTTAATATTATCAAGACCAAACTCAAGACAGGATGTGAACTCAGGATAACCACACAAATTGGTGATTATGATATGGACTGCATCGTCCTCGACCTGGGATCTGATGTCAACATTTTAATGCGCCAGACATGGGAAATAATGGGCAAACCACCTTTAGAATGGTCTCCAATACAATTGAGGCTCGCAAATCAAGAAAAGGTCATTCCTGTGGGTAGGTTGGGTCAAGTTCAAGTGTAAATTGAAGGATTACACACTTTTGCGGACTTTGAAGTCATAGATATAGTAGATGACACTGCACCATACCCCACATTGATTGGGATCAATTGCGCAATAGAAAACCAAGCAATCATTAATTTCCAAAGAAGGATCCTATCACTTGAGGATGATGAGATATGGGTTGTTGCACCTCTTGACCTGTTGGAAGGACCAAGGTATGTTGAACCAATGTTCAACGAAGGGAATGGTCTCCACATGGACACCATTTACAATATAACTACCCTTCAGGAAGATTATATTAATCCTACTGCAGACGGTAACTTAAGTTAGAAAGGTGGAATTTCATGTACATCAGACTTAAGAGAGGCATTGGAGAAGTGGCAAAACCAATTATGTGAAGTATCATAAAAAAAATGTACCAAGATAACTAAGTCTGTTAGATGAGTGGGGACTCCGTCATGACCATTACCCACATATGAAGGATTTCCTAACTTAGCAGCGTTCTTGACTGAATTTGAAGAACTGGTAACATAGCCGCAATGATTGTCTACATTAGATTTTGTATTAAAAGCTACACCTGCACAATGGTGGGGTACACATAAAAGAACCATAACTAAATGGCCCCAATGCAGAAGGCTGCTAGAAGTAAGATTTGGGGAAGAAATTAAAAATGTAATCCAAAGATATACAGGGTTATCCAATCTTGTTAAGCACTTTGAGCACTATTCCATAGCATTCTTGACCTACCCTCGCTAGGAATGGGTTCATCACTTCATCCAAACTCTTGAGATGGCAACACGAGGTTGGTATGCATCTATGGAGCTGCACCAAGAGATGAGGAAATCAGAAGAAGTTGCGCAGAAATTTACTTACACATTCTAGTTTGTGGATGAACAACCTATAGTTGATATTGTGTTCAAAACTATAAAGGAAAAAATGTTTTTTGCAATCCCACTGGAGGTTGTGTATTTTCAAACTTGTGTTGCGCATTCCCACCAATGTTGTGAGATGGTCCAACCTTGGATGACATGCTATAATCTCTCTAGGGACCCAGACAATGATTCGATGAACATTAATGTTCCTGAATTGAATGACTCACACGAAGTCGAAGGAATCGACATTTCTAGTGAATAGTTCATTAACCCGCTCAAGATTAAAAAGGTTAACATTGGATCAGAGGACAACCCAAAAATTTCCAATATTGGAGATTAATGGAATGAATAAACAATAGCCAAAACCATTGATTTATTACATGAATTTCAGGACCTATTCCCAACAAACGTTAGGGAGATGAAGGGAATAGTAGGAGACTTGGGTGAGATGAATATTCCACTCAAACCTGATGCAAGTCCAATAAAATAGTGACCATACAGATTAAACCCATGCTATAAGGAAAAAGTAAAAGTGAAATTGGATCGTATGTTGGAAGCTAGAATTATTGAGCCAGTCGAAGAATCATAATGGATAAGCCCCATATTCATCTAGGAGTAAAAGGAAACAGTTGAAGTCAGAATTTGTGCGACTTGAGAAAACTAAATGATGCCTGATTGCATGATCCATTTCCTAAACCATTCACAGATGAGGTTTTGGAAAGTGTTGGTGGACAGGAAGTGTACTCATTTGTATACGGGTTCTCAGAATACCATCAGGTTCAGATTGCGCAAGAAGATCACCACAAGACAACCTTTGTAATGGAATGGGGATGCTACCAATACACGGTAATGCCATTTGGCCTTAAAAATGCCCCTGCTGTATTTTCTAGAATAGTAGTATCTGCTTTCAAAGATTTCATTCGTAAGTTTCTTGAGGTATACTTTGATGACAAGACGGTCTTCGTTCTGATAAGGGACCATATTGAAAATTTGCGCATGATGTTGTAAAGGTGTTGCCAGTATCAAATTGTGCTGAACTTGAGGAAATGTATATTCTATGCACCTCTCGGTGTACTACTGGGCCATGTAGTATGTCGTGATGGAATCTTGGTCAACCCCATGAAGGTAGCAATTATTCTAGACTTTCCTCCACCCACATCAATCACGTAGCTCAGGTCTACATTGGGACACACTAGGTATTATTGGAAATTCATAAGAGGGTATGTAGAGATAACTACCCCAATGGAGAAACTGTTAAAGAAAGATGCTAAGTTGGAATGGAATGAAAGCTTCCAGTAGTGTCTGGATAAACTAAAATTTAAGATGGCTACTGCACCAATATTAATATTTCCAGATTGGAAAAAAGAAATCCACATACATGTTGATGCCTCATCAATTGCGCTTTTCACAGTGTTAACCCACCTAGGAGATGGCGCAATTGATCACACGATTGCATTTGTTAGTAGGAAACTATCAACGACAGAGAAAATTATACCACAACTAAAAGAGAAGGACTTGCAATGGTCTATGCACTACAAAAATTCATACATTATCTGCTAGGTGGACACTTCAAAATGTCCACTAATCATTTTGCGCGAAAATACTTGGTCAATAAGCCAGTGTTGGGGGAGGGAATCTGTTGATGGCTCCTCCTATTTCAATAATTTGAATTTGAAGTCATTGTTAAGCCAAGATGACTAAATGTTGGGCCTGACCACTTATTGCGAATTGAAAGTGGGGAGGAACCCACCAGCCTAGAAGATAATTTACCGGATGTGCAGCTAATTGCTATCGATATTGTTGACAAATAATTTGATGTGATTATACACTTACTTAATACAGGGTATGCACCTAACGACTATTCAATATGGAAAAAGAAACAGCTAGTTGTCAGGCCTCAGACTACACGTTAATAGTGGTACAAATCTACAAGTTAGGACCAGATGAAATAATATGAATATGTGTCTTTGAGCATGAAAGATAATGGGTAATGGCGGAAGCACATGTGGATTCCTCTGGAGGACATTATGCTAGGAAAGCAACTGTGTGCAATATTCTGCAAGATGGAATCTGGTGATCAATGATACATATGGATACAAGGACATACTGTCACAATTGCAATAAGTGTCAGATGAAATTCCACTAGCGCCACAAATTACACTGAAGGCTTTTGATAAATGGGTTGTGGATTTTGTATGCCCTATCAGTCCACCGAGAAAATTGAATGGTGCGTGTTATATCATCACTGCGACATATTACTTGACAAGATGGGTAGAGGAAGCACCCATGAAAGATTGCACTACTGCAACCGTAGCTCATTTCCTATTTGAGAATGTCGTCATAAGATTTGGTTGCCCCAAGATCCTCATTAGAATTCCAAATCCAACACAAGAAGACAACACCATACCATCTGCAAGCAAATGGAATGGTCAAGGCATCCAACAAAGTACTTGAGAATGCATTGACCAAAGTATGTAATGTGCGCAGAGATGACTGGGATCAAAAGGTCTCAATGGTATTATGGGATTATAGAACAACCTACCAATGATTAACTGGATACACCCCTTTCTGCTTAGTGTATGGACAAGAAGCAATACTACCCAAGGAATACATTGTTCCAAGCCTACAAATTGCTACAATAAAAAAAATGATGACTATGGGTGCTGTAGAAGAAAGGTTAGCGCAACTAATCCAAATGGAGGAAGAATGTTTTATTGCTGGTTTTCATCAAAATGAGGAGAAGTAGTGACAGAAATCTTGGCATGATTGCCACATCACAACAAAGCAATTCAAGGTCAGTGGACTTGTTCTGATGTATGATAGTAAATTTCTCAAGCATTCTGGTAAACTAAAAACACACTGGTATTTGTGCACATTACAAAGGTAGGTGCAGTAAAACTACATAACCTAGACGACACCCTAGTTGTGGGCATGATCAATGGAAGCCAATTAAAACCCAATCACGATGATGGTGGATCGACCCGATATTAAAAAAAAGAAAAACATGACATAAGTGATAGTTGTGGAAAGTGATAGAAGTGGCAGACACCTAGCAGGAACTGACATCCGATACAACCGTGGGAAATTCAAAAAAAAAATATTTGGAACTATTAAATGATCAAGCCGCATTAAAGCAGAAACTCTGAGGAGAAGGGAAACGGTATTTTGGGGCCACATCGGGTAAAACGCCCTTAACTGCCCTAAAAAATGAATAATGGAGTTTAAGCGTGCAAAGGATACACCCAGGTATCGTGCCAGAAGGTCATTCACACCCCTTGGTCCACTTAAAGAATCATCAACTGTAATTAGCCATTACCTCTCCCGGGTAGCCTTTGCCTAACCATAGAAAACCAGTGAACCAAGAATCCTAGCCACCATATAGACCAAGTATTCATTGCAGTTGAAGATCTATTTCATTGAAAACTTGTGAACTAGTGTGACCACTCCAAAATATGAAGAAGGTATAGGCAAAGTTGAAAGCTGCACCAAGGCTAAGGACTATGAAAAAGCCATTGCAAAATCAGCCACATCTATCCCCGAAAGGGAGCCAGCTGACACAGCTAACTGCAACCCCACCACTAGTGAGACCTGCAGGAGCTAATGTTTTTTTCACAATGTAATCCTTGCATGATGAACCCCTAAGTTTATCCAACCCGACAATAAAAATACCCAAAGCTTGTCAACCCAACCTGGTTCAGCCATTGTTACCAGATGCAGAACAAACTAAAGAAGAGAAGAATTTACTTCCGCCCTATGTATCACCCAGGAAGCCCGGTGTCGAACTCGTAACAGTGAGCATTCGAGAACTATTGGAAGAACCCATAATACCAGAGGGCCTCCCAAAACCCCAGGATTCCTTCATGCCCAAGCTATAGGTATTAAAGTTTGAAGACTATGATATTTAGAATCTCAACATTTCTCGATATCAATTCACAGAGGGTTGACAGGACCCATCGCCGAAATCAACCAAATGAAGACTTCACTCTTCTGTATGATGCTGTGGCCGAGGTTATAGAGGAAACATTGGGAAAACTCATAACCAGACAATCCAATTAGATAGCAGTCATCACCACAAAAGTGAACCAACTATCACAGACTGTCACCAAAGTGCGAGACACGATACAGGAAGGAACGTATGCTGCCACCCAATCTGATGCCTTGGCAGTGCCAATATTGCTTCCACCCCTAACAATAGAAATGCCAGCTGACGCATTATCTAAGAAAGGTGAGGAGAATGAGGTAAGTCTCCATAAATTGGCACATTGACTTTAAATTTTTCAAATCTAAATTTGTTGCAGATATACTCTATTAAGTAGGTCGCAGCAACAGAAATTAGAAGTCGTGAAGCTACATCTTCCTCTCATGCAACCAAGGAAACCAAGAAAGAAAGGGAATGAAAACAACTTATCCACCGCCAGTGTGTAGAGATGGTAGCCCAATCATAGAGGTAGACTTTGCTAGAACAAGCTATAAAGGAAGCAACAGCCCAACTCTTTGGCAAAGAAGAGAAGTTTGAGGCTGAGCGCGATGCATCAATTGACATGTCTATCTAAGCTAGCCGCAGACCTCTAGAAAGAAATCCAGGAGATCAAACTCAATACGTAGCCTAGCACGCCCCCAAAAGTACTGCACCAAAGGAAAAAGTCGGTAAATCAAGTAGTTTCCCAGCTATGAGAAGCCGAGAGTGTCTGTGTAGAGGCAATTGAAACAATTTCTATAGGATGGGAGTAGCTCATCGATGATGTAGTGGCTGAGCAACTTTCCAAGCAATCGCGGCAAGCATATTTACAAATCTTGGCACTTAAATCCGAGATTAAGAATCTACCAATGAAAGAAAAATTTGCTCATGGCACTGATCTTAAGGAGCTCCTCGATAAGACCAGAACCCTGCTTGACCAAGAAACCATGTGCAACAAGGAAATGACTGAATAGTAGGCCAAAGATAAAAGAATAACAAAGTTAATTCATATGGTTTAGCAATGCATCCATGAGTTCACTCATGCACTGGCCAGTACCTCATCAAAACACCCAAGCAGAAGCATAGTGCAGGAACTTGAGCAGCAGGAAGAAAAATCTTTCCATGAGATAGAAATAATTACACCTATTATGGCCCAATTCCAACAAAGCATTGGCAAAGTATCCGAGCTTCCAAAGAACAGTATAGCTGCAATGGAGTTTGGCGAAGGGATCTAAGAATAAACAGAAGTAGAAGAACACAACACAAATAAGGGCACATAGGAACATGATGTAGAAAAATAGAAGCACCATCAAAATGGTCCAGTAAGATGCAAAGTAGGCTAGGGACATAGACTTCTGTAAGCAGACAGAATAGGAAGTTATACCCACCCAAGTTCAAAAAAAAGGAAAAAAGAAGAGGAGTAAGGAGAGGACTTGGCAAGATAAGATGGAGCTGAAGTAACAAAAAAAAAACACATAAACTTTCTATATGATTCCACACAACTAAGGGCGCTCATATGTCCCTTGCTTAGTGGCTCGGGACGATCCACATGTGAGTGTTGGGGGCATGTTTCCATGGGGAAAGGCGCATAAGAAGGAACTTCACATGCGCAACGAAGGAAAATGAGTTGCGCACATGATAAGAGAAAAGGAAGAGCACGAAGGATGAAGTGTCCTACAAAAACCGAGTAGAGAAGTGCGCGACAAAGGGAAAACAAGTGCAGGAGCACACACGGGGGAATGACCAAAAAATGACAGGGTGGTCATCGGTGCAAAAGCAGGCTTAAGCTGGTGGATTCCACATGAGTGAAAGTACACTATAAGTAAGGCCGTTAGTGCCTCATGTCGAGTCATGATCACCATAACTATAGTGTGTGGGGGGAGGCTAATGGTGATAGTTAACAGACTGGATATAAGTAGCCGACCCAAGTGGGCATGTAAAATGTTATAAATAGGAATGAGTTAATAGTTAGAGGGTTGGATTTTTCTGTTAGGATAATTACGTAAAGGATTTTCAAAACAAAGGGATATACAGTTGCAGAGGGTAGATATAGGAGAGGGGAAATTAGAATAAAGGAAGGAAGAAGCTCTACTAGAGCGGCATAGATGCTAGGTCAGTTGATCCAAGATGTGTGCGGATCTGTAGGTAGTAGAAGTAGAAATAAAACAGAGAGCATGAGAACTATGAGTCTGAACATAAATACATATCTTAAGATCAGTCTACATCTCGCAGACTGCAAGTTTTTGTAACCTTTCTCATGCCAGATGAAGAGCACCTTGGTCATTTTTCCTAGATGGGTTTCCATGTTATTTCTTGTGTTTGCATGAATGGGCACTAGGGAGAATGTGCATGCGATTGATTACTAGTTGCATTATGTATAATGTTGATATATTCCAATCCTTAATAATTCCGCAGTAGGTAAGTGAATTAATAGAATGAATTCATTGGTAGCTAGAACCAGCATATGTATCTTCCGGTGCGATTCCAGTTATGCACTCTAACTTTGGTGGCAAAGTCGATTGAGGTGACTACAGCTCCATCGTACAATTTGTGCTAGTTGCGAGGAAGAGTAGAAGATCTAGCCATGAGTAGTACTGAATCCTTTGTCTAGTCACCCCATTGCCTTCATTGAGCCCTTGGTTGTGAAGCAAGGGACTATACATCCCCGACAATCATGGAAACTTGGTTTTGGTGGTTACCCATCTATGAGATATCTCGAGTGAGACTGCGCCTGCTCCGTAGGTGTTGTCGATGGGGCTTGTTCTATTGGGTTGGTATCTCAGGTAGCTATTGGACCGACAAGATACGCATGACCCAGGTCACATGAGAAGGGAAAATAATCTAACACTTGCATTGGCCTCATAGGATTTGATTGATTCCACAAGTCCCACCAGTAGTGCCTTAGATCCTTATAGAGTGGGTTTGTGCCTTGAAGCACCTTGTACCCAGTTGAAAAGGTCCTTGTAACCATGAGGATGGATCTTGATGCCACCACCTTGTTGAAGATGTTGAAGACCTTGCTGATTGTGTTGAATATGTTGCAAATGGTCTTGAATCCCTTGTAGATGATGGAGAATCCCTAGATGGGTCGAAGAAGCATTAATGACCCATTCTATGGTCATTCATGCTTTGATGGTGTCATGGTACCCCAGCAGGAGGTTTGGGAACCCCAGAGATGATGTCATGATGGATCTTGACCCTTGAGGCTATCCTAGTATAGTTGACATGGTTGAAGAATCCTGTGAAGCCTCTTGCTTGTTGAGGAAGCTGTGATGAAGTTCTTGGAATCCCCTCTTATGCTGGTATGCTGGAACCCATTATTATGGGGTGCTTGGTGTCCTCTAAAGTTTAGATATTGAACCCACATATATGGTAGTTTGATGTTATTTGGACTCTATATGGTCATTGGCATGTAGTATCCTTGTTATTATGCATATGAATCCCATAAGGTGTTTCGAACTAGTGGTGAGGTTTTTGTACCCCTCTTCTCAGGTTTTGGTACTCTTATGGTGATGAATATATAGTCACAACCATTGGATATGTTTTTAATGATATGGAGACCTTGAACCATGATGATGTATGGTATTCTTTATGTTTATATGGATACTGGAATGTAGATGGAGGTAGAGCCTATGGACATGCCTTGATATGTTGAAGAAGACTTTGAAACTCTTGTAGTTGGTGGTATGGTCTTTTGCACACTCATGTGTGGGGTCTTTGACATCTTGAACAAATTGAAGAATTTAAGGGTATTGTACCATGGGATTGAAAATAAAACCATGATGGGTATATCACTCTTGTGTTTGAATTTCCAATGGTAGGTGGCACGTCACGTGGCTCCTTACGGTTGAATAGCTATGAATTTTTGAAGTTGGGGTACCCCACCTTTTTGGGTGAGCCAACTAAACAAAAGAGAATTTAATTATTTATAATTTTGAATTGAATGTCAGTTCAAGGTAATATTTTTTCTATACAAACCATATAAATAGAATATCAAGCATTTCATTTTTCTATCACCAATTCTCTTAGGAATTTCGCACATTTTGGAGAAAATTGCAAAATTGTGTGACAGAAAACTTTCTGGGCATCTTCACTAAAATTGACGTATCTTTCTCATCCGGAATCGAAATTACAAAATTATTGTCTCATTGAAAAGCTTGTTATGAGGGATAGGTGATGACAATATCTAGAGATTATTTTCATTTTTATAATATTTCTTCATCTTGTGATCTTAAAAAAGGTATGGTTCATTCTGCTTGGTTTCTCTTGTGATGAAACATGTCTCTCATGGATAGAGTTCCTCTTTGATATTAGTATGTGAGGCTATATATTGGTATATATATTTGAAGTCATTCAATAAATTATGGAGGCTATGATGATGATGTTGCATAAACTTTATGCTATGATATGATACACCTTACGATGATAATCTGTTAGGGTTAACCTTGACTTGAAATCGAGTCAAAGGTGGTTAGGTCTAGCACATGGTTTGGGCACATGGTTTGTTGTAGCCCATGGTATTGTCCCATGGTATTACATGTGTTAAACTTGACTTGAGATCGATTAAAAAATGGTTAGGTCTAGCACATGGTTTGGGAACATGTTTTGTTGTAGCCCATGGTATTGTCCCATGGTATTGCATGTGATTAAGCCTTTATAAGGCTTGAGGAGGCTCCATTGTAAATGTACTAGATGTGTGTACTATATCGTACTGGATGTGGGTACTCTACTGTACTGGAAGAGAGATTGTGAGAGTGTGAAGAGGAAGTGCAGTAGTTTTGCTGCAGGGTGTATCCCTTCATCTTTCTAGATTGAAATAAAAGGACTCACAAATTTGTTTGTGGACGTAGCCCATCGTTTGGGTGAACCACGTTATATCTGTGTCTCTCTGTAATGTTTAATGTGTTTTTGCATCTTGTTTATTGATTTAACTGTATAATTGTTATTGCTATGCAATCCTTTTTTTCTAACAATTGGTATCAAAGCCAAAAGGTCTATTTGGTTTGTAAACTCGCAAGAAAGAAGGGTTCCTGGTTCGAGTGGGAGCAATGGTGGAAGAAGGAAAGTTTAGGGTCGATAAATTTAACGGCCAAAACTATCAGTTATGGAAGATGCAAATGGAGGACTATCTGTACCAGAAATATATGTACCTGTCATTGGGCAGAAAAGCAAAACAGCCAGCGGCTATGAAGGATGAAGAATGGGAGGTTCTTAACAGGAAGGCACTAGGAACAATACGGCTGTGCCTAGCTTTGTTGGTGGCCTTCTATATTTCGAAAGAAATAACAATAGAGGGTGTGATGAGTGCATTGAGTAAGCTCTACGAAAAACCCTCGGCTTATAACAAGGTATTTTTAATGAAGCGTTTATTTAATATGAAGATGTCGGAAAGTGGATCTATTGCTGACCATTTAAATGAGTTTAATACACTTACCAGTCAGTTAAGTTCTGTAAAAGTGAACTTTGATGATGAGGTTAGGGCTCTTCTAATATTGTGCTCATTGCCAGAAAGCTGGAATAGCTTGGTCATGACTGTAAGTAAATTTGTCCCTAGTTCAAGCACTCTTAAGTTTGATGATGTTGTTAGTGTTATTCTTAGCAAGGAAATGCGAAGGAAAAGCACAAGTGACACATCAGGTAATGCGTTGACCATGGAGAGAAGAGGGAGACAAAAAGAGAGAGGAAGGATCCCAGGAAATCATGGCAAGTCTAAAAAGGGAAGATCCAAGTCCAAATTCAAAAAAATAGAATGCTGGAACTGTGGTAAGAAAGGACATCTACAGAAAGACTGCAGAGCACCAAAGAAGAAAGGTGAGAGGCAGCAAGAGACTACCTAGGAAGCTAATGTAGCAGGTGATGTGTTCCAAGATGATTTGATTCTTGCATTAGATAATACTAGTGATTACTGGGTAGTAGATTCAGGGGCTTCATGTCATCCTACACCCCATAGGAAATTCTTTTATGATTATGTTCAAGGTGATTTTGGGCATGTGTTATTGGGGGATGATGAACCATGTAAAATTGTTGGAAAGGGTAAGGTATGGATAAAACTAAATAATGGAAATGACTAGTTGCTAAAGGATTTAAGGCGCATTCCTGCTATGAAAATAAATCTGATCTAAATAGGGCAGTTGGGAGATGGTGGTTGTTTGTCTACGTTTGGAGAAACATGGTGGAAGGTTACTAAAGGATCAATGGTAATTGCAAAAGGAGATAAGATAGGTACATTATATTTATGTCCTCATAACACTGATTATTATATTTTTGTAGCTTCCACAGAAACATGTGTAGCATTGTGGCATCATAGGCTTGGCCACATGAGTGAGAAGGGGATGCAGATTCTCCACTCAAGGAAACTGCTTCCAGATCTGAAGCAGGTAAGCTTGGAATTTTGTGAGAACTGTGTTTATGGAAAACAGAAGAGAGTTAGATTTCTCAGGGTTGGGAAACAAAAGAAGAGTGAAAAGTTAGAGCTTGTCCATACAAATGTATGGGGACTAGCTCAGGTACAATCTCTTGGTGGCTCTCGTTATTATGTTACTTTTATTGATGATGCAACTAGAAAAACTTGGGTTTATTGCATTAGACAAAAATATGCTGTGTTTGATAATTTTAAGAAGTGAAAAGCTTTGGCTGAGAATGAGACAGGAAAAAGGTTGAAATGTCTTAGATCTGATAATGAAGGTGAGTATTGCAACAAGGAGTTTGACAATTACTATTCACACAATGGGATTCGCAGAGAGAAGACAGTCCCTGGAACACCCCAAGAAAATGGTGTGTCAAAAACGATGAACAGAGCGATCATGGAGTGTGCAAGGTGTATGAGATTGCATGCAAGGTTTCCCTTACAGTTTTGGGCTGATCCTGTAAACACTGCTGTTTATTTAATAAACAGAGGGCCTTCAAGTGCTTTGGATGGTGGAATTCCCGAGGAGGCATGGACAGGTAAACAGGTAAAATAGTCATTTCCGAGAACTTTTGGTTGTGAAGCATTTGTCCATATTGATAAAGATGATAGAACAAAGCTTGAGGCTAAATCCAAGAAATGTACCTTTATTGGATACGGGGTTGATGATTTTGGTTATCGCTTATGGGATCTTAAAAATTGCAAAATCATTAGGAGTAGAGATGTAGTATTCAATGAAAAGGTCATGTACAAAGATCAGTTGCAGGGAAAGAAAGAAGAAATGGAAAACGCAGAGTACACAGTGCTTGATGAAATCAAAGAAAATGAAGCTCCAAAAGCACCAGAAAATCAAGAGCAGCAGCAGGTACCTGAAACTCCTAAAACTGTAAGAAGGTCTACCAGGTTAAGTAGACCCCCTGAATGATTCTCTCCTTCACTGTATTATTTATTGATGACTAATTCTGGTGAGCCAGAATGTTTTGAAGAAGCAATGCAAGTAGAAATTAGAAAGAAGTGGGAGCAAGGCATGGATGAGGAGATGGAATCATTGGTAAGAAACCAGACTTGGGATCTGGTTAAGTTGCTTGCAGGAAAAAGGGTATTTCAGAATAAATGGGTTTATAGGTTGAAGGAAGAAGATGGAGGAAAGAAGCGGTACAAGGCTTGACTTGTTGTAAAGGTGTTTGCACAAAATAAAGGTATAGACTTTGATGAAATATTTTCTTCTGTTGTTAAAATGACTTCAATTAGAACTATTTTAAGTCTAGTGGCAGTAGAAGATTTGCATCTTGAACAATTAGATGTAAAAACTGCCTTTCTCCATGGGGATTTGAAGGAAGAGATTTATATGCAACAGCCACAAGGGTATGAGGTCAAAGGGAAGGAGAATTTGGTTTGCAGGTTGAAGAAGAGCTTGTATGGCCTAAAGCAAGCTCCAAGGTAGTAGTATTTAAAATTTGATAAGTTTATAATAGAACAAGGGTATGATAGATGTCATTCTGACCACTGTGTTTATTTCAAGAGGCTATATAATGGAAGATATATTATCTTGTTATTGTATGTGGATGACATGCTTGTTACAGGGTCTAACATGCAGGATATAAATGTGCTCAAAATAAACCCAGCTAAATCATTTGTGATGAAGTATTTGGGTGTTGCAAAGCAAATCCTTGGTATGAGAATAACAAGAGACAAGAAAAATCACAAATTGACATTGTCTCAAGGTGATTACATAGAAAAGGTGTTGCAGAGGTTTAGAATGTAGAATGCAAAACCAGTCAGCACACCTTTGGCAAGCCATTTCAAACTAAGCAAGCATATGTGTCCAGAGACACAGGAAGATATAGATTACATGTCCAAGATTCCCTATTCATCAGCAGTTGGGAGCTTGATGTATGCCATGGTGTGCACAAGACCAGATATTGCACACGCAGTGGGATTTGTGAGCAGGTATATGAATAATCTAGGTAAAGAGCATTGGAAAGTAGTACAGTGTATTCTCAGGTATTTGAGAGGTACCAATTCTCATGCATTATGTTTTGGAGGTTCAGATACTGTTCTATAGGGATATGTTGATGCAGATATGGCTGGTGATAAGGCTGGTGATAAAGATAGCAGGAGGAGCACCACAGGGTATCTGTTCATTGTAGGTGTAACAACAGTAAGTTGGATTTCAAAACTGCAACATGTTGTTTCACTTTCAACAATGGAAGCAGAGTATGTTGCTGCTACAGAGGCTAGTAAGGAGATGATTTGGTTGCAGAGGTTCATGGAAGAATTGGGTAAGAAACAGGAGAATAGTAGGTTGTACAGTGACAGCCAGAGTGCCATTCATCTTGCAAAGAGCTCAGTCTTTCATTCAAGGACTAAACATATAGAACTCAAGTACCATTTCATAAGATCTATTCTAGATGAAGAACTGTTACAACTGGAAAAGATTCACACTAGCTAGAATCCTGCAGACATGTTGACAAAGGGAGTAACTAGAGAGAAACTGAGTTCTTGCTCGGTTTTTGTTGGCCTTAAAGCATGAAGGTGAAAAGAAGAAATTTTCCAAGTCCAAGTTCCAGCAAGGGTAGCAACGGTAGAGTTGCTGTGATTAGTCACCATGAAGGCACATGAAAAAATGTAATGGAGCGGTTTGCATGTAAATGGGCATATGGTTGTAAGACCTGGTAAGACATGCATACCCCTGGTAATTCACCAGTAAAGTCAGGAGATAGACCTAGGTGATAGGGGGGTGTATGTAAGATTCCTCGATAAATATTTGAGGGGAGTTGGTGATTACTCCAAGTCAAGTTTAAAGTGGGGATTGTTAGGGTTAACCTTGACTTGAGATCGAGTCAAAGGTGGTTAGGTCTAGCACATGGTTTGGGCACATGGTTTGTTGTAGCCCATGTTATTGTCCCATGGTATTACATGTGTTAACCTTCACTTGAGATCAAGTCAAAGGTGGTTAGGTCTAGCACATTGTTTGGGCACATGGTTTGTTGTATCCCATGGTATTGTCCCATGGTATTGCATGTGATTAAGCCTTTATATGGATTGAGGAGGTTCCATTGTAAATGTACTGGATGTGTGTACTATATCATATTGGATGTGGGTACTGTATTGTACTGGAAGAGAGACTGTGAGAGCATGAAGAGGAAGTGCAACGGTTTTGCTATAGGGTGTATCCCTTCATCTTTATGGACTGAAATAAAAGGACTGGCAAGTTTGTTTGTGGACGTAGCCCATCATTTGGGTGAACCACATTATATATGTGTCTCTCTGTAATGTTTAATGTGTTTTTACATATTGTTTATTGATTTAACTATATAATTGTTATTGCTCTGCGGTCCTATTTTTCTAACATAATCCATGTGATAATCATGTACACTCTATGATGTTGATTCACTCCTATAAAATATGATGTACATGCATACCATAGTGTGATGATGATCTCTTATCCACTATAATGTATACTTGATTATGATTATGTATAAAATTTGCAAACTAAGATGATGATGATGAATATTTGATGATGAGGATGTGTACCTTTGACAATGATGCATACCTATGATGATGATGCATGACGATGCATTCCTTCTGTTCAATGAAAACAGAGCAGAATTTCTTGTTCAATAATTGAGTATGATGAGGTGTACAATGACGTAAATGAGCAATGTATGGCAGTGAAATGACTTATCGATATATATTGATGACTCAGTAGATGACCAACAATAGATATGACCAGTAATGATGAGTAGTAGCGATAAGCCGCAAAGATGAGAAACAATGATGACCAGCAGTAATGAGAAAGAAATATGAGCAGCAGTGATGAGAAACCAAGATGAGCACTAGTGATGAGCAATAGAGATGAGAAACAGTGATGAGAAGCAATGATGAGAAACAAAGATGATCAGTAGTGATGAGCAGCATAGATGAGTAGCAGTGATGATAAAAAGAGATGAGAAGTAGTGATGAGTAGCAGTGATGAGCAGTAGAGATGAGCAGCTCTGATGATCAATAGTGTTGAGTAGCAGTGATGATTAAAGATATTGATGTGCAAATCAGAGGCTGGTTTTGTAGCAGATTCATATGATTTCTTGCAGGAATAATCTTGCACTTGAGGATTGGACTCCTCAAAATATTCTTAGCAGGTTCTAAGAAAACCAGGTAGGGTCCTAAATGAAGAGTAGGTGCTCTTTGTATCATCAGGTGCTGATTTTACCTCAAGGTTGAACCCGTTCCAAAAAAAATACAAAAAGATTACAAAATAATATGGTTTTGTGTTCTCTTGTGCTATGGTTTCTTTTATGAATTCATGATTCATGTGATTATGATTTATAAATGATGAAGTGATAGATGTTTATGAAATGATTATGCATATGGTAGAAAAATACATTGATGAATTAGTTGTTTATTGTTAAAAGTGAAAGAGTAATAGAGATTGCACACACACAGATTCACCCCCCCTCTCTCTGTACCTGGTGTTTCTAACAATTGGTATCAGAGTTGGCCTTCATCACAAGCCTAGAAAGCTTGAAGGAGATCCTGAGACACAATGGAGGAAAAGGAAGAGTCATCAGTCAATGGCGTGCCTATACTTTACATGATAGATTATTTCAATTGGAGGAGAAAAATGAAGGATTATCTGAAGAGGTTTGGTGTTTGGGATATTTTTATCAATAAACCCACTCCATCAAACAAGAAGGGAAAATCAACTGCACAGAAGGAGGCAAAGAAGGACAACACCACAACCTTCAATTTCCTCATGGATGGACTTCCCAGCTCAGTGAAGGAAATTGTAGGAGAGTACACTTCAGCCAAAGACATATGGTTCAAGTTGGAAAGCAAGTATCAGAAGGCAAGACCAGAATCTGAAAAAATAGATCAAGAATCAAAATACAATCCCCCAAAAGAGATCAATAAAGAAGAAGACAAGTGACAAGATGAATCCAATAAAGGTATGGACACTTGTGATTGTAATGATAGTTTATGAGATGAAATTGAGAAGGTTCTTGCAGATGATGAGGAAGGGCTATCAAATACTACACATGAGATACATCTCACATTGTTGAATATTGATCTCAGAGCCAATTGGTTCCTGAACACAGTCAATATCAACTAGAGTGACTTCACAAAGTTCAAAAAGAAAATCTTGGACTCCTTGAATGAATATCAATAGAAGACCATGACAATGAAAGTGTTGCTTGTGAAGCTCAAACACAAGGACAAAGAGTTGCGGGATCAAATAAAATACAAGGATGTTGAAGTTGAACAACTAAGGATTGAGTTGATCAATCAAAAGGAAGAACTAGAAAATCGTGCTCAAGAGCTTGAAGAAACTAGAGAGGTCAATCATGTTTCGAAGACTTAGCTAGAGGAAGCCAAGAGGATAGAATAAATCCTAAAGAGTCAGCTAGAAGAAAAGGAGGAGACAATCCAGAAGTTGGAAATGGAGGTAGTTGGTCTCAGGAAGAAAGGTAAGAAGAATGAATCCTTTTTCAAGTTCAAGTATAGTTCAATTGTCCTAGATAAGATCTTGGATCGCCAAATATCTCCACTCAACAAAACTGGTCTTGGTTACAAGAAGGAAAAAGAGAAATCTGAAGATGACACTTGGTCTCTGAAGACTCCAGAAGCATGTCCATCAACGTCCAAAGTTTCTCCCCATACACCTGCACATGACAACAACAACTTTGTAAATTCAAAGATGAAACAAGGAGTAAGGTCTATTCTTCAAAGAAATCTGAGAAAAGAAACAACTCCAAGACCCAGGTATGAAAATGGTTTCAATGGTTATTGTTATTTTTGTTCTAACTTTGGTCATAAGGATATGGATTGTAGATTCTATGGAAGAAAAAGGATTGGAAGCCCCAATGACCCAATCAGATGTTGGACATGTAATCAATTTAGACATGTTGTTGCCACATGTCACACATTGAGATGCTACACATGTAGTGGGTTTGGTCACAAAGCCAAGAATATGCGAGTCAAAGAAGTGAACCAAGGAGGAGTCCTTCATACACATCAACAAAAATATTTGAATATCAGAAGAAAAATACATACAGTCAGGAACACTCTCAAGCATGGAGAAATGAAGTTGATCAAAGAAGTGTTGAAAGTTCTAATAGCATAGTCAGATGCTGGACATGCAACCATGTTGGTAATAGTGTTTCATATTGTCGTACGATGTGATGTTATAGTTAATGTGGCCTTAGGAACAAAGCTCAAGATTTTTGGAGTACACAGAAACAACCCTTGCAAAGTTTCCCATACAGTTCATTAAGGAAATCCAGTAGAAATGAAGGAACAAATGTTGAAAGGAAAGATTCCAAGAAACAAGTATGGATGAAGAAGACTGAGTAGTTGCAGATAGGAGAGGTTGATCAGAGTAGGGATGATGGCTTCCATACGACAATCCATGTGTAAGGTCTCTAAAAGACCTTAGCACACCTTGAGTTCATGAGGCTAGAGGATGAACTTAAAGGAGAAAGGATGGTTACTCCAGGGGTACAGATAGGTCCTCAGATTGTGCATATGGACAGGGGGAGAAATTATCAGTGATCAGTAATTTCAGATATAGGTATGTGGACACCCTTTTGCATTGATGCCAAAGGGGGAGGGATGAAGACAAAAGGGGAGCATGCTCACAGGGGGAGCATCAGTTGTTGTCATCAATGACAAAGGGAGAGATTGTTGATGAAGTTGTCATTAATTTCAACATGGACTTGCATTGTACCCATAGGATTTCATTGATGCCATAAGTCCCACCAATAGTTCCTTGGATCCTTACAGAGTGGGTTTGTACCTTGAAGCACCTTGTACCCAGCTCACAAGGTCCTTGTACCCACGAGGATGGATATTGATGCCACCAACTTGTTGAATATGTTGAAGACCTTCATAATGGTGTTAAATACCCTAAATATGGTCTTGAATCCCTTGTAGATGATGGATAAACCCTATATGGGTTGGAGAAGCATTAATGACCCATTATGCAATCATTCATGCTCTGATGGTGTCATGGTACCCCAGTAGGAGGTTTGGAAACCCCATAGGTGATGTCATGATGGATATTGACCCTTTAGGGTCTCCTAGTATGGTTGAGCTGGTTGAAGAATCCTATGAAGCCTCTTGCTTCTTGAAAAAGTCGTGATGAAGTTCTTGGAATCCACACTTATGGTGGTATGTTGGAACCCATTATTATGTGGTGCTTGGCATCCTCTAAAGTTTAGTTATTGAACCCACATATATGGTTGTTTGATATTATTTGGACTCTATATGATCATTGGAATGTATTATCCTTGTTATTATGCATATGAATCTTATAAGGTGTTGCAAACTAGTGGTGAGTTTTTTGTACCCCTCTTTTGGGGTTTTGGTACTCTTATGGTGATCAATATATAGTAGAACCATTGGATATGTTTTTAATGATATGGAGACCCTGAACCATGATGATGTATGGTCCTATGTGTGGTTATATGGATATTAGGATATATATGGAGGTAGATCCCATGGACGTGCCTTGATATGTTGAAGAAGACTTTAAAACTCTTGTTGTTCGTGGTATGGTCTTTTGCACCCTCATGTGTGGGGTCTTTGACATCCTGAACAAATTGAATACCTTAAGGGTATTGGACCATGGGATTGAAAATAAAACCATCACGGGGAGATATCCCTTGTATTTGCATTTCCAATGGTAGGAGGCAGAACATGTGGCTCCTTATGGCTGAAGAGATATGGATTTTTGAAGTTGGGGTACCCCACCTTTTTGGGTGAGCTGACTAAACAAAAGAGAATTTAATTATTTGTAATTTTGAATTGAATGTCGGCTGAAGGTAATATTTTTTATATACAACCCATATAAATAGAATATCAAGAATTTCATTTTTCTATCACCAATTCTCTTAGGAATCTCACACATTTTGGAGAAAAGTGCAAAATTGTGTGACAGAAAAATTTGTGGGCATCTTCACTAAAAGTGACATATCTTTCTCATCCAGAATCGGAATTACAAAATTCTTGGCTTGTTGGAAATATTGTTACATGAGATATGTGATGATAGGATATAGAGATTTTTTTTTTCTAATATTTCTTCATCCTGTGATATTCAAAAAGGTATGGTTCATTCTGTTAGGTTTCTCTTGTGATGACACATGTCTCTCATGGATGGAGTTCCTCTTTGATCTTAGTATGTGAGGCTGTCTATTGGTATATCTCTTTGAAGTCATTCAATACATTATGGATGCTATGATGATGATGTTGGATAAAATTTATGCTATGATATGATACACCTTATGATGATAATGCATGTGATAATGATGTACACTCTATGATGTTGATGCACTCCTATACAATATGATGTACATGAATACCATAGTGTGATGATGCTCTCTTATGCACTATGATGTATAAATGGTGCAAAATAAGATGATGGTGATGCATATTTGATGATGAGGATGCATACCTATGACAATGATGCATACCTATGATGATGATGCATGATGATGCATGCCTTATGTTTAGTGAAAACATAGCAGAATTTCTTGTTCATTAATTGAGTATGTTGAGGTGTACAATGATGTACATGAGCAGTGTATGGAGATGAAATGACTTATCAGTACATAGTGATGACTCAGTAGATGACCAATAGCAGAGATGAGCAGCAGTGATGAGCAGTAGCGATAAGAAATAGAGATGAGCAACAATGATGAGTAGCAATGATGAGAAACAGAGATGAGTAGTAGTGATGAGAAACTGACATGAGCACTAGTGATGATCAACAGATATGAGGAACAATGATGAGCAGCAGTGATGAGAAACATAGATGATCAGTAGGGATGAGAAACATAGATGAGCAAGAGTGATGAGAAATAGAGATGAGCAGTAGTGATAAGTAGTAGTGATGAGTAGTAGAGATGAGCAACTTAGATGATCAGTAGTATTGAGCAGCAGTGATGAGCAAAGATATTGATGTGCAGATCAGAGGTTGGTTTTGTAGTAGATCCATATGATTTCTTGCAAGAAAAATCTTGCACTTGAGGATTGAAATCCTCAAACTCTTCTTAGTAGGGTCTAAGAAAACTAGCCAGGGTCTTGGATGAAGAGTAGGTGCTCTTTGTATCAGTAGGTGTTGATTTTACCTCACGGTTGAAGGCGTTCCCAAAAAAATACAAAAATATTACAAGATCATATGGTGTTGTGTTCTCTTGTGCTATGGTTCTTGTTATGAATTCATGATTCAGATGCTTATGATTTATAAATGATGAAGTGATAGATGTTTATGAAATGATTATGCGAATGGTAGAATAATGCATTGATGAATTAGTTGTTGATTGTTAAAAGTGAAAGACTAATAAAGACTAGACACACACAGATTCACCCCCCTCTCTATGTACCTGGTGTGTCTAGCATTCATATCGTTCTCAATTGGTTCATTGAATTCTAGCTCTGATTCACAAGAATATAATTTCTTTTGTAATCATATGTGCTTAGGATCCCATTTGTCTCCATAGAACTTACATTTTCCTTCTTTTATTCTTTGGGCCTCTAGACTAGGATTTGTTCCCTCCCTAAGTTGAGGCGGTGTATACCTTGGAATTCATATGTATTCTAATTAGACAAGGTTCTTTTTGGAGTCATCTTGGTTGAAATTTGTATGAATGGATTTGGTTTCAATAATCCTGGCTTTATGTCATGCTTCCTCCATGGTAGAGATGTTGCGTAACTCTAGTTATTCATGGATGTGTTGTTTTAGACCATGTATGTAAATCTGTAGTCATTGGTCATCGGTTAACTCTAGGACTCAAGTTGACAACGGTTCCCATTCACAGGTGTACTCATCGACACTGTTTTTGTTGTTGTAACCTTTTGATTTTGGAAAAGAAGTCTTTTTCTTCAACGTCTTGGAATATTTTGATGAGGTCGTTCCTGAAGCTAACCCAATTGTAAGAACATATTCTTGCAGTATTCTTCCACCATAAGTACAAGTTGTAAGCCCTTCTTTCTAGATGCATGGAAACATATTTAATTTTCTTGCCATCATAATGGATGTTGTGGATGTCTAGTTATTCCTCATCTTTTTTAATCCATGCTATGCATTGTCATACGTCCCCATCTTATTTGGGTAACTTGACTTTCACCCGTATTTGGTGTCCTTGTGTATATGAATTTGAGGATGGCATGTTGAATAGAGGATCTGGCTTCTCCCGTGTTCTGGGAGAGTTTGGTTGCAAGTCATTTGCTATTTGTCATCCGTCCAAGATGGTGGTTAAAACTGTTTGATTTTTCTTTTGGTCTTCCTATAGATTGAGGAAGCCATTCTCTATTCGTGACGTAAATTATGTCCACTTTGATGTCAAATTGTCACTGGTTTGTTTGATCTTTTCGTGGAGTTCCTCATAGTTCTTGTTAATTTTCTCATTGATTTGATCAAACCGAGTGTCTGTCAATCTTGTGATTGCAATATGCTCAGTGCTGAACGTGGATTTATTTTGATTTCCTGTATGATACCAGCTCGCTAAAGTTTTTTTTCTTCTTCTTTTTTCTTTTTTGTTTTTTAAAGTAATTATAATAATAATTATTATTATAATATAATTTTTTATTTATTAATTAATAATAATATTTAATTAATAATAATATTAATATATATTATTAATATTAAAATTATTATTATGAAAATTGTTTATCTATCCCACCATGGTGAAATGGTGACCGACGGAATGCAGGCATGGAGCAATGGCAAGCGATGGGAGGGAGGAGGAACTGTGGAATGGGAGGAAACAACAACTAGATGGCGGAGGTTATGGCGGAATGTGATGTGAAGGAAGGCCAAGGCGTTGAGAAGAAGGAGGTGGTGTGAGGTTTAATAATTTGAGATGGAGGATAGAGCAAGTGGAGGGTGATGGAGGACGAGTGCGATGGTGGAGGGAGGATGGAGGATGGGGGCGACGATAGTAACATGGAGCGATGGGGAGAGGGGAATGGAGGAGGGGGGGTAATGGTAGAAATTTGGAGTGGTGAAAAGAGGGAATGGAGTGGAAAAGGATGGATAAGGGTGGTGGGAGAGTGGAGCGACCAAGAATGGGGAGGCCTGGATGGAAGGGGGAGGGAGATAAATATGGAAGCATCGATGGAAGGAGAAGGTAGAGAAGGGTGGTGGGTAGAGGATGGATGTGACAAAAATGGTGTGGCAGCAGTGTGGAGTGGAGGGATGGTAAGGAGGAGATGGGTTGGTGAGTCGTGGAGGAGAGAAACTAGAAGGTGGCCACGAGCAGAGATGGGAGTGTGCATGGAAAGTTTTAAAGGGTGGAGGATTGGAAAATTTGGAGTAGATGAGCAGGGGGAAGCGATGGAATAATGAAGGGAGAAGGAGGTGGGTGAAGCAAAGGTGGGAGATGCAAGGAGGTGGGCTAGTTCCAAGAGCCGAGAGGCTTTGATACCAATATAAGAGAAAAAGCAGGCGAATGGATAGAGAACGTAAGAGAAATGTAATTTAATGTATATTTGATAAAATGTATAGGTGAATTGCATAATAGGTGCCCGGTAATTTATACCGTAAGTGGGGGAGAGACATGACTTTTCAAGTCACCTCTTAGTGTATTTACATTGATTAACCTAGCTTAATAATTAAATTAGCCTTTTGTTACAACCTCACATTCAATTTTCTATAAGCCATGCTTATTACATTATTTAGCTTCATTTCATGCACCACAATAGGTTAATGTTCCATTTCCTTTTGATGCATTTCTTTGGTTCCCTCCTTCCTTCCTTTGGTCCACCTACATGACTCCCAATACAAGGGTCCTTTCCCTTTTCATTGAAAACCTTAGGAGAAAACTAGGGTCTTTTTTCTATCTATACAAAAAAAAGGGAAATTAAATTTACCAAAAAAACAAAAAAAAGGAAATTAAAAAAACAAAATGGGACCCCTAACATAACTTTTCACATTTTATCTCCTGCAAATAGTTTTTTTGGTAAAGGGTGGCATTTTCATTTTGCACAGGCCAACGTTTACTTGCTTTGATTATGGTATTCAACACCATGAAAACTGAAGCTAAGCTGTTGGGGTATATTGAGCTAAACTGCGTGAGGTGTAACTTAAGTTTCACTGCATTCTTGTTCTGCATTCTACGTTCTGCGTTATTGCAGGTAATTTATCAATGCTTTCATGAAAACAACATAAAACCTAAGAACAACAAACACTAGAAACATTCTATGGTTTCTTTATTGACATAAATCAAAATAGTAGTTCCTCTACTACAAAATTTTAAGTGTAATACGCAAGTTGTGTTGCATTTTGTACAAAGTTTTATCATATGCTTAGTAAGTGTAATACACATTCTATGGTTTCTTTATTGAAAAAACTAAAAAATTTGGTTCCTATACTACAAAATTTTAAAAATTCTATAAAAATTTTAATTTCCTCTAGGGATGACTGTGGATTGTGGTGGCTTTTCCTAGTTGAGTCGTGGACTGTTTGGAATTCGTTTAGCTGGGTTGTGATTGTTTTTTGAGAATTAGAGTTGGAATTCACTTTCCCACTGCTGCAATACCATACCGTGTTCATATTTAGGGCTTCCTGTGTAAACCTTGTCCTTCTTGCAGCCTCTAAGGCTGAGGGGTCTTCACTCTTGGAGACTAAGATATCTTCTTGGCTACTATACGTGTTCAACCTAAACCTACAACACTCTAACCCTCTCTCTCTCTCTCAATTTGTGACATATGTTCCTTTTAGAAATTAGTCCTTACATATAGCCTTCCATTTTACTTTTCAAACTTGTTAGATATATTAATCGTTTAAACAACTTTCTATTAAGAATTGAGTGATGATAAATTTTATTTTTTGGGCTAATTATGCACGATTTGTACAAGTGGAGACATGGAGGTAAGTGATTGTTTGTGATTGAAGTATATATTTATTTTTATTTAATTTAAATTGTAGTTTTTTAATAGAAATGAGTATGTTTTATATTAATAAAATTGTGGCTGAGCCACCCAAGAGGTTACATCTGTGAGTTCTTTACAAAAAAAAAAATTCCCCATCACAACAAATGGGAATACTACTTTTATTTAATTTAAATTGTTGGAACATATTACTTTGTACTTTAATAGCAATCTAATATGCTATGGCTAATCAATACCGTAATCATTTTTAAGAAAATAGGCAAAGCATGCTATGACACGAAATAAAAAAATTACGATTATGAAATTTTCAAAAAGAACACGTCAAAATGATCAAATGGGAAAGAAATGGACATGCAACTCAAAAGGTAAATATTTATAAATAGAGCAATGCATTTCCTTATGTAGTTATATAATGCTTATTTTTATTGTATGATGATGTTAGGTGTTAGATTTTTATCATTCAAGCTAGCATTATATTAGGATCTTTAACTGAGAGAATAACAAGCACATCAATCAAACATAAGACACAATGGACACAATGTTTTTCCTTGGGGAAACCATAAAGGAGAAAACCCCACAACTTCCTTAGAGATAGAATCAACACCAAAAGAAAAACCCCAAAATAGTAAGATGATCTCCCGACAACGGTATTCTCTCTCTCCCTCTCTTGTCCTAGCAACTTCTTCTCTCTCAGTTATGCGCTACAACTGAGTGTGAGTGAATGTGTTATAAATAGAGAGGCTCACTCTTTATTTATACTAATTCCCGACTTGACAATAACTCACTAGGGCCAACTTCTATAGGAGAGTCTAATAACGTCAGGGCCCCACAACTACGAGGACTTTAACCCTTGATCAATAGGAGGGTTACCCACAATGACTTGACATGACTTGTTTACATTATTGAATCTCTCAATAGGCACATTGGGGCATGAAATGACTCCAATACATTATAGATACTTCCTGGAATAAACATCGGGGTACAATACATAACATATACAAGTGAACGCATTCCAAATTTACAAATACATCAACACTCCCTCTAAACTAGGAAGGTATTCTCTCGACACAATTTATCAGCACAAGTCTTCTTCTCTATATCATCTAGATCATCATCGAGTTCTCATCATATTCATCTTCAAGTCATCTTCATCTGGATCTGGACCATCACTCAATCTGGATCATCATCCCTGGACCTCAATCATCACTCGATCTGGATCATCACTACTGGATCATCATCACTAGATCTGGATAATCACTGGTGTTATCTCTTGATTCTTCTTGTCATAATAAATTCTATGAAGCCAACCCTTTCTCATGTTGGTTGTATGCCTAACATCCAAGTAGGTCTTCATCTTCTTTAGTACTTATATTTGACCCAGTCAAAAAGACCCGTCCAACACTTATATTTGACCATGGGAGGGATCGGCCTTCCCCCATGTCAGAATGGCACACCCAACACTCACATCTAGCCATGAGAGGAACACATCCACCATCATGTTAGAATGGCCCAGCCCTTACATCTGACCATGGGAGGGCCCAGCCTACCCCCATGTCATAATGGCCTAGCCCTTACATAAGACAATGGGAGGGCCCAGCCTACCTCCATGTCAGAATGATCATCCATTACATCTGACCATGGAAGGGTCTAGCATACCCCCATGTCAGAATGGAGAAGCCGTTACATCTAACCATGGGAGGGCCCAAATTTCCCCCATGTCACAATGGATCTACATTTACATCTGACCATGGAAGGAACCAATCCTCTCACCAAATCAGAATGGATCATAGACTCATCACTTCCCTTATAGGGAACCTCGATCTAGAGAACACCAAGCTTCTCCTTGAAGTACTCAAACTTCACTCTAGCCAATGGCTTAGTCAACACATCAACTATCTATCTGTCCATCGCAGCATACTGAAGCTTCACTACTCCTCTCTGCACCCTATCCCTGATATAGTGATATTTTATCTCGATATGCTTTGACTTGTCATGGAACACCAAGTTCTCAGAAAAATTCACACAACTCTGGTTGTTGCAATATATACAAGTAGCATCCAACTAGATATCAAATAAATCATACAGTAGCTTCCTTAGCCATACTGCCTCACAACTAGCTGAGCAAGCTACAACATACTCTGCTTTAGCTGTACTCAGTGCCACACAGGGATATTTTTTGCTAAACCAAGAGATCACAACTGATACCATACTAAAGAAACACCCTCAAGTGCTCTTCCTATCGATGGAACTGGCTGCCCAATCTGAATCACCATAACCCTCTAGGTTAATCTTCTGATTCACCTCATACTTGATTCTGTAATCAACTGTTCCCCTCAGGTACCTCAGAATATGCTTTGCAGCAATCAAGTGAACATGTCTTGAATCTATCAGGAACTGGCTCAAGGTGTTCATAGCAAATCAAATATCCGGTCTTGTATTCATTGGGTACATGCAAGACCCAATCATCTGACGATACATTCTAGCATCAATCAATTCTGATGAAGCATCACTCAAAAGCTTCAAGTTTTATGCCATAGGTATGGTCATGTCCTTGTAGTCCCTCATCCTGAACCTCTTCAGGATCTCTATTCCATGCTTCCCTTGTCATAGGGAAATTCCATCTGCATTATGCCACACCTCTATGCCTAGAAAATAGTGCATCATACCCAAGTCCTCCATTTCAAACTCAGCAGCAGGATTCCTCTTCGTATAAAAAATAAACCCATCCATACCTGTCATAAACATATCATATACATATAGTAGGAGTATCACTGGGTTACCATCTTCAACCTTGTAGTAAAGGTTGGAATCTACTTTACTCTTGGTAAAGCCCAAACTGGATACAAAGCTATCAATTCTGTCGTACCATGTCTTTGGTTCCTTTTTTAAATCATACAGGTCTTTCTTCAATTTACACACATGAGACTCCCTGTCATGTGTCTCAAAACCGAGTGGCTGCTCCACATACACTTCTTCTTCTACTACACCATTCAAGAAAGCAGTATTGACATCCATCTAGTGTATCTTCCATTTAATTACTGTAGCCAAACCAAGTACTAATCTTATGGAAGTGTATCTGGCTACATGTGCAAAATTTTCTTCATAATCTATTCCTTCTTTCTGGGAGAAGCCATGAGCCACAAATCTTGCTTTATATTTCTCTATGCTGCCATCTGCATCATGCTTGATCTTGTAGATCCATTTGGAAGTTACAACAGACTTCCCTTCCGGTCCTGGGACAACATCCCAAACATCATTCTTCATGATCATTTGATACTCTTCGATCATAGCATCCTTCCATTCTTTCATTTCTGCAGCTTCTTCATAGTTGGAAGGTTCTTTATCGATGAAGTCACATAATAATGCTACATAACCGGAGTAGGACCTGGTTCTTTTTCTTTCTCTGTGATTTTCTTCTGGAGCCCCATATCTTTCTACACCTTGGATAGCTTCTCGTACCCAAGCAGGTTTCCTCTTGTGAGGATTCTTCTCTTGAGGTGTATCTATAGGTTCTTGAGATTCTTATAATTCTGGATATTCTTCTTGAATTTCTCTGTTCATGGTTGTGTCACGAATTTTGGGTGCCTCTGTCTCTTTGGGTTCATCAACATGTCTCTTTTTGTATTTGTTGTAAGCCGAGTCTTCATCAAATGTTACATCCCTACTGATGTCGATCTTCTTGAATCTTGGGAAGTATATTCTGTAAGCCTTCGAGCTTTCAGATTATCCCAAAAATATACCCTTCTTTCTTGAAGGATCTAACATTGTCCTCTTTTCTTTCAAAATGTGTATGTACACTGGATAGCTGAAAATTCTGAGATGGATGACTTCTAGTTTCTTGCTGGAAAATACTTCTTCAGGTGTCTTCTTCTTGAGTAATTTGTGTGGAGTACGGTTCTATAGATACATTGCTGTTCTGGAAGCTTCTTCCCATAGATGCATGGGAATATCTTGATCATGAAGCATGGCCCCTGTAGCTTCCATGATCGTTCTATTATTCCTTTCTACAACCCCAATCTATTGTGGATTATATGGAGTATTTAAATCCCTCTTAATCCCTGAATATTTGCATAATTATTTTAATTCATTTGATGTGAATTCTCCACCATTATCTGATCGAAAGGTTTTGATCTTATTTTCTATGTGGTTCTCGATCAAGGCTTTGAATTCCTTAAACTTGCTAAATACCTCATCTTTGTTCTCTCATGAAGTATATCCATGTCTTCCTAGAAAAATCATCAATAAAAGAAACATAGTATACATACTCGCTTAATGAACTTGATGACATTCGATTGCATACATCGGAGTGAATGATTTCAAAGATTCGTTTTTCCTTGCTCTCGCTACTTGGAAATGTCTTCTTTGTGTTCTTTCCTTTCACACATCCTTTGCAGACTACATCATGTTTTTCATGAATTTCTAGAAGACCTTCAACAGCTTTGCTTGCAAGTGGTAGTGCTATGTAATGCACATGTGAAAGCCTTCTATGCCAAATTTCATTTGACTCTACTATGTCATGGACCAAGGATTGTTTTGGATGGCCCTAATTGTTCCCCAATCACTACTGCATCATCAATAGTCTTTCCCTTTGGCCACATGAGAACTTGGCCATCTACAAATGAAACCCTCATGCCTTTTGCATCTAATACAGATATGGAGAGGAGGTTCTTCTTAAGTCATGGTACAAACAATACATCCTTCATCTTCATAGAATTTATAGATTCTAGCTTATAGGAGGATTCCCCACTACATTTTATTGGATACAGGTAGTCATCTCCAAGTTTCACCTTGTGAGGTGATTCATGTTTTGAAAGTTTCACAAAGGACTCTTTGAATCTTGGAATATGTTTGGAATCCCCAATGTCTATAAGCCAATCATTGCTTCCATGGGTATTTTTTCCTGTGAGAGCGGAAGTCAAAACATATACTTCATCACTTGAAGAATCATCACTTTCTTGCTTGATTCTCTTTGTAGAAGGTTCATCATCTTCTGCAGCATGAGCATGATGTCTTCTCTTGTTTTTTTTCTTCTTGTGGGAGTTTCTTTTGTGTCTAGGACAATCTCTGGCATATTTTCCTATTTCATCACAAGTATAACATTTGAGTTGATTTTTTCTGGAGTAAGGATTCTTACCTTTAGAATGATGCTAATAGTCCCTTCTGTTCTTCTTGGATTGAACTATGAGAGCCTGATCTTCACTTCCCATATTTTCTTCTTGAGCTGCTATCCAGCTTCTTCTTGTGAGCATTCTTCCCATAGTCTACTAAACTTGACTAGCTTCTTTTTGGCATAGATCCCTTCAATGAAAGAGTCCCATGTCCTAGGGATACCATTCAAGGTGGTCATTACATTAATGCACCTATTTGCTAATTGGTTGTTACTTTCAGTTCAACAAGTCAGTTACAGTTAGTTAAGGCGCTTCCATTAATTAAATATATTATTTAATGATTATTTTATTATTATTTAATGAACTGGAGTTAACAAGGCGCCTCCACCAACTTCTGATGGTCAGTTCAGCTTCAGCTAACCTCATCAGGGTTCATTGGAGTCATGCAGTACTAGCACTTGATGGTTGGTTGCTATGACATGTGTTTGATCTCCTTCAGATGAGATTAAGTCATTTATTGCACCTCAACTTCAGTTAGGGATTGGTGAGTCAATTAGGGTTTTTGTCAAGTGGTTAACTGAGTGAGATTGCATGGCAAAGAGTCAGTTAAGCTAGACTCACTCATTGAATTCGAATTGTCCCTTAGGTATTCGAATTCTTCATGGAGTTAAGCTATTGCTCTGCATGGATATTGTAACACATTATTGTTTATAAAATATACAGAGAGGAAACCTATTTTGGTTCCAATTATTTCCAATTCATGAGTATTTCGTTAATAATTCTTTGATGATTTTGATTCCTAGTTCCTAGATCATGTGCAAGAATTAATATTCGCATGCCTTGCAAAATCGCTTATACTACTCAACCATGTTAGTGACCTCTAGCTGATGAGGAGGCCTCTGCTCATGGTTGGGAGGCTTTCTTTGCCAAGTTGGCTTGGCAGGAAAGGTTCTAGGAGTTGAGTGAGTTTGAGTTCTTTCCATTGTGATCACCCTATTTTGAATTTCTTTTAACTGTGCTGAGTGTTTCTGCTTTGCCTCCTCCATATTTTTCTTCATCTCCATCATTTATTTTTCATAGTAATCCTTCATAGCTGATAAAGTATCCTTGTATTTTGGTTCACTGATTTTCAACGTAGTTGAAGACCTTGAATAACAGTGGAGGTTAGATTCACCAAATGAATGCATGTTCAGATCAATCTTGATTGCCATCTCCTGAGCCTGGAGCAAGTTACCAGGCTCCTTGTCTCTGATCTGGTACTGCATTTTGCCACTAAGTGCCTCAATGTAATAGATCAGGATGGTTGGTTTAGTTGGGGCATACTTAGTAGGGATGGCATTTGACAATTTCGTGAACCTAGTATTGAACTCATCCACTATTTCTGTGTCTTCTTTATGTTGGTCAAGGATGCAATTTGATGTTGAGGTTCTTTCTTTTCATCGAACTTGTTGGTGAAAGAAGTTTTGAAAGCTGCTAGACTATTAAAGGAATGGTCTTGTAAATTGCTATACTAGTCGCCCACCTTTCCATCTAGAGATAAATAAAATAACTTCATATACATGTCATCATTTTGGCTGACTCGATAATTAACATAAGCATTTATACACCTAGAAAAGTTCCTGAGGTGCATGGCAGAGGTAATGGCATCAATTCCTATATACATTGGGAGCTTCTCTACAGCTTTGTCTGGAAGACAGTGGGGTTGACCTACTATCTGAGAAAAGTCAAGCTGAGTAAAATACTCACCCATTATGTCAAAAATAGTGGTATTAGTGTTTTCAGGAAATAAAATGTGGATGTCTGAAACAGACTCAGATCCAAGTTCTGCAAGGATCCTGCGATAATATAGTTTGTTTAATCTCTTCCTAAAGACCTTTTTGGGATCATGGATGAAATCGACCAAACCTACAGAGTTTCTTCTAGTAGAATACCTTGAGGTGTTAACTGACAATGGAGTCACCAGGTGGATTTGAGTCTAACTTCAGAGAGTGATTGGACTAAAAATCTACCAAAAAGGGGAAAAAAGGTATAACTAAAAGAAACAAAGGTCGTCTAGGAACAAAAATATTTGTCCCTGGCAACAGTGCCAAAATATGTTGTCTGACGATTGCACACCCGTAGCAGAAATCTTCTGAAAGTTGTCTCCTCACTTGAGAAAGTGGGAGAGGTGTGACCTTGCGGGCAAGCACAGAGCTAGGTACTGTCACCTACTCCTAGCTCCTCCATTTAGGATAACTCCTAACGAAGCCAAGGGGGGTAGTCCCTAACAAAGAGTTTTCTATGGCTCAATGTTTAAGTTAAGTTTTAAGATGTTTTAGATGGGGATGGGTGTTGTTTAGGAATTACTTGTGATTAGAAATGATTAAGTTTATGATTGTGACACGTAAATCAAAGCAATCCACATTGCTAGCAAGAGATCATACAGATAAGCAAAAGATTCCAGACTTTACTTAAGCATTCATATATAATCACCAAAAATAAACCATATACAGTTGATCAAGATAGAATATTACTCAATTATAACAAAGGACCAGTTCCTTATGGAGTAAAATAAATGCATGAAATAAAGTCTAAGAATTAAGCTAGTGAATATTAGGTTTTGCAAGTGCTCTTGGTAGATTTTAAGAATTTTAAAGAATGCTATTGATTAGGGTGTCAATGAAGGTTTGTCAAAGCTGGGAGACTCTTCTAAGTTTCCTCTGTTTAAGACATGTCAGGCCGGCCCAGTATCCCAGGATGATATTTTCAAGTGACCAGCTAGCTGAGAATCTATGACAACGGGAGGTTCCAGCGCCTCTACTAGGAAGTACTTTGGAAGAATCGCTACAACGTCGGTGCGTTGGTTATGGGGTGGTTAAGTTTTATTAGGTTACTCTTGTGGGGTTTAAATATCTAGTGCTATTTCTGGGTACTCCTATCTAGGATCGGTCAGCATAGTCTGGTAAGGAGGGAGGGGGGTTAGTTAATTAAAGGGGTGTGAGTTGCGAATTTTATTAAGTTGATTAATTAAGACTCTCCGACAGAGAGCACTCTTGACCCTGCCTTATGACAGTGGTTCAAGAGACTTAGCTAATCTAGATGAGACTAATGTAGGGATTATGCAAACCTAGGATGCTCTACGATAGAGAGTGCTCTTGACTTGTGTTTTTGCAAGTTCAATATTCTTACTTAAGAGTTAATTGATTAAACAATGTGAATAAAAAAAGCAAAGATGACTTATGAAACTCTCCGACAGAGAGCACTCTTTATCCACTTTATGGTGTGATTCAAGAGATTTAAACAGTCGATTTACTTAGAAAGATAAACAATTTGAAGGAGTAATCAAATTAATTAATGAATTAGAAGTGATGAATTAACAATTAATATTCTAAGCATAAGATGCAAATAATGATGAACACAAGCAAATCTAACCTAAGCATACATAAGTAAAGACAACACAAGCCTCTCCAAATGGGGGAGGATGAGAGTGGGGACTTAAAAACCCCACTCAAACAAAAATACTTTACTGAAATTATTACAATTTTCCTTTAGGAATTTAATCCCTGAAATGGCTTTTCAAATAAAAGCATACAACTCTACTATCATTAAAATTTGCATAAAAAATGAGAGTGATTTACTTTTACTTGAAACTTTTCTTGAACTTTACGAAAAGGGAAAAGAATAAGTTTGAATGGGAGAAAAAGAGTAAGGCAAGGAAGGCTGAAAATAAGAAGAAAAGGATAGGAAGAAGGAAGGAAAACAAAGAGAAGGTCAAAGACAAGAAAATGGAAGAATAGGGAAGCCAACTATGAGGCCAAAGGAGTATAAAAAATGATGAAAATGGGGCAGCGATGAAGAATGAAGATGGCTGTCATAAAAATAAAAAAAATAGGACAACGAACAAAAAGGGGAAGAAAAGGCTGAAAACAAGATGGAAGAAGGCCCAAAAACTAGGGCAAAAAGAGGCAAAAAAGGGGCATAAACTAGGGCACACTAGGGCTGTCCAAAAAGAAGAAAAGGAGTGGTAAAAAGAATAAAATGGGGCAGCGATGAAGGAAAGATAAGAAAGAGAAAAACCAAGCAAGGAGGAAAAACAGGGGGATCAAGGAGCAAAGAGAGAACTAGAAGAGGGAAGTTTAGTAACCAAGAAAGTATTTGAAATTATGGATGGGACCCAAGAGAGAGAGCTAGACTCCCAAATTTCTTTTTTTTATTTTGAAGAAGAAGATATTTGTAGGTCCTGAAATGAAAGTGTTAGATTAAAAAGGTTGATTGAAGCCTGGGATAGAAGCAACTGAGCTCACACCCTTCTTCAACCTATGAAGCCTGAAAACACACTATAACTCAACACAAAATGTGAGATCAAAATACATGCTAGTATGCTAAGAAAATTGAATCATGATCAACATTACATATATACTGATTACTCATGTCCATCGAAATACTAATCTACTTTTCATAAACAATCAAGTTGAACTACAAATGATTGTTCTACTATGCCAACAATGGCCCTCTTGAGCTAACAAATAAACAATTTAATCTCACATAAGCATTAAAAAAAATAGGGGTTAGAGACAATATCACCTCAACCAATTGCAAAAAATACCACATCCAAGAGATCATGGACTTCCAAAGTCTGATCTTTATTAACAAATTAAAGAAAATGCTTGATACAATTTCTCAGAGTAAGTCTGCTACAAAAGTCCATCCAAATAGAGCTGAAAGAGCCTCTTTTTAACAAATGAGAGAGTGATAAAACCCTAAAACCAAGAAGCCAACCCTAACCAGCCTAGCCACCTAACAAAGAGCCCAGACCTAAACCAGAGAACCAGGAGTGAGGGGCCGCCACCCAGGCAAGGCGCCCCCACTCCAAACCCATGCACTGAAAACAAGCCAAGGATGAGGCCACATGTGTGAGTCTGGATGTAGGTAAGCTCATCCTTTAGGTCTGGTAGGAGCCTAATCTAGGTTTGGGAAGCCCATTGATGGTGTAATCTTTAGTCTTCACCTCGATCAAATCACAGGACCAGGGAGAGCTCTCCATCTCATCTTTAGATGGAGATGACATGTCTGATAACTGATAATAAGTTAATTGCTCTCTTAATGATGACTGAAGCTGAGTTATGATAACTCCAATCATCATAAGTGTTCCATGAGATGTCATTTAGTCTTTTATTTTACTGAATTTGGATTAATTTGGAGAGTTTTAGTTTTCTCCAAAATAGTCATTTTTTTACTAAAAACCATTTTTTACTCAAAACTGACTTTTTTGAGTAAAAAGGCATTATGTGTCCGATTGCTTATCTGAAAGTTGGTTCTAACTGGCTCACTGATCAAGAATTATTTTTGGATTAAGGTTAGAGCCTTCAATCACTGAATTCTGAGTCCAGATCATGAACGGGTTTTTTCCATTTAATTTATGGAAAACTTAACCCAAAAAACTTAGGAAAAGTAATTAAAAATTAAAAAACTATTTTTCACTGTTCGAAAAAGATTTTTTCGAAATTTGTTTGTGTCCATATGACTTAGGACATGACCATGATCTATCTAAATAATATATAGTAGGCTTATAACACTCAGTTAGGCTCTAATAACCCTCCAAGGCCCAGAATTCAACATCGGGCATTCCATCTTTGGAGGAAGCGGGAGAAAACCTCGTCAATTATACTTGGTTGAATGCAAAGCATAATCGTCAGGGGAAAAAAACTCCCTGAAATACCCTATTTGAGATTCTATGTCTCAAGAGACCGAATCACTCAAAAAATATCCTACTAGCACATTTTATTACAAAACCCGCGGGGCCATGGTCAAAATTATTCAAATAAAAAAGTGACTAGCCAATATTGGCTAGACAATTAGACGGATCAAATGATACACTAGAATCAAGCTTTAAACAATTATGTCAACCGGTGGCTCCTTGGGTAACCCAAATAAGGTACAAAATGTTGGATAACAACGAGAAAGAGCCTTAGAGCTGCATAGAGGAAGGAACCCTAGGGAGAACAACTAGGAAGAGAATCTGCCAGAGTCAGATCATGACCGACATGAAGAAGTAGTGGAACAAGAAGCATCCCCTAAGGAGGAATAATTGTGGATAGAGCATCCAGAATCTCTTTAATTAAGAGCTACCAATGAAGAAAAAACCTCTCTCCATTGAATCCACGTACTCGAATACAAACTATTGTCGAAGAAGACCTCCAACTATGAGCTATTGACTTTAGTATATGGAGTCGACTAGGTGACGACACATACACTGGACGACACCTCATTATACATCAACCAAAGGAAGGGAATTGGGTGACCTTTCAAGTGGAAACCTCCCAACGAAGTATCCACTTGATCTTACCAACACATGAAGGAGCACCCCCCCACCAAATATAGCTTTAGAAGAAACAAAACATTCAGAACTGAGGTCAAATAGTTGCAGTGGACCATCGACAGCAGAAGTCGACATCAACCGACTGTAAGTGAACGACGAATCGACAACCGATAGGAACAAAAGTTCTGTCGACCAGAGTTTCATAGAGACGAATACACCAATAACCCCACCACCCTCATCAGCACCCCCACCTCCACTGTCACCACCTCCTGAGAGCAGTGATAGTGATTTAGACATGGGTCACAGATTGGATCACATTCCTCTTTATGAGGGAGATGAGGACCCCAAATGACATTGGTTCATCTACGAGTCGAATTGGGAGGCCAACCGAGTTACAGACGAAGATAGACAAATGGCACAGTTCACAGGAGCCTTAAGGAAAAGGGAATTGACATGGTACATGACCTTTTCAAAAAGACAACCCATAGCGACAAAAGCTGAGATTAAGGCATAATTTTTGTCATTTTTCAAAAATCCAGATGCTAAGCACCTGGCCACAAAAAAACTTAAAACCATATCACAAAATCTAGGGGAATCTGTCTGCGACTACGATAAGCATTGGAAAGACCTACTGAGCCAGCTGAATTATGTTATAGATGAATAGTTACTAATCCAATTTATTTTGCAGGGTTATCTCAGAAAGTGTGTTGACACATCAGTCAGGAGACATTCAAAACTCACGAAGATGCGCTAAGAAAATATCTTCAGGTGGAGATGGACAAAGACTTACCCACTTACCCCATGGACCACAGAATGGAAGAACAACTCGAGAACGTATAGAAGTCTCTGAAAGAGCTAAGCCTCAAGAATCACAAGATCTGGTGCACCAAATTCTCGACGACTGGCCATTCGAAAGATAATTGTCGACAAGAATATAGCCAACAAGACATTCGATTCATATAGACCAAGTCCTTTTGCAACATTTTCCAGGAGCATAGAGATCACTTGACGAAAGACTTCCTGTTCAACATGAAGAATGGCAAGGCTTCCTGGTGTGCCATCTGCAAGACCAAAAGTCATAACATGACCGACTGTCAGTTAAAATTGAAGAACCGACAGAACTATCAGGTAGTCTACCAAACGAATGTAGTGGCATAGCATAACGAGCAAAACAATCTAGCAAACGATCAGAATAGACAAAGATACAATGGTCAACGATATGAGCACCATTATGACAATCGACGCCCAAGCTACGAAGGAAGAGGTCAATTCCTCGGGAATCGTGGTCAATTCCAATGCTTCACATGTTATAAATAGGGTCATTGGTACGCAGAATGTTCATACAAGGATAGAACTGATCTCAAATTCTGTACTCATTGTGGGGTAGGGGATCACTCACTAGAGGATTGCTCTACCATGTTAGAAAAAATTAATAGTAAGAAAAATGTTAATGTCTTGTCTTGTGTGCAAAAAATTGATGTAATAAACACCAAAAATTTACATATTGTAACTCAAAAAGGAACAAGAATAGGAGTTGATAACTCTAGAATCAGTAAAATAAAAGAGAAAAATGTCTATCCTGACCCCCTGAAGGAAAAACAAACATATAAAGAAGCAACTCATGTATTTCAATAAATTGCACGATAAGAAAATGTTCATAACAGTCGACCTAGCACGATAAATGAATTAATCCAGCTCGTTCAAACAGACAATTAAGTATCCTAGTTCATCGATTCGTTGTATGAAATAAAAGGTACCAACTCTAAAAAACAAACAAAGAACATATGCAGCTTAAATCAAAAAGACAAAAGTGATTCTGACCCACTTGTCGACCTGGAAATCGAAGGTTACCATGTCCGACAAGTAGTGCTCGACTTCGGCTCACAAGTAAACATCATGAATCATGACACTTCGGAAGAAATGGGAAGACCTCGACTTTATGAGTCATGCATATACCTGAAACTAGCTAACCAAGGCCTAATTGAACCCATTGGAGTCTGGAAAAACATCGACATGACTATAAAAGCAATCTCGACCAAGGTCGATTTTGAAATCATTGACCCAAAGGAAGGATCCAACTCCTTCCCAGCATTAGTCGGTCGACCTTGGGGTAGAAATATGAAAGCATCCATATCTATGGACAAGGAATGAATCAAATTAAAAGGAAATGGACAAAAGGTCATTGTACCCATTCATCCATCTCAAGGGGAACCTTGGACTAAACCTATTGATGAAGAAGTTGATGTCTGACAACTCTACCAAATCCACAACAATGCATACTACATAGAACCAAACATCCACGGAGAACTTCACTTAGGTAACCAAGACTCAAGTTGTTATAACTCAGATGCTGAATTATATGATTGGGAGATCAAGAACTATGAAACATAAGCAAGAGGGTGCTGGACTATATAGAAAGTGCAGAAAAAGCCCACCCAATAGTGCTTCATAGTGTCCATTGTCCCAAAAATATTTGAAAAGAAAATGAGGGAACACCCTACCTTACAACCAACCAACCTGAATACTACACAACTACCAAGGTATAAGGAAAGGGAATCACCAGACATGCATGTCGAGCAAGTGTCTAAAAATATTGGTGAACATGGCTAACTTCAAAGCCTATTTGAAACTTTCACAGGGAAAGCAGCTAGATGGTGGGATACCCATCAGACAAGACTACAAACCTAGACAACTGCTTCGACTTACTTTGTCGAAAGGTTTGGAGGAAAGAAGTTAACCCAACAAGCTCAGATCCCTGTACTCACTCAAGGAAAGAACCCAGAGATCATATCAAAAACTATGAAAAGGAGTGGAGAAGACTTGGATACAAGGATGAACGAGCATGGCCACACTTGTTCCCATCAACCCTATCCAACTTACCAAACAAATGGTATAAGATGGAATAATCTAGAGGTGAAAACTTCTTATAGCACGAACGCAGGGAAAATTTTATTAAAGATTTCAACTTTATACCTCAAAATGAAAATTTGGTCTAAACAACAAAACAAATTAAATAATTTATCCAGCCGACCAAAAACAAACCCTTGTAAGATCACCGACAGACAAAGAAATGCAACACAATACAAACAAAGCTAAAGCCACAGTCGACAAGATTACAATTAGAAAATGAAAACACATAAGGAAAAAGCTTTAGATGGAAATCCAACCATGTCAAAACAACAAAACCTATTTGCACCATCCTGAAAGTCAAAACAATAGACAAAACAGATACCAAGAGAATGACTACAGCCGACTTCCCTACCACATTCTCATAGTTCAAAGAAGGAAGTCGACTGATCAATGAATCTAAAGCCCCAGAGTGGCTAGATGCTAAAGTAAAAACTAAAGAATTCGACATCTCCAATGATGGTCGGCAAAAAATGGCAAAGATTGGTGACTAATGGAGCGAAGAACAAACCACCAAAATAGTGAACTTACTAAGGGAGTTCCAAGATGTATTTGCTAGAGATTACAAAGACCTAAAAGGCTTAGTCCATGAAATGGGAGAAATGAAAATTGATACTAAACCTGATGTTCGACCTATGAAGAAAAGGCCTTATAAACTAGCTCACAAATACAAGGAGATAGTCACAAAGGAAATTGGTAACATGCTATCAGCAGGAACCATATACCCTATCAACCAATCATAATGGGCATGTCCAATAGTGGTTCAACCTAAGAAACATGACCCGACCAAACTAAGAATTTGTATCGACTTCAGGGAACTAAACAAAGTAACATTGAAAGACCCATTTCCAACCCCTTATGCAGATGAAATCTTGAATGAAGTTGCAGGACATGAATGCTACTCATTTATAGATGGATTCTCAGGCTATAACCAAGTACCAATAGCCAAAGAGGACCAGAAGAAGACAACCTTTGTGTGTGAATTTGGTTCCTTTGCTTACAAAGTTATACCTTTTGGATTAAAGAATGCACCTGCATTGTTTTCTCGAATTGTGGTTAAAACATTTCAAGACTACATCTATAAGACCATGGTAGTATACTTTGATGACTAGACAATATACTCCACCCTAAAATATCATTGCAAATGGATCAAACTTATGCTGGAGAGATGTCAACAGATTCATCTTTCCCTAAACATCAAGAAATGTATATTTGTGACCCCCATAGGGATATTATTAGGGTGCATTGTCTGTAAGGAAGGTATTAAGGTCGAATTTGCAAAGATTAAAATTATCCTCAACCTGAAACCACCACTAAACCCCAAACAAGTTAGGGTGTTACTTCGCCACACATGTTTTTATAGAAAATTCATAAGATATTATTTAGATATGACCTATCCTCTTGAAGAACTATTAAATGAAGATTAAGAGTTTAACTGGACAGAGGAATGCCACATATCATTCAAAAAATTAAAAAGAAAACTAGTCGAAGCCCCCATCCTAAAGTTTCCAAACTGGTCGATTAGATTCCATGTTCACATTGATGCATCAAGCCTAGCAATAGGAGCAATCCTAACTCAACCAAGAGATGATGGAATGGATTATCCCATATTTTACAACAACAAAAAATTAAACAAGGCTGAAAGAAACTATTCAACCACAGAAAGAGAAGCCCTAGGAATGGTTTTTTCCCTACAAAAATATAAACATTATTTGTTATCTAATCCATTTATATTCTATACCGACCATCAGACCCTGAAGTACCTAGTCAATAAACCACTCCATCATGGTAGGATTTGTTGATGGCTACTTCTCTTCCAAGAATTTGAATTTGAAGTTGTTTTCCGGCTAGGAAAATTAAATGTAGGTCCCGGTCATCTATCCCGAATCAACACAGGAGAAGAACCGACAGGAGTCGACAATGAATTACCTGATGCACACTTATTTTGGATAGAAGTAGTCCCAATATAACTAGAAGAAATAGCTCAGTTCTTAGAAGATGGACATGCACCAGAAGGTATGAGCACCAAGAAAAAACAGATCTTAGCTATGAAGGCTGCACCATACAGTCTCATTAATGGATTTTTATGCAAAATGGGATTAGATGATATCCTTAGAAGGTGTTTACTTGAACATGAATGAGATCAAATTATGCATTAAGCACACTATGGACATGCATGATGACATTTCCAAGCAGACACAACTGCAAAGAAAATCCAATAGTCAAGACTATGGTGGTTGACACTCCATAGAGATTGCAAAAGTTTTGTTAGTCGATGTGATAGATGCCAACGACTAGGTCGACCCCTGCTTAGTAGAGAAATGCCCTTGATATCAGTAAACCCTAGTCTCACATTTGAAATCTGGGCTATAGACTTCATAGGACCATTTCCTATACTAGCAAAAAGGTCAAGTACAAGGTATATCATTACTGTAGTAGAGTATGTCACTAAATGGAAAGAAGTTGAACCGATCGATACATGTTCTAGTGAGATAGATGCTAAGTTTATCTATGAGAACATCATCACTAGATTTGGATGTCCACTAACCCTGATTAGCGACCAGGGGACACACTTTATCAACAAGACTATCAAAATCCTAATCGACCAATTCCAAATCGACCACCGTCACAGTACAACATATCATCCTCAGTCGAATGGAGAAATTGAAGCATTCAATAAAACATTAAAAAAGGATTAACTAAAATATGTAATGCTGACAAGGACGATTGGGATGAGAAAATACCTGCAGTCTTATGGGAATACAGAACAGCCTATAAATGATCGACCGACCAAACTCCTTTTCAACTATTCTATGGACAAGAAGCAGTAGTTCCACTACACTTCTGACAACAAACACCTATTATCAAAGAAATAATACATGTCGATGTCAAACAGGGAAGGAAGGACCGACTATTTCAACTCAGCAAGTTGGAAGAGCACTGAATCATGGCTATACAACACCAAGAAATCTAGAAGCAACAACAAAAAGCATGGCATGACCGAAACATCAAGAACAAAAACCTGTCGGTCAGAGACCTTGCTTTACTATACAATAGTCGAGTCAAAGGAAAACCTAATAAACTCCACACAGAATGAATGGGACCTTATGTTGTCGAAGAGATTCATCCCAATGGATCAGTTCGACTAAGGACATTACAGGGCACATTATTTCAGAAGCTCGTTAATGTAGCCCGACTAAAATGTTACAGAAACTAATTCGAAAAAAAATCATATAACGACCATAACCGTCAACCAAAATCCATAAAAGCTAAAAATTCCAAAAACAAAATAATACCCTACAAATAGAAAACCATGCTAGGAAATCACCATCTCGACAACCACCATCATGACCATCGACCTATCACCAGTGACTACTTTCATCGACCGACTACTTCCATCAAGCATTCTCATCACTGACACCAACTGACGACTTCGATAGTCCAATCATGCATTCATGACATTGAGAGCCAAAAGCAATTCTCCATTAACAAAAACTCGCGTACTCTAGCTGGAACATCACGTTTGCCATTAATACACCCATCACAGCACACAACCACAACATCACCTATAAATACTAGAGCACCGAAGGATCATTCACTGCAACCTATATAGACAGAGCATCAGAGCATCCAGTCGGCCAAAAGCTGAGAACCCCTTAATGGCCCCCATGTATACTAGAGCATCGACCAAACCGACATAATGGCCCCCAAGCAGACTAGAGCATCGACCAAAGCCAAGGAAATACAAGCCGCGGACACACCCTTAGTTCGCAGGATGAAAAACATAAAAAGCGCCAAAGCACAGGAAATCTCATCGCAAAATCTATGGACCAAAATACAAGAATGGGCCTTTGTTGACAAAAAGGCCACTCAAGCATAAAAAAAAATCAGATGCAGCACTCTCTTCAGCTATGCCAATGCATCGCTGATGGCCAGCTTTGGTGGCATGAAGGAGACTGCTGTCAAGTTCATGATCAATTGGTATCACAATGGCTGATTCTACTTCAACGAGTTGGTCGAAATCTCTGGAGATGTCATATCCAAGATGACCAGTCTCTCTAATAAAGGAGACCCTGTACCAGTCGGAATCAAAGAAGGACTAGTCAAAGAGCTCACTAGTTCACCTTCCGGTAAAAACTATAAAGGGTTGATGATTAGCCAAATCACAACCTGAACACCACAGATTGTGGCAAAAATCATTTCAATCACATTCACTCTAGTAGGTCAAGGTAGCGACCTTAAGTTAGAGATGCTAGAAGCCATCAACACTATTTCCACCGATGGACGAATATACATATGGGGTGATTATGTCGTCGACATGGTGAATACCATCTGTGAAAGATGTCAAGAAATCGGGGGAATCATCAAGTTCCCCTCCCTCATCTTATGGATTGTCATGTACCACATCTACCTAGAGGGGAGGCCAGTGTTTCGAGAACCATCGAAGTTTGACATGTGGAGGTTTAAACCCTTCTCCCAGAAAAGAACCTTGCATGAACTGGAGCATGGGAAAGTATTTCTGGAGAACTAGTTCCAATAGCTCAAAGTTCACACGACTAGATGGAGGGTCCCTCAAAACATCTGACGAAATGTACCCGTGAACTCCCACATCCAACTGGAGCTCGACCATACCTTGGTGTGGTACATGTAGGGTGACGATTCCAAATTCAAAGCCCTCGACTACTATCCATTTGTCGAATAGATCTTCCAAGAATTATCTCAACAATCCAAGACAAAAATACTAGTACCGGCAGTAGAAAAAAATATCGACTTCTCGATCGAGGAGTCACTCATAGACCAAGAAAAGGAGGAAGACTACGAGCTCAACCTCTACATTAGCACATTTGTGTCAGCAGAGACACAGGTCAAACACACTGGTCGACTACAGATAACTATCAAACCTCCGACCGCAAAGAGAACAGAACCCTAGACTGCAAAGCCAAAGCCACAGCCACAACAACAGATAACTCCTCCGGCTATAGAAAGTGTCATCTTGACTTAGGCACTGACGGGCGAGATAGAACCCAACAATCCTGAGTATGCTGTTACAAAAGGCATTATTTGAAAAATCTCAAAAGAAATAGCAGCATCCAGGAAGAAAATCAAAACACAAGAACAAAAACAAGGTAAAGGTAAGCAAAAGATTATCATTTCCAAATCATCCAAGGACAAGGAGGAACTCGCAGCCATGGACCTCGAAATCATAAAGGATGGCGCCACAAATAAAGTGCCGGTCAAAACCCAGTTCCAGTGCTTTGTCGACACCAGAGCACAAGCAGGTTGACCGAAGAAAGCAAAGACTACGATGACACCTGAAAACATCGTCAATCTTGTGTCGACGCCTCCGCCCCCATCACCAACAAAAATAACCAAGGAGCAAGCACCGACACAACAGTCATTAGGCCCCCTCGACTTAAACAAAAGTGTGATGTCAGAGGCTATAAAAGAAAAAACTGATAGAGATAGAAACTTGCAAGATTTATTTGAGACACTTCCTGCATTGTTTAAGTCAACTTAGAATATTTCTACCTAGGAACCTATCTTCACAGGACAAAGCACACAACCCCCAATCGTTGCATCCATCACGTTGAATTTCACAAGAAACCCTGACAAGGAAGGTAAAGTGATTGGACATTGGTCCTCCACTATTACACCAACTGAACCCATAACCCAAGCCCACCTACCAGCCACTACACCAACGAAAGCAGAAATGTCTTTCGACATAAACTCACATCCCCAACCTGACAACCCACCACTCAACCATACTTCCCTCAAACCAATCACCCCTGACCATTCGCCAACTCCATCACTACCACTACCACCTCCTGACTCAGAGACAGACCCACCATAACCAACTACATCCACACAACCAAAGGTGGTCTTCATCCCACCTCCCCAATTAGACAAACCATCGGCCTAACCCATAAACCAAACATCCCACATCGACTGTTGCAGGTACACAGGAGGCAGACAAAGAAAAGCACAAGAATAAGAAGGAGAAATAGAAGAAGGAGCATCACAGAAAGCCTCCTGAACTCCAAATTATCTTGAAGGATGCAAGATCCTTTACCGACATAGAGATGAGACAATTCCTCAAAACCCTAGCAAGTGAAGCAAAGACAAGGAGTGATCAAAGAAATAAAGAACTCAAGGACAAAAAGGTAGAACATGTTGAGTTTCTCAACAAATGCAGGAATTTGGCCCAGTTCCTCATGCCGGTCCCCATAGAGATCGACACAGATAGATCACTTGAAAGAGTGTATCAGCTATTTGAGAGCATGGTGTTGACCCTCCAAGCGCACATTCAGGAAACCAAAAAGGAACAAAAAGAGGAAACTTCCCGACTCCTAATGGCACAACACACTGCATTTTCTGAAGCATACAAAGTATTGCAAGATCATATGGAGGAGTCTGTCATAACTGAAGAAGTACTAAGATACTATCCTACTCACTATGGGCAAGTTTGTCAACAAAGTCGATAGACTCAATAAGGTATTCAGGCATTAGAGAGCATAAAAACCACTGAGGAAGCACTTAGAACGACAATAGAAGAACAGATAGTGCTTGAAACTGCAAAACTATAGAAACTGGAAAGGGAATCACATCAGTGGGTGAAACAAGCCCTCCCTAACTTAGAGAAAGTCAACATCATCTTCCTAGAGATGAAACAACTTATCGAGACTACAGAGGAGAAGGACCAGTTCATGGGTCCCAAAATGGAGAGGATAGCTGAAGTTTCCATCTCCAAAAAGATGTCGATCTTATCAGGCTTGACAACACTCACCATTGACATCCATAAAAATTTACAGAGTTGGACCGATTTCCAACATCACCTCACCGTCACAACCCCAGCCATTGTAGAAGTCTACGTATAGAAACGACTGACCATCAGACTTCACATCCCATCGCAATAATTATTAAAGGCTAGCAAGAATTTTGTACCTCCCTGTTTATTCAGGACGAAGAAACATTTTGTTCATGGGGGAGATGTAGAAGGAGAAAGTCAATAAGTTGACTTGAACAAGATCCGACTTAGTCGATTAGCTGACTAAGTCGATGGGCCTACTTAGTCGATTAGCCGACTAAGTCAGTTAGCCGACTAAACTAAGAGAATAGTCAACCACCTAAGGTCGTGTCGGTTCACTGAACTGATAAATAGTTACTTTGTAACCGTTCTGTAATCATATATATTAGGCTGTTAAGCCAGATGAGAACTCAGTTTAGTTCTCTGTGTTGTATGGACTCATTTGTATAATATAATATGTTATTCGCCTATCTGTTCTTATCTCTTGTCTCTGTTTTATATTTATATATGTTTTAGTGTGAAGTATTGGTAACCTTATGTGATCTGTGAGATTACAAGAGTTACCCAAAATGACTTGACATGACTTGTTTACATTATTGAATATCCTGATAGGCACATCGGCGCATGACATGACTCTAATACATTATAGACACTTCTCAGAATAAACATCGGGGTACAATACATAAGATATACAAGTGAATACATTCTGAATTTACAAATGCATCAACATTCGGAATATGTTTAATAGAATTCTTGGTTACAGTTACAAAGAAGAGGAAAATACAAACAATATCAAAGGAGATTAGTACTCTCTCTTTGTCTTTGAATGACTCTACTAGTACTAACAAATAAGCAAATGACAAATATACATTTTCCTCTTTGGAGGTGGAGGATCAACATGAACAAGGTAAGCCCATTAATTCATATTTTTCTAGTTCCTTATAACTATAAAGCTTATGATTAAGAAATCCATAACACCTTTATGTTCCCTTCTTTTATAGAATATGTTGACAAACAAACATTCCATATCGATAATAGTGTAGAAGGGGAAGATCCCTCGACACCAAAAAGGTGGAGCAAAATGAAGAAAAAGGTAATGTCATTAATGTATAATTTTGTAGTTCTTCATAAATAAAATTTATGAATTAGAAATCCATAGCACCTTTAGGTTCCCTTCTTTTATATAAGATGTTCACAAAGAACAATGCCAACAAGATATTAGTATACAAGTTGAAGATCCCTCTACACAAGTATCGAAAGAGAAAGTCAAGAAGAAAGGTAGATGAGCAACTAAATGTGCAGAAATCAATAACTTGGAGGAAAAGATCAAAATTCATATCAATAAAAGGAACCAACCAATTGTTCCAAACTCTCTGAAGCTATCTTCATTACTAGGTGTGCTCGCAAGGGAAATTGTTCCAATCAATTATTATGATTGGAGGAAGGTTTCATATCAATTAAAGGAGGACTTTTGGAACATTATTAATGTGAGTGTTAGACATTACAAGTATTTTTTTTCAACATTTCTATTTTTGTATGATTTCGAAGTTTATTTTCAAACCATATATGGAATCTAAAAATGCAATTTTTGTATGTTGCAGGAAAAATTCACAATCCCTCTGGTCCTTAAAGAATATTATATGAAATTCATTGGCCATAACGAAAAAAGTCATAGATATCGGTTGACCAAAATATATTTTGACCCTTATGAGTCAACAGAGGAAAGATTAAAAAATGTTCCTCCAATTAGGATAAGTGAGACAGTGTGGAGAATTTCTTTTATCACGAGCCATCAATGAATTCATGGTAAGTAAAAATTTCACATATTATATAATCATGTTTTTTAGTTTTCAATTGATTTCTAGGATATAAGGAAAATAGTGAAAAGGAGAGGGACTTTCACACCTCTGGACGTTGAGGTTATCAACGGGTCGAGGATGACATGGTATACAATTGTGATGATATTTTATCCAATATAAGAAATATTTGGCATATTTTAGTTTCATTGTAATGTCACAACTTAACCATACTATTTTATTTGTTGCAACTACAAAAAATCTATAGCCTTTGATGATACAACTACAATCATTACTAGGGAAGACATATGGAAGAAGTTCCATCAAAATAAGGATGGAACTCCAATCAAACCAGCTGTAGGAGAAACAATGGTATGTTCTAAACCATTTAATTTAGATATTGATTAAAATTTCATTTTACATGTTGGAAATGTTTTCTTCTATGATCTGATTTAATTGTATGTCAATGTTAGCAAAAAATTCAACAAGTACAAGTAGAAGTTGCATCTCAAGACTTTGTAGCTAGGGATGATTCCCTTGCCAAGGTAATAGGGGTTGATACAAGAGGACAATGTCTTGGAATTGGATTAGGATTTATTCCAACTAATTTTTTTGGAAAAAGTGCATACAAGGATGTGCTAGCTGTAAGCTAAGCTACAGTGAAAGAAAAAACAAAGGAAATCTCATCTTTGAAAACATCAATAACTAAACTATTGAAAAGAGTAGAAGATATGGAGAGAGAACACATTGTCAACAAAGAAAGTGCTAGTGTCCAATTCTTTACTCTTGTCTAAGTATACATATTTTCACAGCAATGATAAGACTAATATCTTATTTCTCATATAAACAGTTTCCTACGGTACTGAATGCTCATGCTGAAATCACGGCTGTGGTGGAGGTTAGTTGTTTAATTATTATTTTAAATAATATTTTTATTTTTGTATTTTGAATAAATAAATAAATAAATATATATATTACATTTTTTTTTCTTTGACAGAGTAATGTATGGGACATAACAACCCCTATTAATAGACTAATACAAAAGAAATTAACTTCAATGCATACTGCATCATCCGTAGTAAGTATTGGAAATTTTCACAAGTTAGTTCAATTTTATTTTATTTTATCAATATATTAGAAATCATTGTCTGTTGGGTGTAGATTCATGCATCAAAATATGATGAAAATTTGGTACATAAAACACCAATGGTTCCATCGAAACTACAAAATGACAAACTGAAAACACATTTTTTGCTAAGATTGTAATTATTTAATCTAGGATCATCAATGTTTAAATTGTTATTTTCATGTATCTTACTTTTCTCATTTATTTGGAGGTTCAAGATAATGCTAATGAGTTGACACCAACTTCCCAATTGGGACTAGAAGGAAAGAAATGCTTTCTTATTGCATTAAACTCAAGGGTTAAAGTTGCAAGGGGTACAATACATAAGACTGGCCCAAATGCAATGGTACACTGTGTCCTTGTTGGACAATGCTATTATATTGTGAATCCGACATAAATTTTAGATCCTCTATTTGAAAATATATCTCTACCACATCCTAGTAGTGCATTATGTAATCTAGAAGATTCTTTTTTGAGCTTCATTCCTTGGCATAAGGGTGACATTGAACTATGTAACTAGTGGTTATACTGTGTGACTAGTGATTTGAGTGATGTTGTATCAACTGAGAATAGTTTATATATTGAATATTTATACTTAGATCAGGACATAGTTTATAATTTTTTTGTAGTTCAGGATTAATCTTTACATTTAATTAAAATTTTGGGCACAAGTTGCAATTATATGCCATGGGCACAATTTTTTATTTTGTAACACATCGATATTATATAATCTTCGTTGCATGTGAAATAAGATGTTGTGTTGTGAATATGTGGAATGAGCACTATGTATATCATATTTTCATTAAGATTTCTTTTTTTGTAAATTAGTTTATCCATTTATTTCCTTCTATTCCCCAAAACAAACATTTATAGAAAAAAAAAAACCACATTAATATAATTTATTTTTGACATTGTAGCAAGAATAAGAAAATGACAAAAATTAAATATTTAAAGGAATAATCTTGCATTAAGAAACAAATTCATATGCAATGATTAACCATAATAGTAAGTTGCTTTCTTAACTCAATTGAGTCCAGGACTTTTTATGTTGTACAAAACATCCAATCTACAAATCATTTTGAATATGAAATCAAAACTAAGTTAAAATACAAACTACTCAATTTGCACATTGAAGTCACCATTTTTTTTGTAAGTTAAAGAACTATTCTACTGAAAAAAAGTGGTAGTGTTACAAAAAAAGCTATAGTTCAGAGACACACTCCTACTCAAAGAGACAAGAAGGTAGAGTAGTTCTAAATGAATTGGCGGACCCTCCCCTTTTAAGGGAAAACAGGTGTAGATAAAAAAGGAGAGTATCCTTATACAAAAAGACATAATAATTTCCAAAATGAAAAAAACCGACAGACAAATATTCCGACTTTGATAAGACCACAGTATTTCTGAAAAAAGGAAGCCATTAAAAAAAACCTGATGAAGGATTACGGAATGGCTCCTCAATGACAGGTCATACAAAGATAGTGGAAACTGGCTCGCTTGGTTCGTCCTTGGAATTAGAAGTGTCATCACTAGAGGAGTGCGCATCTTCACTATTGGAGGAATTGTCATCTTCGCCACTACCTGTAGGGGGTTGTTTAACAAGGAGAGGGACATCCATCCTTGCCGATGTAGGATTGGGAGTGCATTTACCAGTAGAGAGGGATTTTATTCTACTCGAAGAGGAGGAGGAGGAGGCTCGTAGTCCATAGGTATTCTGGGGGAAATGGTGGAGGTGGTGGGTGCAGAGGCTAAAACATGGGGGGTTGTGGGGATGACAAGAAAAGAAGGTGGTGGATGAGGAGGTGTAGGTGCAAAAGGATGAGAGTGGAAGCAGAGAATGAGCTGAATGAGTATGTTTTTTATTATCCCATAATTTCTTCGTCGCTCCAGAGTGCGACCAGCCACATTGAGGGCACCAGAAAATTCATCTTCCCAGTAATTAACCATGAGGCGCATAAATTCAGGGATATCGACATCGAAACCATCACCACTAGCCTAAGTACTGAGCTAAATTGGGAAATCAGACTGATTTCCTCTCCCCATATGACCAAGATGAGGGATACCTTGTTGTCGACAAGACAAGAATGACTTGCGAAGGGTGACGATGAGATTAGAGCTAGGGATTGAGTTGTAGAGGGATGAGTGACTAGGATAAATCCGAGAACATGGATCTAAGAATGAAGAGAGCATAGAGAGTAATTGGATGAATTGACAAGGGATATTGGTAATTAAACTATTGGAACATCGACCCAGGAACTAAAGAGATTCATTATGTTTGTCCCATAATGAGGTGACGGTTGCGTCCCTTTGAGCATTTGGGATCTATCAATGTCTAAGAGATGAGTTAATACATACAACCATTGAGTGGGTTATTGTGAGGTGATTTCATGCTGATGACAGATAGGGCCTATCATCTCCCTCCATATCCTTGATGGCACTGCTGTCATCTACATCCATGTATTGAAGTCACCATGTTATTACATTGTTCATTTGGTGTTTGATAGTCGTGTTCTACCTATGTTCACAGCTAGAAGGAAGGTTTATGCTCCTTTTGTGTTTTCCTTTCTATCTAGTATCTATATCTCTTGGTAGCAATGTTATTTGCGTAGACTTGGAGAAGACATCCCCATTTTATCGATAGTACTAAATCCATGACGGGCATTAGAGGAAATTTGGGGTCTAAAATGGACCTTATAAGAGAACACACCAACAATAAATTTTGTGAGTTGGAATTAAAGAACCAATAGAATTTCAATAAAATGAGTCAACCATAATGGTTGAATTGACATATTTGTCATAAAAGAAAACTACTTTTGTTCATATTTTCGACATATCTCCCTGTGTTTTTACTCAAATTTCAAGAAGGAGAGCTCTTTAGATGCAGAATTTAATTCTGCATCCAACGAGTACCCACACTTCATACTTTTGATAGACCCCACTATCCCAAAAACAAGAAATACCTAAAAAAATGTGATGATGATGTCATCATAACGATTTTTAGGTATTTCTTCCTTTTCGGGTACTGGAGTCTGTCAAAAGTATGCAATGTGGATATTTGTTGGATGCGAAATTAAATTCTGCATCCAACGAGCTCTCCCGCTCAGAATTTGAGTAAGAACACAGGGAGATATGTCGAAAATACGACCACAAAAAGTAGTTTGTTTCATTCTTCCTCCAAAATTAATAACTATTATTTTATTATTTTAACTATTATTTTTATTTTCCTTAGGAGGCCCATTTCAGACCTCAAATTTCCTCTAATGGTTGTCATTCTTGTCTTCCCCATTTATCAGCTGCAAGGGAATGTGTCCTTTCATGCACTCATTCAGCTATATTCCTTGGATTTTATTCCATAAATTGCATCACTTGTAATGCTGAAACTCCAGTGAAAAATTATAGGTTGATTACTATCACATTCATAATTCATCAAATACAGGTTCAATAGATAAATTAATAACATCAAAAAGAAACCTTGAAGAAGAATTTATGGACTTGCCACAACTGTGGTTTAGGGAAATTAAACCAAGCCTAGGAGAAGATAAAAAATTGAACAAGTATGGAATTATTGGTAAAAGTTTCCTAATTGGCCTTAGGGAAATTCTCTCCACAGCTCATAGCATGATGATAAAAATATTTTGAGACTTTGGATATCTAGAGTGTTGTATGATGCATCCAACCAGATAATTAGCATGACCAAGAAGTATTTCAGGAAGAAGACATCAATCTTCGAAGAGTTCCTCTCAGTCATATTTGCACTGCTCTAGAAAAATTCCCACCAAGGAGAGAGAAAGTGCTAAGGAGTGAGAAAGAAGCTCAAGAAGATAAAAGTGGTCTTGATGGATTCCCTTTGTTGGCCTCTACCCATTGTGAATCTCACTTTCCAAGTTGGGAGGAAAAATGAAATCACCTTGGTGACCTAGGGCTTGAAGAGAACTGGTTAAGTGTTAGACAAAGAGTTTGAGAGACCAATTGGAAATTCTTGCAAGGGGGTGTTCCTTTGATGACAAAATTCATCAGATGATATGGTCATGTTCATTGTTGAAATGGATATTTATCCATGCTCTTATTTTTTATTATGGTGATCAGATAAGGAAAATATCAACCTGCCAAAATAGAAGAGAAATGTTATTTTGCATACTAAGGACAAAGTAGCCTTAAGAGGATTCCCTCCACATATGGTTGTTATAGCAGATTTCACCACTCTAGGTGAATCACACTTTGTATGGCCTTCCCCTGTCCCACTGCAGACTCTTTAGACCCCATGGACAACATTTTATCCTTTGATGTTACCTTGATAATCCCTAAACCTATATGAAAAATGATATATGTAGCTTTTTACCCCATAACCGCTACATACACGGATCTATCCCTGATAACCGCATACATCGGGATGTTTGCATAGTCCAAATCCTTTTGGAGTTTTCCTTGACTTGGATCTGACTCATTCGACTCCTGGCCCTCCATATTCCTTGAGATCACTCGGATTCGACCCTTCATTATCCCTTGTGAAGCTATATAAGGAACCCCTTGGTACATTGAAGGCATATAGAGAGATTGAAGCAAAGAAACTATAGTCCATTGTTGCTGGAATTTATACTTGAGTCTGCATCCCTTTGTCCCTTGGAGCACTGTTGTGTTCTTCCCAAGCTTGCCTTTTGCTAGTAAGCTTGCTATCGAGAGATGGAGGATTGAGGTGGTGGAGGCCCAAGTGGGGGATTCAGTTTCTCCGATTCGTAGACGTGCCGTCAGAGGTTGTATCTATCTTGTAATCTCTGATTTATATTAATAAGAACTATATTTTCCTGTCCAATGATGTGTACTTGATTAATGTTGTATCCATTGGAATATGTCAAATGCTTTTACATTATTGATGATATATATATTCTAGAATAGATATAACACCATGATATATAGTATGCTTGTATTGTTTACTTGTTGTTGAGGAAGTATTATATCAATTCAAGCTGAAGATTGGAAAGCTCAACGGGGATCTACTTCAACCATCCAAAATAAGGTATGAGGTCTGATCCTTTAGTCTTAGACATTTTATTTCTATTGCATATTGGGAAATATTGATTTCTGGAGTCAAGTATGTATGTTTTGGTACCCCAAGCCATAGGAATTTCTCTCTGTAACAATGGTTTGTTGAAGAAAATTCCTGCAGCACATGGGGATATTGTAGGATATTGTTTTGTCTACTCAACCATGGTTTCAGTTTGTCCAAAGAGACTTTGAATAATAATTTATGGACCTTCCATAAATGTGGTTTAGGGAAATTAGACCAAGCCTAGGAGAACATAAACAATTGTCCAAGTATGGAATCATTGTTAAAATATTCATAACTAGAATTAGGTAATTGCATGCCACAATTCATAGGATGATGATAAAAATATTATGATAGTGTGGATATCTCGAGTTTGGTATGGTGAATCCAACTAGATCATTATCCTGACTAAAAAGTATTTCAGTAAGAAGATATCAATCTATCAAAAGGGCCTCTCAGCCATATTTGCACTACTCCAGAAAAATTCCTGCAAAGGAGAGAGAAAGACGCTCTAGAAGATGAAAGTGGTCTTGCTAGATTCATCTTGTTGAACTATACCCATTGGGATTATCACTTTCCAAATTTCAAGAAAAAAATGAAATCACCTTGGTGACCTAGGGTTTGAAGAGAACTGGTTAAGTGTTAGACAAAGACTTTGAGAGACCACTTGGAAATTCCCGCAAGGGGGTGCTCCTTTGATGATAAAATTCATCATATGATATGGTCTTATTCATTGTTGAAATGGATATATATCCATGCTCTTGGTTTTTCTTATGGTGATCAGATAAGGAAAATATCAACATGCCAAAATAGAGAAAAAATGGTATTTTTCATACTAAAGACAAAAAAAATGGATGTGTGTTGTAAAGGGGCTAAGTGATGTCTGCATTAAGGTCGATTCCTGTAATAAGGATGATGCCTACATGGCATGGAATGGCATAGATGATGATGTGGCATGAATTTGAAATCATTGTTGCATTATGACATCATTCTAGAGAAATACAGCAAATTAGTTAAAATCAGGAAATTGGCTAAGTTTGGGAATATTGGTCCAAGAAGCCTTAAGAGGATGCTCGCCACAAATTATGTGTTTAAGAAAATGCCCACACCAAACGGGGATATTGTAGGCTGTTGTTTTTTAGATTCACCCATGGTCTCATTTTTTCCAATGAGACCCTGAATAAGAATTTATGGATGTGTCGAAAATGTGGTTTAGGGAAATTACATCAAGCATAGGAGAAGATAAAAAAATTGTCCAAGTATAGAATTATTGGTAAAATATGCATAACTTGCCTTAGGGAAATTCCCGCCACAACTCATAGGATGATGATAAACATATTATAACAGTGTGTATCTCTAGAGTGTTGTATGGTGCATCCAACCACATCATTAGCCTAACCAAAATGTCTTTCAGGAAAATATATAAATCTTCCAAAAGTTCCTCTAAGCCATATTTTCTCAGCTCTAGAAAAATGGCCGTCGAGGAGAGAGAAAGAATATCCAGAAGATGAAATTGGTATTGATGGATTCATATTGTTGGAGTCTACACATTAGGAATCTCACTTTCCAATTTTGAAGGAAAAATGAAATCAACTTGGTGACCTAGGGTTTGAAGAGAACTGTTTGTGTTACACACAGATTTTGAGAGACCATTTGGAAATGCTCGCAAGGGGGTGTTCGTTTGACGATAAAATTCATCAGATGATATGGTCCTATTCATAGTTGAAATAGATATTTATTGATGCTATTGGTTTTTATTATGGTGATCATATAAGGAAAATATCAAATTTCCAAAATAGAAGAAATATCTTATTTTGCATACTAAAGACAGAAAAAATGGCTAAGTGTTGTAAAGGGGATAAGTGATGCCCGCATTCACGTTGATTCCTGCACTAAGGAGGATTCCGCCATGGCATAGAATGGAATATATGATGATTTGGAATGAATATGAAATCATTTCTTCATTATAACATCATTATGGAGATATACGACAAATTAGTGCAATCAAGAAATTGGCCAAGTATGGGAAAATCGATCAATGTAGCCTTAAGAGGATGCCTGCCACAAATGGTTTGTTGAAGAAAATTCCCATAGCATATGGGGATATTGTAGGATGTTGTTTTAACTACTCAAACATGGTCCCATATTGTCCAAAGAGACCCCAAGGACGAATTTATGGACCTGCCACAACTATGGTTTAGGGAAATTAGATCGAGTCTAGGAGAAGATAAAAAAATTTCCAAGTATGTAATTATTGGTAAAATATGTTTAATTGGCCTTAGGGAAATTCCCACCACAACTCATAGGATTACAATAAAAATATTCTGAGAGTGTGGATCTCTATAGTGTTGTATGATGCATCCAACCATATCATTATCCTAACCAAAAAGTCTTTCAGAAAGAAGATATCAATCTACCAGAAGAGCCTCTCAACCATATTTGCACTACTCCACAAAAATGCCTGCCAAGGAGAGGGAAAGAAGCTCTAGAAGATGAAAGTGGTATTGATGGATTCACCTTGGTGTCCTCTACCCATTGGGTATCTCACTTTCCAAATTTCAAAGAAAAATGAAATCACCTTGGTGACCTAGGGTTTGAAGAGAACTGATTAAGTGTTGGAGAAAGAGTTTGAGACACCATTTGGAAATTCCCGCAAGGGGGTGTTTTTTGATGATAAAATTTATCAAATGATATGGTCATGTTCATTGTTGAAATGGTTATTTATCCATGTTCTTGGTTTTTCTTATAGTGACCAGATAATGAAAATACCAACCTGCCAAAATAGAAGAAAAATATTATTTTGCATACTCAAGACAAAGAAAAAATGGCTAAGTGTTCTAAAGGGGATAAGTGATGTCCGCATTAACGTTGATTCATGCACTATGGATGATTCGTGCATGGCAAGACATGGAATAGATGATGATGTGGCCCTTGAAATTTGATCACTCAAGGTTATGAAAAATTAACACTTGGTCTTCTGGATGCTAAAAAACATTCTTAAGGAGAAAATATGAAGTAAAAAATTGGAAATATTAAAATTCTGAAAGGGGAGGAATAATAATAAAAAAAAATCTCCTATTTTATTCATTGAATTTGAAAAATAAATCAGGCATGTGCGTGCATTTTATTGAAGCAAGCCAATTTTGGATAGCTTCACTCAAATGCACGCCCATCCTGCATTACAAATCCAACTTCACTAATTCAAACCACCGAGTGTCTATTTAGGAATAAAAACCTAAATAATCTTTCAATGTTTAAATTTTAGACAAAAAATTATGCTCTGCAAGGAAACTCCAAATTTACGTGATTTGCACATTGTAAATGCTAGGGTTGAGTCCCTCGAGGAAATGCACACATTGGCATACATTTCATATTACATTGAATAAATTTCACTATAGCATAGACGTACCAACCTTTTCTAAAATATCTTGTACTCATTTATGTAAACTTTATGATCTATAGTAAAATCCAAGTCATTCAAAACAACAATTAATAGTATTTTCCAATTTTTCATGGTCGTAACTAAAAATTCACAACAATTCCAATTGATGTACACTCTAGGTATGAAATTTTGAAGTTTGCATACAAAAACCTAATTATACTAGTATAGTTTTAATTTCAGACATAAAAACTTCTATTGTGAAATAAGAATGGATCCAACATTTGAAATGAGAATAGAACAACTGTAAATGCTAGTTTCTTGTTCACAAGCATCATAGTTTCTCTAGTAAATCTCGTGTTTATATAATTTTGGCATGACAAGGACAACCTAGAAAAGAGGTTGAATTGGATAGATGTTTGGAAACCAATCTCATGGCTCCGCAAGTTTGTATCCTCTATATCTTTTTTATTATAGTATAAATCATCATCCTTTTTTACATAAATAAATAAATAAATGAGAACATAAAAAATATAATACATTCCAAGGAAGAAAACAAAGATAATGCAAAAATTTAACCAAATCGATACTCAAGAAAGTTTTAAAAGGGGCCCAAGAGCATTTTTTATTATGTTATTCTTTCATTATAGGGAAGAGGGCTAGTTTACAGGTTAATCAGTAACATCAAACAACTCCTTCAATAATAATTGTCCCTAATAGCTATTATATTCTATAGACAAGGGTTCTCACTCTTTTGATGCTCAACTTGCTGCAACTTCCCTGAGCACCGACCTAGATAGGTTTTACCCTGTCCAACAACACTCATGAAGTAGATGAAGTCTCACCCAAGATGTTCGAGGGAGGGCTTACAGAACCAAGTTTTCATAAAATAGAAGAGGACAATGGGAATTGACATTTCATCAACTTATCTACCATACCTATTGAGTTACTTCATCATCAACAGGGAAATTCATCGCATAATTCATTCATAACAGAAATAACCATACTAATGCGCAAATAGATCTAAAAAGATAACATTATTAATAAGAAATAAACATCGCATCATAGATCCATGTCGCACACATTCACCATTGAATTCACAGAAACAGAAAGACAGAAAGAGACATAAAGATAACAGTAGTTCATATCAACCTCCATCTTCTCATATTAATTCTGCTTAATCAACCACATATCCAAACTAGACAATAATTCAATTCAGTTTCAAGCTCTCAATTATAATTCTATGATGATCTTCACATTTATAATTCTTCTTCTATTTATAGGATTTACCCTTTACATCCATGGTCCACTTGGATAATTTTCTAACTAATGTTTTATGTATTCTACTGACTAATGACCAATATCTGCAAAATATTGTCCAAAAGTACAAAAAGTGACAAAAAATATTCAAAATATTCTATCTTCCACCTTGGGTGCCATATTTCACTTGCATGGTGTACTATGAGCTTGCGTGGAACTCATTGTGCCATGCAACTAATTTGTCCCAAAACCCCTGGCAAAAGGCCCCCAACATAATCTTCTGGCTTTCCCTCGAGCCACGCCTAGATGGACCTAGTAAACTCAACGATCTTGGATTTGAAATATGCAAACTGTTGAGTGATCACTTTAACTTGCTCCTTGACCTCGTTCCTTAATCTTCTGGATTGTCATTAGATCATGGTTGACAGGGTACTCAAACATCTTTGCAGCACTATTTACCTTACCTTCTTGTGCAACTTGGAGTGTAGAAACTGTTCCCATAGATAGTTGTGGTCCAATCTTCTGAAAATCATCTAACTGAGCACTACATTGCTACTTCCTTTCCCTTGCATTCGAAACTCCCTGTTGTAGCTCCTTTATCTTTGACACATTGGTTATCTGCATCATGAAGGGAATTTCTTTGAGAGATGTCTTCAAGTCAGCAATTTCCCATTTGCTTCTTGCAACTGTGCAGTTAGTTTCTCAGGTTGTTCTTCGTGTACTATTCTTCCCCAAACTTGCATAGTGGCATCTATGAATTTCTTGGCATCCTGCTCTAACTCATCGAGCGGTGTGGCCAACTCTTCTATCTCATCCTTCCTTGTGGATATATGTTCTAGTGGTCTAGAAGGGTGTATCAAAGCATCCAAAATACTAGTTTCACTCAATATCTAGTCAATAACAGCTCCAACTTTCTTTGCTTTGGCTACTGTATCCACCTCTACGGTGATCTCTAATACATGCTGACAGGAATCTATGACTATCGCTTCCAACTCCTCATGTGCTTTCTTCAATATATTTATCTCCTGTGAATTATCCTTGGTCAATTTCTCCTTGGCTCAGTGCAATTATTTAACCTCTTTTTGCACGATGTCTGCTTTCTCCTGCGACCGTAAGTATTGGTCGTTGATATTATTCTATCGATCAGATAATTACTGGTCAACGATGTATTGCATGGATATCTGGGTGGATAGTATCTTGATATCCAAGGCAATGGAATGCATCTACTACAAGGAGGTATTCAATTCCTCATGTCTAGTGTCAATCGCAGTTGGGGGAATTTAGGCATTCCTTTCCTGCTACTCGGTGCTGATAGACATATACTACTGTGTACCTGCACTCTTTAGTACTATTTTCAAAACAATATTATAAATAGAATCCAACTTATTCCTTACCTTGTTGAATCCTTCTTGGTATGATTTCTTCATTTCTTTTGTAGCGACATCAATCGCATCATTAACATCCTTTACAATTTTGTGTAGTTGTGCTTCCATTACTGATATAGTGTTGTTGTTCGCATCTTTATCTATTCACTTCTTGGTTCTAATTTCATGGATTATGCATTGTGTTTCTGAGCTAGTAGGTGTCTTTATTGATGATTCATCATCTGATTGGTGGTCATCTTTACATACATGATCCTCATGTACATCCGCCAATTTTTCTATTGAAGCTTCTGCTATACTAATTGGTTCTCGCCACTCCACAGGCCAATTGTTAATACTAGCCTCCAACTCTCTATCAGACACTTTGTACCTCATTGGTACCCATTTCTTTGCAGGGTCTCACAACGCATCAATCTAAACAACATGGAGTCCAATTACAAAATGTGCAATTCTTTGATACTCTCCCATAAATTCCTCTATTAGTTGGGGAACTTTTGTCACTGCCTCTTGTAGTGCCTCTCAGTAGATCATGAATTGGATCAAGAAATATAACTCTCTCTCTGCATCCTTAACCCACCGTAAGTTCTGATATATGGCACCTTTACACATTTCTACCGCTTGGAAATTCATCCCTTAGTAATCCTTTGGTTCATCCAATCTACTAGTGCAATCAAGATGAGGAGCCAACTGTATGTAAATGATCTTGCACCTTCCTATGCAGCCTCCACATCCTGCACTAGCTGGTTTAGCAGAAAAAGAGACCAATTCGTGTGTGTTCCTTGCGAACATAACTCAACGCATGCGACCACCCCGGAATTACATTGAACTAGGCGGTTCTTCCTTATGAATTTAATAGCCAGAATCCTGGCACCCATACGGACCGTGCGATCATTTATGCTATCAATGCGACAATCTCTCCCACCACACTTTAGATAATATCGCTTCTTTAGAGTCATTGCAAAATTTATGTCATTATATTTTTGTCAGATATACTATGAGGGGTATGGCCCATCTATAGGTAGCCCCGTTATTTCTGAAATCAATTACACTATGATGACTACCCACATATCTAGCCATAAATTGCCACCATGAAAAAATACCAATAATTGTTTCACACATGTATTTTCCTTACTTGGCTACTCGAAGTGTGGCATATTGATGAATCTGAATAATCTAGCTTTGTCCAATCCTTTTTCCCAATATTGTGGAATATGCTTGATCAAGGATCCTTCTATTGGTACCATTGAGAGCGACGGATCCTTCACAAAATCCTATAAGGAAAGCAGCTCGTGGTCTTTGACTCTTAGCTACATCAGTGCAGGAAAAATATCAGAAGTGCATACCATCCCTTGTGGTATCGCCGACATCGTGATATGGTATCTTTGGTTCTTCATGGGTTTCTTGGCCTATGCCCCAGGACGACTAGGAAGGATGTAGATAGGTATTTCCTTGATAGACACTGCTTCTCTAGCACTACTCTAGAATCATAATACATAACTTCATGGCTCGATGACCTCATATGTGGTGTACCCTCTCCGTGCACCCATGTGGTCTTTCTGGTTCGTCTCTTTTGTGATACAGGGAGATGGAATTTTGTTCCTCAATTGCAATTGGTCTAAGTGGTGAATCTCACTCACTTGAAATATCAATGGTGTCTAGGTTTCCTTGCATACTGTACCAATTCCACTCTCGACTTACTAATGCCACACCCTTTTTGGTCTTAGCAACTTCCTTACTCTTCTTATCTTTTCTCAACAACCCTCTTAACAACTTGGTAAATTTTGCAACTCAATATAATTCAATTCTGCATAATGGTGTCTTTCAACCATAGTAGGATTCCTCCTATAGTGCCAAATCATCTCATACTTCATCATTATGACATCCATTCGAACATCATGACTAAAAAATTAATTAACTACCTGAATCTATCGTTGATTCGGCCAACGCACTGGTTGGATCAATTATCATTACACGCCACTTCTAAAAGTATTTTTCATTTAACTACTTTAACTTTTGTCATTGATTATTGATGTGGTGTCCACTCACAGCCCTGCATCTGTTGCAACATGGCCTCCTACTTGCGCTACTAACTCTTACTCTTGCACAACCACTTCCTCTTGGTGGACAACCACTTTTGTTTTTTTCATGGTGGGTTAAGCACTGTGCAGTTCTTGCCTTATCCTATAAGGATTTAGTCCTCTTCAAGTTGTAGAAACTGGGCTATTTGATCCTATATCACTTCTTCATCATCCATGCTTATCGCCACTGCAATACACAGTCTAGAAACAATGTACTCCATAGGCATGACCACCTCTTTCCCATATACCAATTTAAACGATTTTTTCCCTATCAATATCTTGCAAATGGTGCAATATTTCCATAGTACTATGGGAATATTCAAGTCCCAGTCATCTTGGTTAGTTTACATACCTTTGTCAACACATGCTCCAATATTTTGTTGAAAGCCTCTACTATTCCATTTTCCTACGGATGATATGGTGTACTTTTCTTATGCTATATTTTGAATTCGTTTGTCAGCGTGCTTGCTCTCCGGTTGATGAATTGACTTCCTTGGTCACTCATCAATACCCTTAGACATCCAAACCATGTCACGATGTTGTCAAAAATAAATGTTGTTCTTGTCGCAGCTGTACAATCCATGACGGGTGCACCCTCCACCCACCTCGTCAAGTAGCCTATTGCTGTGATTATGTACCATGCACTCGTTCTTGTCCTAGGTGGGTTGATTGGACCCACAAAATCCATAGCCCATTTATCAAAATTTTGCAAGGTTACATGTGGCACTAGTGGCATCTCATCCTGGTGCGATGGTTTTTTAGTGCGTTGAAAGACATCACAGCTCTGTTCATAATCCATCACATCGTTATGTAAGGTGAGCAACCAAATCCCTATGCAAAGCACCTTCCTTGCACTAACTCATCTTGTATAGTTTCCAACAACAACTACTAGATGGGATACCTCTAAAATATCTCCTTGTTTATGGGGTAGGACACATCACCTCAAAATCTCATCTAATCCAAGTTTCTATAACTTCCTAGCAATCAACTATAAATCCGAGGCCTTGAATACCAATTGCTTCTTCTGGCTTATTGAAAAATCTTATGGCATGACTCTTGTCACCAAGAACTAAATTATTTGGTCATAATAATCATCTGCTATGCATAATAATCATATGCTATGTCAACTCTAGACAACTTTGCATTCGACAATCCCTCGTCAATGTTTGTTGGTTCTTCCCCTATTTGAATACGGGATAAATGATCAAGGCCAACATTCAAGCAAGACATATTCACAATTATCTCAAAATAAAAATCCTGAAAGAGAAGTATCCAACAACATATATTCCCCATGAACACATGCTTATTTAATAGGTACATCAAAGAAGAATGGTCATTAAACATCTTAAAATGACCACCTAAGAGATAATTCCAAATTTTTTGTAGCATATATACCATCGACAGACCTTCTCTCTCTGTGGTCGTATAGTTTTTCTCAGTAAATGAAAGTTTTTGACTAGTGAAGGCGATCAGGTGATCGAGATCTCTGAGTGTCCTAGTTGTGTGAGCACTACTCCCAGTGTGACATAATATGCATCGACGTGGACATGGAACATCTTGTTCGAATATGGGAACACAAGTATTGGTGTCTAAGACATATTTTCCTTTAGTGTGTGGAAGCTTCCTTGACATTCTAGACTCCATATGAATGCAGCATCTATCTTCAATAGTTTCTCCATAGGGGTCATAGTCGTGACATATCCTCCATAGGTTTTGCATTGGGATTTAATGGAATATTCATCTCTCCAAGATGACCCGGTATTCCTTTCATTTCATAGAATTTGGTTGGAAACACATCTGTGATATTTTCCATAGTATCTTTGTCTTGCTAGTCCCCAACACCTGCAAATTTTGGGTTCTCCTCTTACCCAAAGTTAAATTTTCTAATCTTCAGTAGCTGATTCATGGGATCAGTCGATGTATCTGGTGCTGCAATATCCCTACTCCCTTCTATTTTTGGGTTATTGATATTCCATGGCTCATCGTCATCCCCAGGTCCACTCAACACATTGTAAAATTCCATCATTGATTGCATGTGGCAATGCGCATGTGGATCCACTGGATATGCAACTAGTACTAGCTTTAATACCACATACTGGATGATCTAAAGTGCATTGTGGACATTGGGATTGGCATCTATGAAACTAAAGGTATGAGTAAAGAAAACCGTCAGCTCCTCCCAAGTGGTTATTTCTCTGTGAAATTCCACTGATACATACCATGATCTTGGCATTTCATCCAATGTGTCGAAAAAAGCATGGACCCATTCATCCTTTGGTCATGATGCCCACAAATTCTGGCATTCCATCAAATGGCCGCTAGGCTTATTCCGTTTGTCATCCCTCCCAGTATGATATATGTCTACATCACCAAAGCGTGTTGGGCCCAAAAATGACCGCTTTTTTCCTCATCCTACTCTATTATGCATGCTAAGCAGATGTTTTTCCTTCACTTGGTCCCTCTATTCATACATGTATGGTTAACCATTGTCTTATTTTATTAATGCTTAGGATTGTTGTAATCAGTTTTTTACATCTTAAATTATGCTAACATGTGGTGTTTTTATAAAGATAAATCGAAATGTAAAGGATACAGATATAGTGGGTTGAACATGCCAAAGGAGCGATGTACATTCATTGCTGATTTGATCTCCATCCATTACATTGTTGGCCAAAGAAAGCGGTCCAAGGGTATTATTCCATGCGAGCTGTACAAGGATAGCTGCAACATACTATGACAGATTTGGAGGCAATAGTGCGTTGATGCTCAAAATTAGCTGCAATGCACAGAGTATCTTCTCAATTAATCATGATCATTATTTTTGGCTCAAATAAAAGCTTCCCTATATCTTCTACTCTCATCTTGCTACGAATGTAACAACTCATTGTAATTAGGGCAGCCTGAAGATTAGATATCTTCATGGCTGCCTGATAATAGTAGGAATATGTTATGAGTGTAATTGTATAAACACTGGGAACTATTCTAAGCTAGGGGTTGAAAATTTAACCGAATTATTGTATCAGCTGTGATTAAGGTTGCGTGTTCATCTGCCACTTTTTAATACAAGGAGTTTGATTCTTCAGATTTCAATGTTTTAACGTTTCTTACTTCCATCATCTCTGTGTGAAGGATGGGCCTACCTTCCCACAGGGATTGCTGAGTTAATTAGGTATTGCATTTATTTTGTTCTATGATTTTGTGATAACTTCCTTTATTTACAATAAGTTGCAACAGTTATCGATTTACCATGTGTCATTTGAATAATCAGTAATTACATCCCTTGTAAAACTGCAGTGGTGTTGTGTGTCAGTTGACTGTATAGGTTAACTATCTTTTATGTAACTGTGTGATAGCTGTAACATCCCTATTCATCCCTGGTTCTTTCAATTTTTGTTTTCTTTAGATCTTTGTAGTTTGTTCCTTCGCATTTATAATTGCAGATTTCATTCCTATACATTGAATTCCTAGAATAGCTGAATTTAATTCATGTAGTTTGGATTTCTAGAATAAGTGATTCATGATAGTTGGATAGATATTTACATGGTTTGGTAATGAGGGATTTTACTTTCTGCAAAAGTAATCTAGATGTTATTTACTGAATCTTTTAATTCTAGATTAAAAATCGTAAGAAGATACTTGTGATTGCATTCTTGAGAAAGTAAATTAGATTGAATGGATTATGGGATGAGTGTGGTTGAACAGGAAAGTAGGATCATTTACTTACAACATCAGCTACTTTGTGTTTAAAGCATATATAGTGCATATTATCCTTGAAATAAGAGACTTCCCTGGGTTGACAATTTATATTGAACACTCTATATGTTGTCTTTAATTAACTTCCATATAGGGTGCCCAATATTTTGACGCCGTTGTCGGGGAGGATAAGTATTAGACACTGTAGTAGTTGCATCCAGTAATTATATTTATTCATCGTTCTTCAGTTTTTTTTAAAAGTTTTCATGATTTGGGTTGCATGAATACATGAAGGGTACATCGTGACCATCTTATAAATCCCAAAACCCCACAAAACAATAACATTGCAGGTGGTCGAGGCCGTGGGAGAAATCCATCATTGGGAAGAACAACATTCATTGACAACCTGGTTGGTAGAACCAGTTCTTCTATTGGGGCTTGCTATCATGAAACCCCTATTATAAGAACCCATGCCTCCCCTAGAGTGGCAGCATCAGTCTCTACAGTGGAGAAAACATGAGGAGATGCAACACCCTCGGATACCCCTGTGGAGAAAGACAGAGTTAGTACTACAGGATCGGCTGATCGAGATTTGATCTATCACATTAATGGGAAGGTTGTGACTAAAGAGGAGTGGACACAGTTCCATCAAGAATTTAATGACCAGTGGAAGGACAAAGAGGATAAAACAAAGGAAGATATGAGCAACAGATGTGATCCCGAAGAGGAAGAAGTAATGGGAAAAAATCATCATCATGAGGGTAATTTCCCGCCTGAAGGGACGGTTGCTACACTTCAGTTCCCAATTCAATAGCTAGAAGGGATATCCCCCATGAAAAATATATCACCATCAGTGTTTCCTCTCTTTTATGGAAAAGCATGAGAGGATCTGAACAAATTTCTTTTCGAATTTGACATCCTCTGTCGTAGCTATGACTACACCACCAATGCACAGAACCCAAAACTTTTTCGTGCCACTCTAAAGGACAATGCATTAAGTTGGTTTATGAGCATGGGAGGTGGAACTGTCACTAACTATGATAGGATGAAACATGTGTTCTTGGAGAAATATCGGGAGTATTGCAATACCAAGAATAAGAGAGACGAACTGTTTAAAATGATACAGAGGGATGACAAAATTCTCAAAGATTTTTTCGAAAGGATTTTATATAATGTACAGAGAGCTGGACATACTAATATGGGGTTATATGTGGTCAAAATAATCCTATTTTGTGGGATTAGGGATGATTTCCTAGACATGTTAAACCTGTTAGGAAAGGGTGATATCTCCAAGGAGTCCTTTGAAAAGATCATGGAATTGTGCAAAAGGTAGTATAGATGGTCTTCCAGGAATAACAAATGGGACAAATGGGACAAATTAGAACGTTATGTATTCGACAGAATGTAAAATTCATATAATGGAGGAGACACCCTTGCAGAGATAGGAAATCTCCTTGAAAATTTCAAAACAAAAATGATGGGCTCCATCTCCTCAGAAATAGATGTCCTGAGCGCAAAGAAAAAACAAGCACTAGAGGATCTCGCACTGGGTGTATTCTTCCCTAAATGTAGGAAGAACTACCCTCTGAAGAAGTGCCCGCTAGGTAAGGTAGAAGTGTGTTAGCTGGGAAAGCTGAACCATGACACAAAAGAATGCCCTTCACTACCTCAAGTAAAGGATGTTCTGTAGGAATCAACTCCAGATGTGGAACCGGCTTACTTTATTGCACATAAGAAGCCCTGGCAGCCTCTAAATCAAGGTATGACTCTAAACTTGTTTTCATTTTTTAATAACATGAATAATTGGAATAATATACAACATATGAATAACAAATTCCCTTCATCATATTCTGATCCTCAATGGTACCCCTCTCAACCTTCAATGAAAAATTTTAACTCATGGAACCCCTGGACATAGCCACCACAGCCACCAAAACAAACAAAATTATTGGTCTCATGGATGGAAGAATTTCCATCCAGGGAACCAATTTCCCCAAGAATAACCCTCTCAATAGCTTCCACATGAAATGTTTCCTCAACAACCATATCCTCCTCAACAATATCCTCAGCCTTATCGTTAGTCGCAACTGCAAATCCAAAATAATGTTGTCCCCAATATGCCGATATGACCACAGTTGCCTGCTCAACCTAACCCTAACCCAAATAATAAAGCATCCCATAAGTTTGACACTGTCAACATGCCTTCTTACTCCATTACTCCTATACCCTGCAACGATATCCACTTACGATCAGGAAAGGTAGTGGAGCCTTTGATCATTGAGGATGTTCCATCCTCGGTGTATGAAGAAGAGATGAATCCTCAATATTTATTCAATACAATGATCGACATTATTGAAGACGCTGAAACATCCTACCGATATGTTGGTTGAAACATAGAACGACACATCTATCGACACACAACCTACCCAGTTGATTAGGGAACCACCATAGCCCGAAACATTAATGTTACAAAAGGTAGTGGGACAACCTCAGTTTAAACTCTTAGGATAGTTAAAAAATATTTATGTTAAAATTCCCCTCCTTCAGGCCCTTCAAGAAGTACCTATCTATGCCAGAACTATTCAGGATCTATGTACAAGGAAACCAAGAAGGAAACCCAGGGATCCTCTTACTGTTCATGTCATAGGGAAATTATCTGCATTAATAATGGGAAAAACCCTCTTGGCCAAATATGACGACCCTGGGAATCCAGCTGTCACTATGTAGATTGGACACACACAGATACCCAATGTATTGGTAGACTTAGGAGCAACAATTAACGTTATGATTATTGATACTGTAAGAAAACTTGGCCTCACTAATCTCAGGCCAACTCCCACCGTATTAGAACTGGTAGATAGATCCACTATTAAACATGAAGGAATCTTGGATGATCTTGTTATCTCAGTTTATTCTTGGGAGTACCCTATTGAATTCTTGGTTTTACAACCTAAGTCACAGCTAGGAGGACACCCATTGATCCTAGGAAGTACCTGGTTAGCTATAGTTCATGCTTGCATCAGCTATTGATCAAGGTCTATGACCATATTAGATGGCACCAAGATAAATAAACTCACCCTCTCTCCTCCAGCTTGACCTAGCTTAGAAGCTGAAAATCCATTATGGATGGAGCTAGAGGAAGAAGAGGGAGGTCATCCATTATTAACGATAAGGAAGGCCTTAACTTTTAAATATGAAACTGAAGATGATGCCATTAATAATTTCATCAGTGAACCCACTTCTTTAATTAATAAAACTTATCATATCTTGAATGCTACTCTAGGTGAAGAGGAATAATAAAATCTCATAGAAGAGGCATTAGTCAGTGACACTCACATAGTTCCAGTGTTGAAAAGTTTGAAGAGTGTTCCTATCGAGGTAGAGGCTAGAAAAACCCTGGATATTAATCCCAACCTTTCGCCAGATGAACAGAAGCACCTGATCATTCTTTTAAAAAAACACAAGGGGGCATTTGCCTTAGAGTACATAGACATGAGGGGCATCCCATCTAATATGTGTACCCATCACATTTATATCAAAAGTGACTCCTAGCCTATGTTCCAGCCTCAACAATGAATGAACACCAATCTTAGGGACATAGTGAAGGAATAAATTTAGAAAATCTTGGAAGAAGGATTTATATATCCCATTTTGGACAATGAGTGTGTGTCTCCACTTGTAATAGTACCCAATAAGAATGGTAAATGGAGAGTGTTTGTTGACTATAGAGAACTGAACAAGGAAACACATAAAGATCACTTTCCCTTGCCTTTCATTGATCAAGTACTTGACACCTTATTTGGGAATTTCTTCTCCTTCTTGGATGGGTTTAGCGGGTACAATCAAATCCAGATTGCTCCTGAAGACTAGGATAAAACTACCTTCACATGTCCCTAGGAAACTTTTGCATATAGAGTGCTTCCCTTTGGTTTATGCAATGCACCAGCCACATTTCAAAGAGCTGTGATTGGCATCTTTTCAGAATTAGTTAATGATAGTATGGAAATTTTTATGGATGATTTTACTCCTTATGGCAAAGATTTTGAAGAAGCATCGAAAATTTTGGAAAAGGTTTTAACTCACTGCGAACAGACCAAGCTATCTTTGAGCACTGAAAAGTGCCATATGATGATGAATGAAGGAGTGGTGTTGGGGAATTTTATCTCTGCTAATGGCATCCAGGTGGACCCCTCTAAAATCAAGGTAATAAAAAATATACCTACTCCTGCAACTCAAAAAGAAGTGCAAAGTTTCTTTGGGCATGCTAGATATTACCGAAGGTTTATAGAAAATGTTTCCAAGCTTGACTCTCCTTTGTTTTCACTATTAATCAAGGATGTGCAATTTCTTTGGAATGAGGCATGTCAGACAACGTTTATTAAACTTAAGGAGAAGTTGTCCACAGCTCCCATCCTAAGAGGGCCCAATTGGATCCTTCCTTTTCACATTTCTTCAGATGCTTCTGATACTGCCATTGGAGAAGTTTTAGGACAGCAGGATGGTCAAGCACCTTATGCAGTTTATTATATTAGTAAAAACCTAGCCCCTACTGAAATTAATTATACTGTTATCGAGAAGGAGTTTTTAGCTATTGTTTACTCCATTAACAAATTTCGAGATTAGATCACTAGATATCCTACATTTGTGCACACTGACCACTCAACCATCAAATATGTAATGAATAAACCTGTTACAAATGCTAGGGTAACTAGATGGCTGTTATTATTACAGGAATTTGATATCACCATTATAGATAGACATGGAAAATAAAATGTTTTTGTTGATTTCTTATCTCGTTTTTCTAACAGTGATGATAATTTTCCTTTTGAGGACTCTTTTCCAGATGAACACTTATTTGTAGTTTTATCTCACTCCCCTTGGTATGTAAATGTTGCTAACTACTTGGATACAGGAAATCTTCCAACATATTTTCCCAAAAGAGAAAAGAGGAAAATTATTCAACAAAGTGCCAGGTATTGTTGAATAAATTGTCATCTCTTCTATGCAGGCCCTGATCTTGAGACTAGAATATGTGTAAGAGAAGATGGAATATTCCATATTTTGAAGGCCTAACATGATGAGCCTTGTGGGGGGTATTTTGTAGATAGGAGGACAGGACACAAAGCACCGAGAATGGGCTACTATTGGCTGACCCTTTTTAGGGATGCAAAAAGATATGTCAAGTCTTGTGATAGCTTCTAGAGGATGGGCCAACTCAATAGATTAGATCAAATGCCTCTTCATCCACAACTAGTGGTTGAACCCTTTGACAGATGGGCCGTAGATTTTGTTGGTCCTATCAGCCCTCATTCCAGGAAGAAAGGATACATATTGGTCTGTACTGACTACATGATGAAATGGGTAGAAGCTGTGGCTTTGGTGAAAGCCAATGATGAGGCTGTGATCGATTTCCTGTATGGTGAAATATTTACCCATTTTGGAGTACCCAAGGAAGTGGTTACTGATGGAGGAAATCAATTTTTGTCACATCAATTCGAAGCCTTGCTACGAAATTACCATATTTAGGACCGGATAGCTTCACCATACCATCCCCAAGCCAATCGCTAGGTAGAAAGCACTAACAAAGTTATTGAAGCCATCCTTACCAAAACGGTCAAGATCCATCGTAGAGATTGGGGTAATAGACTTCCAGAAGCATTGTGAGCATATCATACACTACTACATTTCGACCAAAAATCCGACGGCCGTCATGTCGGATTTTCGACACTTCCCTGTCGCATGTACGACACTTTGGTTTTTTTATAAGCGTCAGAAACTTGTCGTCGGTTATCCGACACCGAAGTAATCGTCAGTTAAGCGACACCTAAGTAACCGTCGGTTGAATGTACATCGTCGGTTATACGACACTTATTAAGCGACGGTGACAAATTTTTTTAACAACATTTACACCTACAGGCGTCGCTTAACCGACACCTCTCGGACATAGGCGTCGCTTAACCGACAGATCTAGGTGTCGCTTAAGCGATGGTATTGTATTTTTAAAATACATAGGTGTTGCTTAAGCGATGAAAATAGACATCAAGCGTCGAATAAGCGACATCTATAACCGTCGCTTAAGCGATGGACGTGAATTTTTTTTCAAAAAAAAATACCTCCAAATTCGGTATAGACTAGCCGCCATACATCTCATTCATGACAGTTACAGATGCAAGGTTACACATGTGCATTTGTAGCAACTCCTGTGCTCAACTGAAGGAACTTTGCATTGGGACCAAGCAATCGTAGGAGGATAAATTATTATACATTGAAGATGTTAACACCATCAAATGGTCTAGATTTGAATTTAATGTGCCTTCATAACTAGAGCTGGACGTAAAGTGTGTGACATCATTGCAACATCCTTGCTGAGGTACTAATTAGTTCCTATAGTATTTTCTTTATAACTTGGCCCTGGTACACGCACCATCCACATATAACCATACAAAAACTTTCTATTCTGTCATCTGCAAAAGATGCTAAACTGAATTTCTCAGCTCTAAAAATGTAAAGACACTCGTACCATTCACCTTAAATTCAAGTCTCATTGCACTAATATTGATAAACAAACCAATATTTACCTTTTGAGAAAATAGGACATGAAAAAAAGGAAAAACCATACTGGTCAAATATCTTCAGTAACAATCACCAAAACTCTGTAAAACAAATATTCTGCAATCAAAGCCAACTCCACATAGAATGATTGAATAAAAAATGAAAACTAATGCAACACTACAATATGCATAAAAGATAGAATGGAAAGATAAAAGTTTAAAAATTTGAATACAGCAAAAGCTTGTAATGCATATAACCTGCCTCTATTTATCCTGTTTCTTCCTTCCAGTCAAAATAAGATGGTCGTTCTTCACTTTCTTAATCTCCAAATCTTCTTGCTGCAGAAAAGACAACAATTTTAAATATTTGCATTTTTGGTTTTCTTGTTGTTGCAAAAATTCAAGACTAAACATAAGTATCCTCCCTCTGAAAGACCAACCTAAGTAATTTGAGTTGGGACAAAATTTATACCTTGTATAATTCCTTCCACCAACATTCTGATTTTTCTTGTAGAAGCCGCCATTCCATAGCCATTTCATACTCGATTGTATTCGGTTGAGAATAGTGTGAAGTTGACATTGCTTTTCTCTGTTTAAAAGCAAGACCAAGGTTAGGCCAACCAAAATCCAGATAGCAATAGAAAATTAGTTTAATAAAATAAAAATTAAACGAGAAAGAACCAACTTCTAATAACTTTGGAGTCAGAAAACAACATTTTAGCCTATGTTTAACAAGGAAAAACAATGAAACAGAATATGCTAATTTTATTCAGTGCACTCAAAATATTGCCATCAGGACTAATTCTAGGATCAGGCTAGACTAAAATATTGCTTTCAGCATCACTTAAATTGTAACTGAACCAATGGTTGTTAATTACACACAATATCTTCAGTTTGATGTGACCGATGTAGTTGGAGTTTATGTTTCTCTATAGAAATATGTCCAGCAAATTTTGGCTTCCCAGATGCCACAGGAGCTGCTTTGGTAGCCACAAGAGGCCTGCAACCACACATTAAATTAGTAGGAAATGCATTAGAACAAGCACTTGACATGATGAATATGCAAAGTTTTGATCACTTAATATTGTGCTTCTATAAAGTTTCTTCCCTCTTAATATGACACAATAAATCAAGGACTACATTTAATCAACACAAGCAACCAAAGTTTCTTAAAACAGGGCCAATACTCTACATCATCCCTGGAAATCCTAATTCAAAACATCTGTCATAAAAACATTCATCAAAAGAGTGCAGAATATTAGAGGCAATTTTAAGCATGAATCAAGAATGCACTTTGCACAATCACATCTCAAATTTGGAATATTTCAGACAAATATCATATAGGAATTCAAATGCTTCTCTCTTAAACCTAACCATTAGTTGTCTCAGGAGGTCTTCAGAATAGTAAGAACTTAGATGACCCAAGCAATGACCATTGACCCAAGCACAAACCTACTTAAACCCAAAACCCAGTTCTGATATGCCCCTTGAGATTGCAAAGCTCAAGGATGCATATTCCAAGTTCACATAAATAGTCAATGTGTCAATTATTGGAGACAGATGTAAACTTGAGGGGCATATCAGACCTGCGTTGAGAGCCTCTACAATTTTTATTGATTGTCTAATATTTGGAGCTCTGGCCCGCAACTTCTCATTGAATGGCTGTACTTCTGTCTTTAACCAAAGCCATTTATTTGGTCTCTGCGTTTCCTGTGTGCCTGCTAGTAGCAGTGTCTTGTTTGCCATATCATAGAAGAAGGGGACGATGTTTTGGCAATAGCATCATTCCACCATTTATTCTAGCTCGAATTAGTTTTGGCCTTGGGTACTCAATTTCAAATCAAGTTGATGCTGTTGTGTTATGTTAGGAATTTTAGATGAGAGACATTAAGCTTGTATGTTGTTTTGATAGCTTGGGGCATTTTATGCATGTTGTAATGCTATGGGGAATTTTATGCATGTTGTAATGCTATGGCCTTGATTTATCTTTATAGTTCAATTGATTATTAAACTCTTTCTAAAATATTGACATGCATCTAAGCTATCTGGATTTTGGTTGGCCTAACCTTGGTCTTTCTTTTAAACAGAGAAAGGCAGTGTCAACTTCACACTGTTCTCAACCGAATACAATCGAGTATGAAATGGCTATGAAATGGCGGCTTCTACAAGAAAAATCAGAATGTTGGTGGAAGGAATTATACAAGGTATCAATTTTGTCCCAACTCAAATTACTTAGGTTGGTCTTTCAGAGGGAGGATACTTATGTCGAGTCTTGACTTTTTGCAACAACAAGAAAACCAATCTTGCAATAGGAGAAGGTGACAGAGTAACAATCTTAGATGTGAGGCAACTTATTGGACAGCCAGCTATTGCACCTATGACAGCAGACAAGTCTAATGTGAAGCCTCTTTCCAGGAATTCAGTTCGATTTGAACTAGTTCATCTTGTTTTCAACTCTGCAAATGAGAACTATTTGGTTGTAGCTGGGTATGAGGAATGCCAAGTTCTCACTGTCAATTCTCGAGATGAAATAACAGATCGTCTTGCAATTGAGCTTGCTTTGCAAGTTGCTTACATTCACATCAGCATATAGATTACTTTTCCTCTCTTATCATGAAATGCTTAGAAATGCACACCAAGGCTCTCCCTAAGATGAGATTGACTCGAAAACAGAACAAATAGACGCTAAGGAACAAACTAGATCAGTTTTTTAATTGATACAGGATTTCCAGAAAGCTGGTGGGATGCCCCTGCATCAATGGGATGAATATGAATAATGTTGGGCAAATGAGTGTACAGAGAGTCTATTTAACTCTAGTCATTTGCTTGGCAGTGTCAACCCACACCATGTTATACTAGCTTTATCAATCAGATCAATGGAATCCAAACTACTATACCATCATTACTAGTTAAGTTGGAAAGGTGCATAAACAGGATAAAGCTTTGTAATGTTATGTAAGCTCTATATTACTAGGAGACAATGTGTTCAACATGAAACTTTACCGTAGGATTCAATCAGCTTATAACATAATCTATAGGTATGTCTACAAGATACGTGCTTGAATACTAACCCTTCTATCATAGCTCTTTGCCTAATCATTGATATAGTTATGATATGTACGTGCAGTGATAGCTTAGGTAAACATCATAGAACCCAAACATAATAGCTAATAAAAAGGTTTGATGTTAGTAATGTAAAAGATATGATAGGAAGTAATACTAATAGAATAAGGTACAGTGTTTACACAATGTATGTGTATAAGCTGAGTAGAGTGATACTGGAAAGCTGTAAAGGCAATGGGTGTAAGCTGTAATAAGGTACGTATTATAAGTAATCAGTGTAATCTTGTTATGAGCTTATAGGTCATCAGTATCAATACTAAAACTAGCTTGATCTGTAATCATACTATAAGCTATGCTATATATTTACATAATTAGTACGAGTAGATAGCTACGGACATTGAACTAATAGTAACATAAGAGTTTGCAGTAAACATGTACTGGAGGAGAAGACTTGGACCATTTCCATCCTAGTTATGGAAATTCATTTGCTGAACAGATGGAGTCCAAAAGGTAGCTTTACATAAATAAACTAGTAGGCTTGGCACTATTCACTGCCCTGATAACTTTATCTAATGAAGAGGACAGGATTGCACTCCAATTGAATGCTAACCCATGAGTGTGTCAAAACCTATTATAAATATTCCAACATACACCAAACGGAATTGTAGTGTACCAAGACCCTGTTTCTAAGTTCTAATTACAAGCACAAGAAATGATTTGCTATTCTAATCTCTAGAAAGATGGAAGCTAGTCATCCACTGGGATATGGTTTAGTGGTGAGGTATTTAGTATTTACTACTAAGATAACCCAGGTTCGAATCCTAGACCTACTTGATAAAAAAGGCTGTTTTAAGCTGTTGAAGGGACCACATTTATGCAAATGTTGTACCAATTGTACATGAACGGAGGTTCTACCCAATAGTACATGAATAGAGTTTTATAGTCATCCATCTAAACAAAGGGCATTTCACCAGAAAAAAGAAACAAAATAATAAGGCAATTGGCAATGAGGAAGGTCACTCTTTCAGGAGCTAACACCATGAGCAGGAATGTTTCATTGGACAAAAAAGTAGATAATATAGACTGGCTTAAGCCAGACATCATTGGACAAAAAAGGGGGGGGTTTCATCAAAATAGTTAAAAAATATGCCACATGTTGCACAAAACCTAGAATAATCTGACCATACAATTAAAATTAAATATAAACAGCACCTGTTCCAAACATGGGACCTGTGCCTAACAGTAAACTTAGGGATTTGTAGGGGGATGCCCCCATCATTGGACCCATTCGATGACACCAGTCTGGACTCTAGAATCCCTGATGAGCTGCAACTTGTCTAGATCTATTTTTAGCACCAACTTTGGAATATTTACAATGGCATGCATCTCAGTCCAATTGTTGTTCCATAGCCTAAGGAAAGTTTGAAAGAAAAATAATTTCCATAAGGTAAATAAAAGGCACCTCTAGCCCTTCATGGTGCTGGGTTACCTTGGCTGGCACCATCAAAATAATCCAAGCATATGACTTATCTACCTCATGTGGTTTGAAAATTTTGGAGGTCTTCTAAACATGAGGCTATTTTAATTCCTGATAGATATGTCTGATGCTATGGAATACTACCAGTAGAGAGCAATATTTCCCCTGAAACAAGATTACATTTCAGGTGATCCATGGCACCCAAACAACAATGCATGGGAGGGTTTTTTTGGCTCACAACAGCAGGATCATTCATCCAGTTTTTTGAGCATTCAACCAAAGAATTATGATTCTACTGCACAGCTTCTCCAGATAAACATAATACCTCCTTCCAAACCTCTTTTGCAAAGGGACTGTCCAAACGTATATGTTGGATGGTCTCCTCATCTATTCGGTATAAATAACAGAATCCTGGTCCATTCTAGGTTCTCTTATAAAAATGATCTCAATTTAAAACTTTATTAGTCAAAGCTAACCAAAAAGAAATCCTAGATTTGATTGGAGCCTTAACTTCCAAAGTGGGTTTGACATCCAACACTCAGTTGGGGCCTTATAAAAAAACATAGCTTTGTGTCCGATATTGACAGAGTATACATTGTTGGGTTCCAAGACTATACCTCTGCCGAGTCATCTTCTTCTCTAAGTTGAGTGTAATTTTTCACTAGCTTTTCTATCAATATGATTTTCATTGGATGGCCTCCTCTCCCTCCAAGAGAAAATTCCTAGCTGACTTCCTACTATGCTGCCACAAATTACCACTGCCCAAATCTGTAGCATTGGCAATAAAGGTAATGTCCTGCTGTCGTAGCTTCTCTCTGATGCCTTCAGAAAGAACACTTGTTGATGATGACTTGTTTATTTGTAGCTTCTTACTGAGTCCTTCTTCAAAAGCTTGACATACTTTCAGATGGTCAAAATCATCAACATAAGGTATCATTAATGTGCTTGTGCTCGACATACTTTTAGATCTTCATGTTCCTCATCCTATTATTGACATACGATTCATAAACAATTCTCTATGAAGCTTCTCAACAACATGAGTATGCATTATGGATCACACCATTGCTTGCTCTTCTTGATCTCCAATAACATTATAAGCTGGCGACAAACACCTCTTAGTTGGCATTGGTGACTGATTAACGTAAGGTGGCCTAATCATTTAGAAAGACCCACTATGCTACTAAATAAGTCCCCTCATATTAGTCATTAAATTAAAATTCTAATTAATGCAAGTTGGCCTAATCATTACAAAAGACCCACTATGTTATTAAATAATGTCCACCATATTAGTCATGAGCTTCTACTTGAAAGATATTGTTTTGTACTTGGCTGGATCACTCTATCAGATATTGATGTTAAGGAAGATGGTGCTTTGCCATGGAGTCCTGAATTGGGCAGAGACAAGTTGCTTGAAATTGAATACTTCATAAGTTTTAGCAGAATTCTGCGCCATAATGTTCATTTTGGCCATACAGGGGAGCTATCACAGCTGGAAAATATCATTCTAGATATACTCTCTCAGCTTCAAACATTATACAAAGAGCATAGTGTGAAAGAAAGGGGTTGGTTATTCTTAAGGCATAGTGCATGGCTGTCTTTAATTTTTCATTGCTCCAGGCAGGTCTGTGGAAAGTGTCTCTGAGAAAGATCCCAGTTTCAAGAGAGGACACATTTTGGATAGAGCAGAGGCAGAGCTGCAAAAATTGCTTTAAGTGAACCTAGGTTTCGAAAATTCAAAATATTGTACTACTCTGTATCAGAAGTGCGTAGCCAATAGCATTTTTGAGCTTACACAAATCACTAAGACCATCTAAGACTCATCTTCCAAAGGCCTGATACAAGGATACGTTTAAAAGGAACAAATGTTCACAAAATGACAAGACATGGCCATGAAGAACATTAACTTCCAAAGGTAGATTGCAAGAACCCAACAATGCAAGAAGTTGATGTCAACAGAAGTGACAAAAATGCCAAGTCCAAGACAACATGTACAATTTGATTATAGAAAATCACAACAGAAAAAAACTCATCTTGCACAGGCTTGATACAAGGATACTTTTAAAAGTAACAATTGTTCACAAATCAACAGAACCTGAACTTCCAAAAGTAGATCATGAGAACCAAAAGAATGTAAATCAACATTACAAGAGATTGATGTCCACAAAGGTGACAAAATGTGATGTTGTTGATGTCATGTCCCAATGACCAGTAACAGCCAATGACATGTTAACATCTAACACGAAAAATTGTTGACAACAAAAATTAATCAAATCACAAAGGGCATAAAGAAGAATTAGGAGCATGGAAACCAGGTTGGAGGTAGAAGCAGTCGAAATTTCTAACACAATTAATCATGCAGGGAAAATAAAAGACAAGGTTGCGAAGGAAATAACACTATTGTTTAACAATATGATTCATGTTCATCACAATACTAACCTGTACCCATGTTTAACTCCTCTAAGAAGTTCTTGAATACAGAAACTAGGTTTGGTTATGAAGCTTAAAGAATCAAAGAGAGGACGTAAATTCAAATAGAGTAGGTAAATTTGATGCCTTCCCTTTGTAAGTAAAAATCTTAACTTATAGGATGAGATGTGATATGTTATAAATTTTCCATTGACTGAATAATATGCACAAAGTATAGAATCCATATCACCAAGTATGTATATATTTCAATACAATATATAATCATCCCAAAATTATTGAAGGGAGATACCTCCCGATTTGGGTCATCCTGGTCTTGGAACTCTAATCCCGTCAATTCCACCTTTATTTTCCATCCTTTATCAATAGGGTTTTCATAACCATCCAGCACCTTATTAATAACCAGACTCAAGAGATAGAAGACAGCTCTGATGTGGACAAAAACCTTGTCTATATTGTAATGCAGAAGCCAAGGGAAAGGAGAGAAAGGAATGCACCCTTCCAATTCAAGGTTCATCCTTCAGGTAAGAAAAGGAAGGTAAATGCTGATGAAGATCCCTATTTCAAAAAGTAGTTATAGCAAAGAGCTGTCAAACTTGTTAAAGATAATGCAACTACAAGACCCATTTTAGAAGACATGTTAAGATTATGAATTCAAGTCTTAAACTTCATTTAGTGTGTGTCTTGATAATGGTTCTGCTAGTTGTAAGTTGAAGCCTAGTGTTCCTAGAAAGAACTCGGAGGCTTTGGTTAATCCAGTCAATTAGGAATTCCATTCTACTGCGATTGAGTGTGATGCCACATCAGCAGATGATGATGAGGATGATGGCACATCTGATGTAGAACTGGCTAGTATGGATAAAGAAGATGATGATGAGAGTAACAGTGAACGGTCACTTCCATCAAAAGTTTGTACATTCACCACTAGATGTTGATCTGTATGCATGGACTCCTTGGGTTTTATTATACTGCAAGATTTTATTTTGAATGAATGAAACCAATGAACCCTGAATTTCAAGGTTCCACTTGGGGGATTGTAGAAGGATTGGTTTCTGTACGATGCTACAAGCATAGAATTTCGAGACATTTTGGTTGAGGTGGCATTGTTGTAAGGTGGTTACTGTGTCAATGATAGTATAGTTCATCTCCATGATGAGAATATATATGTACCTGGGATTTAAAGGAGAGTCTCATGGCTTATCCGTACTGACTTCCTCATGTGAAAACAAAACTACCAGCAGATGGAAGGGTTGGAGAAAGCCATATTTAGAGGATAATAAGACTGTAGAAACTCCTACTACCTGCACACATCTTGTTTCAGAGCAGTAGTCAAAGCAGAAAAATATGTGGAGAGTCATATGAAAGCTCTATGGACAACATACTGCTTAGTTTTATATGATAACTACAAAGAAAGGATGCACATGTTTAAGATGGATCAGTGAATCTTATGATAGATGTTGAGCCTACCAAGGATCTAATGGCAAAAGAAACATGCTGCCAATATTAGATTAATTTTTGCATCTGATGGACCTTCTCACTTGAAGCCTATTCTTATGACAGGAAAAGCTTTTCCAGTATCGCCACTGAGGCTATTGAGTGACTTCATGTCTGTTGAAAGCGTGTTGGTTTCCAATGTTTCAATTTCATATGTTACAACTATAAATAAATAAACAAGTTACTCATCTAATTGCCATATTATTTGATTTTGGGTAATGCAGCTGAAGTCCATCTGAATGACATGTTTTCTAAGGTCTTGTCAGACTTTGGTTTTTCTTGACTTTTGGTCATTCGAAATGGGTGCATTCTATTGGTTACATTTGTCAGATCAAGTACAGAAGCAAATTCTGTTTGCATCATCTATCTTTTTGACGTATGTGAGGTCTTAAGTCGGAACCAGGCATACAAGATGTAATATCGTTGCTTTTGCATAGTTTCTTTCACAAGAACCTACTTACATTACTGTGAGGGATGCAAATGCAATTATCATTTCCTAAAAAATACCTCCAAACCCAATATTACATCAAGATTGCCTTTCCTCCACCTACTATTCATGCAATCAGGGGAAGTGCATACAATTCTATATCCTATATCTTATTTTTCTTTTGCATATAATTGAGGAAGTTACAGACACATTGATTGGAGATAGCAAAGAATTATTTTTAAGGTTAACCTAGGTTATTCTAGAACAACCATAAAACAAGTAGCATCCCTCTTGGAATACTCTGATTGTGACCTAATAGTGTAGTGACGGCCAATAAAACTGACAATAGTTAGATACATCACAAACTTCCATGTAAATAAAACCCATTACAGACATTAGCAAATGACAAAATAACAATAAACAGGATGCTAGCTATACTCAACTGTATGGATCTTCCCGCCATTGGAAAACCCATTTGGCCCTGGGTCGATTTCGGATTCGCTCCCAACCCTGAATAAAATACCCTTGAAGATACTCGATCCGGGATATTGGAAACCAGCTTTTCACAAACTGTAACAAAATCTACATGCCGACCTCGATCCGCAGCAGAAAAAGTCGATCAAAATTCCAAAATATAGAATTTCACCCTTCCCCAACAAGACTACTGGAAATGAAGTAGAGATTGGCGCCATAATGTGATGCAAGTTCGCCTTACATTCTATGTGAAGGAGGTGAGTACAGGGTTTCCCCCCAAGGTAAACAGTATGATCCCCCTCCCAGGAATCTATCTAAAGAAACCAAAAATAGTCAATTAGGGCCAGGCTAAATCTAAGAAGTAATGACTCCCTGGTTTATGAGGTAAGTCTGAGCCAGAGTGATCCTCGGTAAGTTATTTACATAATATTTGCTTAAGTCAAAAGCACATGCACATTAGTAATATAAACTTACAAAATTTCCTTCATGTATACTACTTTTTGGGGAGTTTATTCCCAACCCACTAGGGCAAGAAGAGTTCCAGTCCCACCCAATCTGTAATGAAATGGAAAAATTAGTTATTTTGTAAGATTTGACTGAATCTTTTATTTGTGAAGGCGGTGGTTGGTTCATCCTTCAACTATATAAAAAATCACTTAATCATATCTTTGTACGTTTACTCAACCATTTAAGCATATATCAGTGCGACGCTTAAGTGACGATTATCACCTTCTTCTTCCATGTTGAATAATTGACCAATTAAGTGTATTTATTTGAATGATTGACCAATTTGAAGCGTCATCGCTTAAGAGACACTTATGAGGACATCCGTCGCTTAAGCGATGCTTATTGAGCCTAGGTGTCACTTAAGAGATGCTTATTGAGCCTAGCCGTCGCTTAAGCGACACTTATGACCACAATTTCAAAAAAAAAAATTATCTTTGTGATTTTTGGTACAATTAAAAGAAAAAATCCACGCGCTGTTAGATGTTTCCGTCGGATTTTGGATCGAAATGTAGTAGTGATACTACTTGGTGCAACACTACAGGTTTCTCTCCTTGTGACTTGGTGTATGGGAAAAGTGTTGTCTTCCGAATTGAATTTGAAATTAAGACTTTGAAGAAAACAATGGAGGTAAACTTAGATGTGACCAAATCCCAAAAGAGAAGATTGAATCAATTGAATGAACTTGACAAGAAACATTTAGCTACTGTGGATTATAGAGTATTAATCTCGCAACAAAGATCCAATTGGCATGACCGATTCATCAAAAAGAAAATCTTCTGCAAAGAAGACTGGGCATTATTATACGATTCAAGATTCAAAAGGGACTTCAAGGGTAAATTATGCACAAGATGGTTGGGCCCATACCTGGTAGACAAAGTATTTGATAATGGTATAGTCCACCTTGTAACCATTGATGAGAATCATGAACCATTATTTTCTAATGGTCACAGGCTGCAACTGTACCATAAGATCATTTCAAAAGATGCATTCACTTCACATATTGCAGCTGATCTGGACTACCAGTTAGAACAAGGGAAGGAATCTTTCTTTGCCCCTGTCAATCCTTAATTAATCAATGCAAATCTTACATAAATTTTTTTGTACATAAATAAATTGATATTTTTACTATTACTGTTATCTTTTTCTTTTGCACTTGATCCATTTTTTTAAAATAAAATGTGTAGGGAAACGTCTAAGGAGTAGTGGTCATTATCGGGCCTATTGACCAAGGTCATCCTTTTGTAACCTCCTACATCAAAAGAGAATTCCTTGAAAAAATATGTCACAGTCACAACACTTAAAACTACCTCCCTTTCTTATGTTCCGCGTAACTATGACACCGTAAAACTCCTGCCCTTTACCCCTTTCGCATAGCTACAACAACATAAAATTTATTCCCTTTAACCCGTTCCGCACAGCTGCAACACCGTAAAACTTATACCCTTTCCCCATTTTGCGCAGGTGTAAGACCATAAAATCCCTCCCTTTACCCCACTCCATGCAACTACAACACCATAAACTCCTTCCCTTTACCCCGTTCTGCATAGCTACAACACCATCAACTCCCATCAACTTAATGCCTTTTTTCGATTCTAACAGCTGCGACAGTCCATTTTCACCTTTTCCAGTAGCTGCAACACCATTCCATTTCTACTATGTTTCCCTTTTCTGGCATCTATGACTCCACCATAATTGGCTGATTTTTCTATAATCCATGGCTGCGACTCTGCTAAACTGCTTGATTTCTCTATGGTCTGCGGCTATGACTCCTTCATTATTGGCAGAATTCTTTGCAACTGTGGTTAGCGACTCCTCTAGATCTAGCTCCAATACTTGATGCGAGTGATTCTGATTTATATTCCAGCATTCATTATGTTTTCAACCAATTTGACACGATGGTTTTGGTTCGTCGGCATAAAAGGTCATTACAGCATACCTGCAATAATGATTACACTTAAATGGCTTCACTTCACACCTACACTTCACACGCTCTCCTATTTTCCAAAGGTCACCATTCATCGCATATTTTTGAAGGTATGGTTCTGATTATCTACTTGATTAAGTATTAACTAGATGTGACAATATTAATCATACATTCCTTTCTGTTCCCATTATTACACTTGTATATCGTTAACCATTCACTCATATGACTTAATGGCTATTTATGTTACCTGATAGCTGCCACCTTTCCTAATTTGGGATAAAATTCCAAACATTCCTATGCTCTTAAACTTTCCAAATTTACCCAACTCCACTCTCTGTTGTTCATACATACTCTATGCTTTAACCTCCATTGTCGGGATTTGGAATTTGTCGAACTGAGAAACACTTCTGAAGGAAAACAAACATGGGTATCCCAACTCAACATGAACCTCCAAACACATGAGAACTAAGAAGAAATGCAAAAAATTTCGCTATTTTTGAAGCTGCGGGATGGAGTGAATTCTTCCAATGCCTGAATGGGTTCCATCATGAGATAGCTCTACAATTTTCCTTAAATCTTACAGAAACCCACTCAAAAGTTCAGGGGTTACATATTGAAGTCTTTGAAGCAATAGTGGATGAGGTCACCGGCCTTCCTTAGGTGGGAATATCTTAGTTTGGATGAAGAACCCCCAATGCTACAGCAGTACAGGATTTTCTGAGAGAATGGGAGCACATTCAATAGTCACGAAGAGGGATAGCGTTACAGTCATTGCCTCTACCATGGGATCAAGTAGCAATTTTCCTCAAGAAGTATATCACTTGTGAAGGTAGGTATCAAATAGTTTATTACTCTAAATTGCCTCTATTATGTCATCTCCATCACAGGGCCTTACTAAACATTCCATTTTATTTATTCAATGATTTACACCATATGGAGGGGTTTGTTAGAACAGCCAAGAATCCAAAATCCTCCCTTACCCAACATGGCCTAATCAAATTAATAATTTTATGGGCCTTAGCTTAATGGAACCAGACCTGGGAGCAATTTACAGGTCAAATTCAGGAACCCACCCTTTTACCCGATGTTCCAATAGAAGACGAAGTAGAAGTACATGTACTCATGGGGCGTATTCAAAACTAAGAAGAGCCTACCAATCAACAGTTGGGGGGAAATGAATATCAACAGGAGGTTCAGAGTCCCTCCAATTAGTTATGGGGGGGAAATGAGATTGGATTAGAGGATCAGTCAGAGGACCAAGCAGAACAATTGGAGGAGAATGCACAAGAAAACCGTATAGAGAGACTAAATAATATGGAAGCTCTGACAATACAGGATGAAACTGGAGCAGCATTAGATGCTGCAATAGTTGAAGCCAAAGATGTTAGATCCATGATAACAGAATAAAACACAGAGATGTTGACCATTGAATCTTTCCCTAAATGGGAAGGAACTCTGATTGAAGAAGAACAAGAAAATGTTGAAACAGAGGATATCCCTTCCACATCAGTTGCAAATTTGGAAATTCTGGCACCACGGAGAAAAAGGAGGAGATCAAGAGAAGAAATATGTGTATCACCACCAATAAGATGAAAAAGAACTAGGTCAGTTACAGTAGCAGAAGCAGCACAGGTAATATGTGCAACCTTAGAAGCACAAATTTAGTTCCCCATTTTGATACCCAAAGCAAATGATTCCCCACAGGAACTGACTACAGAAGAACCTCAAATTGAAGGACTTCTGTATGAAAATGGGATATTAAAGGAGGAAGTACAATCACTCTGGAAAGAACTAGAAAATTGGAAGGAAGCATGCACGAAACAGGGTGAAAGGAAGCTACACACATTGGTTGAAGCTACATACCAATTAGAAGGATCAACTCTTGCTGAGGTTGGTGATGAGGAAGAAAGAGTGGCTTGTCCTGTGTGTGGAGAAATATTTAACTAGTCAGGTTAGAAAGTCATAGTTCATGCCTTTGTGACACAAAAACCTGTACCTATAGCTATGGAAGAACAAGGACAACCTTATTGGAAGGATGGTAAACCTCCCCAAGAGAAACTCTAGCAAAGGGAAGTAGTAGATCAACATGGTGTTGATACATAAGAACCCAAATTTTTGAATATTCCTATTGAAGTTTCCACCCAATTTAGGACAAATGAACCAGAGGATGAGGTTTTTCCTGATTTTGTTGAAGAAGTCTACGTTGTGACCCTTAAACGTTCTCAGGACACAGAACTGATAGAGATGGAACCCCAATAGCAAAATGATGATGACGTTAAACAAGGTGTTGTTACATAAGAACCAACATCCTTGAGTAGTCTCGTTAAAGTTGGCACCCAAATGGGGGAAGAGGAACTAGAGATGGAAAATATTCTGGAATTTAATGAAGAAATTTGCACTATGACTCCTGAACCATCTCAAGGAATAGAAGTGATAGAAATGGAATCCCAACAGCAGGAGATTGAGCATGTTAACCAAGATGTTGCTATAGAAGAACCAACATCCCCGGAAATTTCTGTGGAGACTCTCAGGATGCAATAAGAATTCAATACTAGAATGGATATCATTCTTGATTTGGATTTAGCAGGATGAAGAAATGCAATCACAATCCTAGGGGAACATTGAAATCCTTAAGGAACAACTCCATATTGTAAAAGACATGAAAGCAATTCTGCAATCCCAGCAGCATGAAGAAAGAGAAGGGTAGGGCCCTATTACAAAAGAACCAGTGGCCTTGCATCCCCCTGTTGAAGTTGCAGCTAACAATCAGGCAGACAAGGAGATTAAAATTTAGGAGGAGGTTGTTACACAAGAACCAACACCCTCGCAATCAGCTGCTGAAGTTGCTATAGGATAACTCCAAAGAGAGGATGATGTTACACAAGAACCAACACCATTAGAAGTGTTTTCAAGAGTACATGATGTTCAAATTGGAACATTAGTGATAAGTTATGGACTCAACTTCCTCAAAATTTTATCAATTTGGATTCTAATAATGAGTAACATCCTAAATATGAAGAAATCCTGAAGTTGACAAAAGAAATCTCAATCTTGAGAATAGAAGTGAGGAAGTGGAGGAGTCAGGTGGAGAGATATCAAGAAGGGATGGTTTCCCTCATTGAACATAGGAATACCATTAGGGAATTAAGGGAAAAGTGGGAAGAAGAACTTATGTCCCAGAAACTCTATGGGGAAGAACTGCAGAAGGAGCTAAAGGAGCTGAAAAAGCTCATGTCCATGCAGGTGGAAAAACACCAACTGTATACTCTTCCTCAGGAATTGTTGGGTACGAGAGTACTATCCTCCTCTTACCCCATGTTTTTATTTGAGCGGTTCATTTGGTTTAAACTAAGGGATGTAAAAGAAGGGAGATCATATGAAATAGAAACCTCAGCTAAATTCCTGGAAACATTTCTAGGGAAGTAATTTTCAGGACCAGAATTCATTGTGTGAGCTTTATTTGCATGAGTTGGATTTCCCTTTGGACCACCATTCGAATCTTGTCTTTTTCTCAAGTGATGTTCAGCTAAGGGATTTTGCCTCCTTTGTGATCAATCATGTTCAGTGGGAAAGGTCTTTCAAAAATTTCTCTCACAATGAGGCCCACTCTAATCTTTGGATTCAAAATGAACCTCAGAATCCTCGTCTCCTCCTTGCTCGACATCAGAGTGTACTCTCGTGTCCCATCCAAACTCAGCATATAATGGAACTTCAAGAAATGGTTTTTTCTACTTGTACCAGCAAGATTTCCATGCATCAATGAGTGGCTTTGGAAGGTACCAGCACAGATGGAAGGTTGCCTCCTCAACCGTTAGAAATAGGGACCCCTACCATTACAGGAGATTTGAACAAGAACTTTCCATGGTTGAGGGTTATGTTGGATGCATGAGGGAATGTGGGGTTAATTGGCTGGGACTCAAATTTAAATTTCCTCTCATCTGGTGGCCAGCAAAATCGTATAGGGAAGATTTCTCATTAACAAGGGCAGAAGAACAGAAGTGTTGGAGGTATTGGGTTGTCCATAAGAAATTTGTAGAAAAACAGGGAACATCTAAATTCCCATACAACTTTTCTTTTCTCCATGAACGAAGCACAATGCCAGATTCAGATTTAGAATAATGGAGGTTGTTGCATGAGGATATGCAATAGGATAGTTGGGGGGATATGTTGGGCCCATAAATGACCACTTTTTTACCACCGTTATCTACCTCTTTTTGCCTCATCCTACTCTATTATGGATGATAAATAAATGTTTTTCCTTCATTTGGTCCCTCAATTCCTACAGGTATGGTTAATCATTGTCTTAATTTATTAATGCTTAGAATTGTGGTAATCAGGGCTTTACATCTTAAATTATGCTAACATATGGTGGTTTTAAAAAAATAATTCAAGATGTAAAGGATACAGATGTAGCGGGATGAACATGCCAAAGGAGGGATGGACATTCATTGCTGAGTTGATCACCATCCATTCCATTGTTGTCCAAAGAACGCATTCGAAGGGTATTATTCCACACAAGCTGTACAAGGGTAGCTGCAATAGACTGCGATAGATTTGGAGGCAATAGTGAGTCAATGTTCAAAATTAGTTACAATACATAGATTATCTTCTCAATTAATCATGATCGTTATTTCTGGCTTGAATAACAACTTCCCTATATCTTCTTCTCTCCTCTTGCCATGACTATAACAGCTCATTGTAATTAGGGGAACCTGAAGATTAGAGATCTTCATGGCTGCTCGATAATAGTAGGAATATGTTATGAGTGTAATTGTATAAATACTGGGAACTATTCTAAGCCAAGGGTTGAAAATTTAACCAAATTATTGTATCAACTGTGATTAAGGTTGCATGCTCCTCTACCACTTTTTAATATAAGGAGTTTGATTCTTCAGATCTCGGCATTGTAACGTGTGTTACTTCCAACATCTTTGTGTGAAGGATGGGCCCACCTCCCCACAAGGATTGTTGAGTTAATTCGGTATTGTATTTATTATGTTGTGTGATTTTGTGATAACTTCCTTTATTTACAGTAACCTGCAACAGTTCTTGATTTACCGTGTGTCATTTGAATAATTAGTAATTGCATCTCTTATAAAATTGCAGTGGTGTGGTGTGTCAGTCGATTGTGAAGGTTAACTGTCTTTTATGCAACTCTGTGATAGTTGTAATAGCCCTGTTCATCCCTAGTTCTTTCAATTTTTGTTTTCTTTAGATCTTTTTAGTTTGTTCCTTCGCATTTATAATTGTGTAATTTCATTCCTGTACTTTGAATTTCTAGAATAGCTGAATTTAATTCATGTACTTTGGATTTCTAGAATAACTGAAATAGGATAGTTGGATGGATCTTTAGATGGTTTGGTAATTAGGGATTTTACTTTCTGCAAAATTAATCTAGATGTTATTTCCTGAATCTTTTAATTCTAGATTAACAATCGTAAGAAGGAACATGTGATTGAATTCTTGAGAAAGTAAATTAGATTAAGTGGATTATGGGATCAGTGTGGATGAACAGGAAAGTAGGATCATTTACTTACAGCATCAACTACTTAGTGTTTAAATCATATATAGTGCATATTATCCTTGAATTCAGAGACTTCATTGGGTTGACAATTTATATTGAACACTCTGTATGTTGTCTTTATTTAACTTGCATATAGGGTTCCCAACAAAGCACACTGTCATCAATCATCGACAATGCTCCCTTCCACTAGTCGTCTTCTTATGAGTCATCCACCAGTGTGCGGGGGTAGCCGTCATGGATTCCTCCAACACCAACAATCACTATGGTTCTGATACCTTCTCTTCAAACTCTATCAACTGTGGAAATTGAACCCAGTGTTAGAACAATTATGCTCACATCAATTGCCAATTACACATGCAAAATTACTCACAAAAGAGACTGAATATGGAGCTGAACGCTTAACTGTATTGAATAAGTGTACAATAGCCAACCCTATGAATTCATAGGCTGCCACAATAAATAATTACATGAGGTATTCGAATGCATGAATACGCCATTCGAATCTAGTCAAAAGCAGGCTTACTAAATCTAATCAAATCCCCCATAGGTGCATAAAGCAGTTTCCAAAACTTTCTAGGAGCTCACGAATTGGAAAAATCATTTAGGCAAGCTAAAAGGTAATGGAAGGAAAAATCATACATGCTTTTCATAGGAGAAAACAATGGAGGATGTGTAGGAAAAAAAACAAGTTAACCTCACCTAGTCAAACTTTCCCAATTGCCTTAAAACAATGAAAAAGAAGGCAATAAAGCAGAAACAATAGACAAGCGCTAGAGAGGATAGGAATAAAGCAGATTTGATTCCAGGAGGTTTCCCAAGTTCTCCATGACTCAAAATTAGCAATTTTTACCACTACGGATGTGTAGATGACAACTTGCATAAGGTGGAATATGTAAACTAGGAAAATAAGACAAAAATGGATTAATTTAATGTCTAAGGTATCTAACTATGGGTTGATTATTCTAACACCCCCCCTTAAGCCTAATTTATGAGTAATATATCAGAAAATTATAGGGCCTATCAACAAGGCTTAGTCACCCTTTACATACTGCATGTCCATTTAACCAAGGAAAGAGGCAAAAACCCAGTGGGAAAATCCTCCCTTAAACATGGACTATAAAACAAAATTTGGAAATATTGTCATCACTCATGCTTCACAGCATGATCAGCAATCCCCAGAAGTGATTTGAGATTGCTGAATATCTTCTCACAAAATGATTTGGTGAAGATATCAGCTACTTGTTCTGAAGATGAATAGAAGAGTAGGTGAATGGTGCCATCATGCACAGCCTCTCTGATGTAGTGCATATGGATCTTAATGTGTTTGATTCTCTACTTCTGAGCTGGATCATTGCAGATTTAAATGGTACTCTGATTATCACAATAGATAGTAGTTGAGTATTCTGATTCAAAGCCACACTCTCCAAGTAACCCCTGCAACCATAGACATTGAGTTACTGCATTTACAACTCCTCTGTACTCTGCTTCTGGAGATGAGAGTGCAATGGCACTCTGTTTCTTTCTTGACCAGCTGATTGGCCCTTCTACAAGAATGAACACATATCCTGATGTTGAATTTTGATCTGCGCTATCACCTGTCCAATCAGTGTCAGTAAACCCAATCAAATCAAGATCAGGTTTAGCTTTATAGAAGATCCCATGTGTCCTTGTTCCCTGAACAAAGTTAAGGATCCTTTTGGCTGCTTTCCAATGGATCTCAGGATGCTGATCCATGTATCTAGAAGCCACACTTACTGCATAATAAATATCAGGTATAGTATGTGTAAGATACAACAAACATCCAATCAATTGCATATATAGTGTATTGTTTACCATAGGTGAAGAATCAACTTCTTCAAGCTTCACTCCTGAAAGAAAAAGAGTCTTTCTTGGCTTGCAATACTTCATTCTAAATTTGTTAAGCAAATCCAAGGCATACTTGGATTGGTGCACCTTTATTCCAGCTTTGTTTTGAGCAATCTCAATCCCCAAGAATTGGCTCAATAGCCCCAAATCTGTCATGGAGAAGGCTTGGTTCATTGCACCCTTCAAGGAAGCAATCTCATCATTTGAGCTTCTTGTAATGAGAAGGTCATCAAAATATAAAACAATGATCATTAATGAACCATTAATCAGCTTCAAATAGACATTTGGATCTGATTCGCATCGAACAAATTTCAGTGATAGAAGAAAGCTATCAATCTTGGCATACCAAGCCCTAGGGGCTTGCTTTAGCCCATACAATGACTTCTTTAGCCTACACACAAGAGATGGGTTGGTAGAAAATCCTTGAGGCTTCTACATGTATATCTCTTTAGTGAGATCTCCATTTAGGAAGGCACACTTTACATCCATGTGATGTACCTCCCATTGCTTTGAGGCTGCAATGGCTAAGGCTAGCCTAATGGAGTCCATCTTTGCCACTAGTGCAAAGGTCTCATTGTAGTCTATGCTGTGAACTTGTGAGTATCCCTTGGCTGAAAATATGGCCTTGTACTTCAGTGGTGAATCACCAGCAGCAAATTTGGTCTTGTACACCCACTTACACTGAACTAGCTTCCTCCCTGGGGGAAGATCAACCAGCTCCCAAGTGTTGCTCTTCTGGAGTGAGCTGAACTCTTCCTTCATGGATAATTTCCATCTTGGATATTCTGCTGCATATTCATATGTATGAGGATCTGATTCCACCATCAGATATCATTTCTTAGAAAGCATAGGATCTTTCATGCACATAGCACTCTCAAATTGAGATCTAGTCCTCCTAGGGTCATTAGGATTTCCAGCTATATCTCCAGCTGCATGAATGGTATTGGCTGACAATTTTAGCCTTGTAGGGATGTTACGATCTGCAATAAAATAATCATTATCAGAAATATCAGAATCAGCATGTTCAACTATCTCTTCACTTACATCCATAGGTTCTGGTGGTGAAGAGGATTCTCCAACTTCCATTGCTGCTAGGGGTTCTTCTTGAAACTGAACACACCTTTCAATGAAGGATTTGTTGGTGCTCAAATTTATCAGCTTGTACCCTTTTTAATCTTTAGAGTACCCAACAAATAGACACTCTTGGATTTGGGGCTGCAAAGCCTTCCTCTTTTCTATTGGAATTCTAGCCCAAGCCCTTGAGCCAAAAATCCTGAAATGGGTCACATTTAACTTGTGCCCACTCCATGCTTTGAAAGGATTCATACCATCAAGATGTTTATGAGGCACCCTATTCTGGATATAGGCTGCACAGTTTATAGCTTCGGCCCAGTACTTTGGTGGCAAATTCTTAGCCTCCATCATGCATGCTGCCATCTGTTTCAGTGATCTGTTCTTCCTCTCAGCAACACCATTCTGTTGTGGTGTGTAAGGGGTAGAATGCTGCATATGAATACCTATATCTATACAATATTGAATAAAATCAGACTTGACATACTCACCACCATTGTGATATCTGAGGACCTTGAGTTTCCTCCCTGACTGGTTTTCAACCAAAGCCTTAAAGACTTTGAAGAGGCCAAAAACTTCAGACTTGTGTTTCAGGAAGTAAACCCAACAATACCTGGAAAATTCATCTATGAAAGTCAATGCATATTTGGCCTGACTCATTGACATATGAGGGAATGGGCCAGCAACATCATTGTGGATCAACTCAAGAGGTGCATAGGTTCTCTCATGACTAGCTCTCTCAAATTTATGCTCTGGGTGTTTTCCTAGGATGCAACCTTGACAGACTCCTTTGGAAAATTTTATATTTGGTAACCCTATGACCATTTCTTTTTCACTAATATCAGAAAGATACTTGTAATTTAGGTGGCCAAATATTTCATGCCAAAGCTTTCTTTCCTCATTAGCATGAAACAGAAGAGCAGAGGGGTTTGAGTAGGGTAGGAAGTGTGAGAACATGTATACCTTTGAAGTATGATTTGCAACTCCTTCTGCAATGACTTTAACACTTGAGATCTCTGTGATCTCAACTTCATCAGGGGAGAATATGACCTTCTTTGGAGACCCTATGTGGGTCATCTAATACACTGATAAGAGGTTAGAGGCAAGACCTAGAACATACAACACATTGCCGAACTTACCATGATCAAGATCAATCCTCCCTTTGCCCAAACTTTCAGTGAGAGAGTCATCTCCCAGTACTATTGGTGGAAATTTTGACATGTCAAGTGAGGTGAATGCCTCCTTGGTCGAAACCATATGTCTTGAAGCTCTAGAATCAATGATGAAACTAGGTGAGCTTGATGTGCCAGCAACCAATGCATGAACTCTCTCTTTGTCTTCTGAACTTGATCCTCCTTCCCTCTTCTTTGAGCTGTCTGGAAGGGAGATGCCATTCTTCTCTAGGATTTGGGTCAGCATGTCTATTTTATTCTTCATGCAAGAGCTCTCAGAATGATTTCCCTTACTGCAGTATGTGCACTTGCTCATTTCTCCTTTGTTCTTCTTCTTCTGGTAGTTCTTCTTGGAACCTCGAGGCTCCTCCAGAGACTTGTTCTTGTCTCTCTTTTGCTCAGGTGGCTTTTTAGATTTCTTTTTTCTTTTTGAATCCACCCTCGAATCTCCAAAAAATAGAGCTTGGTATTTGGATGGTTTGATGGTGCCCATCATCACTAGTTTATCATGTTCTTGTGTGAGAGATTCCATGAAATCTGCAAGGCTAGGCATCTTCCAGGTTTGAGCTGTCAACTTTGTGGCATAGAAGGTCAAAACAAACACTGAATAGTTAGGGCCAAGCTTCGAGAGTATGGCCAAGACCATCTGATCATCCTTATTTTCGATCCCACATTGTTTTAGCTGCAAAACAAGTGCTTTGAACTTGGAGAAATAGAGTTGCAGGGATTCAAAGCTATTTGGACTCAGGGAGATCAGTTCATTTTCAATTTGATGTCCCCTCATCTCATCTGTCTTTCCAAAAATATAAACAAGATTCTCCCATACTTCATTCGGTGATGTCGATCCATAAAGATGGAAAATGAGGTCTCTGGATATACTCAGACACAAGAGACCATAGGCCTCATCCCTCCGGTTGTGCTATTAAATCTTCTCTGTAGCTGCATTTGGGATCTACTTCTATTGCCATAGTCACTCTATAGAGGCATTTCGCTCTCAATAGTATCTCCATCTCTGCTTTCCATTCAAATAAGTTAAATGGATTCAAGATGATCTTCTGAGATTGATCCATAGCTCAGAAATTGTCCCTGCAGTCAGTAGAATGCTCCCGGTCAATGATGTCAAACCCACAAACCAAATTGGAAGGAGATAAATCGATCTACAAAGGCTCTAATAGCATGTGTAAATTGAACCCAGTTTTAGAACATTTACGCTCACATCAATTGCCAATTACACATGCAAAATTACTCATAAAAGAGACTGAATATGGAGCTGAACACTAAACTGTATTGAATAAGTGTACAATAGCCAACCCTATGAATTCATAGGCTTCCACAATAAATAATTACATGAGGGATTTGAATGCATGAAGATCCCTTTCGAATCTATTCAAAAGCAGGCTTACTAAATCTAAGCAAATCCCCCATAGGTGCATAAAGCAGTTTCCAAAATTGTCTAGGAGCTCACGAATTGGAAAAATCAATTAGAAAAGATAAAAGGTAATGGAAGGACAACTAATAAATGCTTTTCATAGGAGAAAAGAGTGGAGTATGTGTAGGACAAAAAAAATGTTAACCTCACCTAGTCAAACTTTCCCAATTGCCTTAAAACACTGAAAAAGCAGGCAATAAAGCAGAAAAAGAAGACAGGTGCTAGGGAGGCAAGGAATAAAGCATATTTGATTCCAAGAGGTTTCCCAAGCACTCCATGACTCAAAATTAGAAAGTTTTTCCACTATGGATGTGTTGATGACAACTTGCATAAGGTGAATTATGGAAAATAGGAAAATAAGACAAAAATCGATTAATTTAATGTCTAAGGTAGCTAACTATGGGTTGATTATTATAACACCAACAATGCATACAACTCAATAATTTCCTCGTAGGTTGGTAATTCAACAATATGAGTCGCGACATGGCACATTGACTGCGTGATCAAAAGATGCAGAAATAACACTATGCCAACTACGTTCTCCGTCAGCAGTTGGGTGGATTTAATATTCAAAAATGTTGTAAGCATGATCCCATCCCCTGACAAATTCATTTTTCACTGGTTCAATAAATCCTTGTCCTTATTTTGGATCCATAGGAGAAATAACTCTGATGTCTTGATTCTCAAATGTCATCATATTCTAATTGAAGTTGATCACTTCCATACTATCATTGGCCCATCCAATCCCAACAATGCAGGATAGGAGCCTCCACCATCAACAAATTCAATCAAATCAAAATCAACATAGTTCTTCATACCTTCAACATCCAAAACCAGGTTCGATAGACGTCCAATTGGTTGTAATTTACCCTAGTTAGCCAGTCGTAACTGTACAAGGGACCAACCCAATAGCAACCTCCCCATTTTTTACCAACTCTTTTTTGTCAGAATATTCACATCCAAGCCCAGATCTAGAATGACCAAATATATTTCTTAGTCCCCAATCTAAATTTTCATGCGCATCTACTTCCCCCTCTTTTTCTTATGTAAATATTTCACCGAGGAGTCCTTCCGTTCCTTACCCAGGTTGTGTAGAAAATTCTCAATCTCGGCCAGATCATTGGGATCTCTTTCTAGTGACATGAAATTCTCAAAGAAGTGTTGCAAGGTACCATGCTGTCATGACGGTCCTTCCTCCAGTGAAGAATGAAAAGCATAGGCCATTTCATAGACATGTGAGTTACCAAGATTTCTTTCGATCGGATACTGAGCTTCAAAGAATGTCTCCTTTTCAGTTGTGATATCAAATGAATCCTTCTCTTTCCTTTCCAATCAAACCCATAGGTGGGTGTTATCCACCTGAATGGCACTTCTCCATCTGAGTGCCGACATTCCTTATGTTGGCACACAAAAGGACATTTATGGATTGAAGGTTTCCTAAAACACTATAGATGGGCATATTATGAATTACATTTATCATCCATCTAGCTAGTTATTTTTACCTTTGAATATGTCAAGTGTTGTACGTGACTCTTCCTATATGCAACTCGTGTACATATGCACCTTTTATTAAAGTATGTCGTGTGTTGTACGCAAGTATCGGTAATTGCATCTCATATACAGATTTGTATGCGGGTTCCCCTTAGAGAAACTCACGTATCATACGTCAGTTGCCCGTATTAATACCCACGTACACCTTCCTTTGACATTAAAAATAATAAATCAAAATTATTTGAGATTTCTTAAGCCTTTAACCATAATCACCTTAACTGTCTTAACCTCCTCAACCCTTGAAACTGCCTTATTTCACTAAGTATAAATAAAGGCCTTGGGGAGGGTATTAATCAATCATACATGGAGAGCAAAGTTATGCCGGTGGAGTCTATTCAGAAGTATTTGGAGTAGTGGAGCTCATAATCCTTTGGTTATATAGGAGTCCTTGTCTCAGGAGTTGGGTTGTAATTTAAACTCATTCACTATTGTTAATAAAGAGAATCCTTCTTCCATATGTGTCTTGAATATATTTCATGTATCATGGTTTGATGAATACTTATGATTAAGCACTTTGTATATGATTTATCTGACCTATTTTCTATACATGTATCATCTTGCACTTGGAGGATTTGCTCTCGACAGGTGACGGAGAAGCATCCCTAAAGGCTTTGGAGGAGAAGCAGAGTAGAAGAGGACAAAGCTAGGATCAACCGTCGTGTATCGGGTGAGTCTATTCTATCCTCTTATTTCCTTTTCTCTACCCTAGGGTCAATTGCCTGCAAGTTTTATGAGTATGTTGGTAACCCCAGACCTTCGGTTATAAGGTGTTTATTCCTGTACAATAGAATTGGTGACTCCACTAGGGACCCCAGACTATTGTAGGTTGTTTCTATCACCCTTGACCAGTCTTTGCCTTGAAGTTTGCGTGTGGTATTTTATCCTGGTTCATGCTTATCATAGTGTTTGAAAGCCTTGTGGATTTATCTTTTTTTAGAAAATTTTTGTACATGTACGTGGGTTTCTCTGCTACACAGTCACGTATATAGGCCTTCATACACGGGTTTCTCTCTTGGATAGTCACGTACAGTACCCGATTTTCCCTTATACACAATTGCGTACAATCCTGGAAATAGGGATTTTTTAGTCTAGGGTTTGCTTGTCCCTATCTTTGTGTAATTCTTGTTTGTTAGTTGGATTTCTTTATGGATACTATGTAGTTAGTCTGAAGACCTTGGTGACTACACTTGGTGCACTCTTGTAAATCCCTTGGGTTTCTTTTGTTTGGATTGTCTTCTATTTGCATTTTGAATTAGGTTGGCTTGTTTGGGTTATAGGTTGAAGTGCCTCTGTCCGAATCACTGATCAGGGTTTTGGGCATTGTTTTTCCAGTCTATCTTCTGATAGTGGCTGGTTTGCCACTTACCTTTGTGAGTTTACAGTGATTTCTTATCATTTTACACACCCAATCTAGGGTTTTCGTCTCCCCTTGTTGGTTGATTCTTGGTTTTATTGACCTATTTACTTCAATTTGATTATTTTATACAGTTGATTTGATCCAAGTATACTCAAGTTTAGTGCATTTTAGGTGCATGGTAGAGTTTGAGCATTCTTAAAAAAGTGAAAAGAAAATTTTTTTGAAGCTTTTGCATTTGCTTTTGCATAAGTAGTTTTCATTTTCAATTTTAAAAATATAATCTCAAAAACTACAAAAAACATAGCCTTAGTTTCTCTTTATCGTTGCATTTGTTCATCAATATATATTTACAAAAAAAAGAAGTTTGCTTTAATAGTGGTAATTTGCTTTGAAAAAAGAATACAATTTTAATTTTTTATTTCTTATCAAGTCAAAAACACCATAGTTCATCACTCCATTTCCTTCTGAGTAAGAAAAATCCCTTTAAAATGAACGCAATAATTAAAATTTACTAGTAATATTTATTTTTAGAGGCCTTTCACCTACTAGCTTAGGCTAGACTTGTGGGATAGGAAGTGTAAACTTCCCATAAGTTTTAAAATTCATATGTAGTGAACCTTTCTTTAGGTAAATACTTGAATTTATCAATTGTATATGGGAAGCTCCTCTCAAAAGGGAGTTAAGCACGAGGCCGCGTGGAGGCATTGGACTGAAAAGATAACCCTCTGATTCTTTGTCGAAACATAAATTAGGAATTTTATGCATATGGGGATTCTATCCTAGACAGAGTTTCGGGCTTAGCTACCCTACCCATTCGTACGAGTCAGGCTTGCAAATGCCCCCCCAGACTATTGGTATAGCTAAAGTAGAATTTAGTCTTTTGACATTTAGGGTTCATACCTAGGTAAACCAAAACGCCATTTCTGGTTCACCTTGGACAGGCTTGGAAGGTAGCCCTTGTTGTAAGTGTAGGAGGGCGGTGGGTGATTCCTCCACTTGTGCCTAAGAACCACTTCAAGGATGCCAAGTAATCATTTTTCAAATTTCTTCGGGAAAGCATATCTTTCACCCTTGATTGATTGTTTGAGGCTTTAGTATTTTTATAGTGTGTGCTCTATGGTTTTTCCTGTGTTTAGTTGGCCTTAGGGTTTCATTTGTCAAATTTTCAATCATGGAGGACCAACCTATAAGAAGGTCAAGAAGGTTACGAAACCTTCCTCCTCTCGTCACATTGGAGCCTCCACCTACACCCAAAAGGCGGAGATTGGACACGGACGGTTCATTTGAACCGGTAGTAGTAAGTGAAGTTATAGGTGAACTGTTAGCACTCCAAGAAACTACTTAGTGGTTATGGCTAAGTATGCTTGGTAACTTAAGAATTCAATGTTTTTTGTGATTTTGTAAGGGGTGGATCAATGGGATGACTCAATCCGAGTATAGCATTCAGACATTCAGCATGGTAAACAAATAAAACAGTGCTCTCAAGAGTTGATTAATCAGCAAATACTTTAAAAATGGATGAAGAAAAGGAATGTAACTAAACCAGTACAGAGTAGGGCTCAAGAGACATTCAAGAAACTAACATCAGGCTATGAGCTAAACAATGGAAAAGAAACCATTCAAAGCTAGATAACACCGATAATAGTGAAAGGAAAATGGAAAGCTGACACCAAAGCTGAAAGAAACCTGTGATCTGTATTAGCATAAAGAAAGATGAGTACAATAGCAGACTACTACATCCAAAATCGAACCCCCTTGGCTCAGCCTCAGTACTTAGGCTTTATAGCCTTTACAAAATAGTCTACAGATCCTAAAAACATGGATCTGTTGAGTTAACTAAAACACTAACTGGACAGCAAATGCAAAAAGATAGGGACTGATCCCTAAAATCAAGGAAATGACAATGAGTTGGTCTTCTTTCTAGTGCTCGATGGTTGATGAAGTGAAGTTAGCCTCCCAAGTCTCGGTGGACTTTGATTGGAACATAACAAAATTGAATGCCTAGAAATCTTGAGATGATTCTTTGACTGTTTATATTTGGCTGATACGGTATTTTTTTGATTGATGAATTCCCTGCCACCTGTACATTTGATCTTCTTGTTGGAAAACTTGACTGGAAAGGTGAATCGAATCCTTAACAACTGCACAAAATCTGGAGTATTTGCTGCCTTCTATCATCTTTGTTCTCCATCAAGTCTTCAACAAATGTAATCCACATTAATGAGCTATGGACAAGTCGAATAGTTCATCTTTGGATTTAAACAGTTGATTGCCCAGAAAATGAGTAACCAATTCCACCTGACCAAAATACTTCAAACACAAAATAGAACTTTGATACTGATATAATTAATTATGTTTCATCCTTATAATCCACCCTTGAAGCATTTGGAAAAAACAACCTCGAATCTGTGTAAAAAGAAGATCTCTCTTCCCACTCTTGTATTCTATTGCAGCAGTTGCTCATGTTCCTTGTTGAACTGTTTCAAATGTCTCTCCATCTAGTCCTTATGGGAAAAGTCTGCAAGAGTTTATAGCATGCTAGACATGTTTGGATCCATCCAGCTATGAAATTATTTGTTGTCCTGAACTCTGCACACTGCGTTGCAATTGCTCTGCCCTCTGTATATATAGATCTCATCATTTAGTTCAAAGACAAACCCTGTTATATTTGAAATTTCAATCTCCTTTGCCTCTAATTACAACCATTGATAGTATGGTGTGCAAGTTGCTGTTCAAAGAGAAATTTACTGGATCATGTGGCCCTGGCATTATATCAACAGGCAGAGCTGCTGCAAGCTTTATCAAAGCAAAATCTAGTTCCCTAATGGGCTCTGCAAGTCCACCTTGCTCTGGATCAACAATGTACACCCCTTCAGAGATAAACAAGGAACCTAAGTCTTCTCAATGGAAAGCTGCAGTTTTCACTGAGTGGAAATAGTATATATTTTTACAGTGCCATTCTCATACGCTGTTGCAACATGTGACAATGTATCTGCAGGTTTGCAGAAAACTGAGATGCAATTGATTGCATCATTATGAACTTCAACAGGAGAACAATAAAGATACTTTCCAATAGCATGTTCACTCAACATATCTATGTCCAATGGCCAGACATGCATAGCTCCAGTTGCGCTTCTAGCTAAAATTAATGAGCCAGCAATTTCACAGCATCTCAGAGGATTTTCACATTGGTGGTTTGCAAGCAAATTCCCACCTTTTCCAACATCCAAGACATAAAGGCTGCCATCTCCACATGCTACCACCACCTCTTTTGCATTAGGTGTCAGTCGTAATCCAGATGGAGAGCCTTTATTTCTATGTGCTTGATGCCAAATTGACTTTGGATTTCTTGGATCCCAAGCTATGATTGATCCATCCTCGGACCCTGATACGAGAAAATTATTTTGATATCCTACCTCCAAGCAAAGTACAGCTCCATCATGCTCAACAAATTCCACAATAGCATTTTTGGTGTTCTTAGATGAGTCCAAAGTCATGGCCCAAGAACCCCTTCCTTCATCCATAGTCCAAATTTTGATAGTTGCATCCCAAGATGCTGTAACTATTTGTTGGCAAGAAGATTCCATGACAAATGCTTAGGATGGAAAATCCTGCAAACCCTGGGGCAGGGCTTTTCACTCCTGAAAACAAAAATGCAATAGCACATGTTGCCTTGGAATTAGCTGTATAGAGAGGAGAGATATGATCTTGAACAGAACGATCTGGAGAAGATTGCAGGGGAAATCGAAAATAATGCTGAGAGGATCTGGACAAGAGCTCGTTTTTTGTACAGTTTATGGTTAAGGAACAAAAGGCCTGTCCATCCCAGTGCTGCAAGTGATCCTTTCATGCAATTGCTTGCCCAGTAACACCCTGCCATTCTTGAAGCAGGCACCAAAGGAGATTGAGAAGAGCAATTACCTAGAGAAAAGCATAGTAAGCAGCGATGATATATGATTAAGCGTGAATTTACTTGCTAATGCTCTGCTCTATGCGATACCATATATAACACAAGCATCAAATGGAGGGACGATCAGTGCAATATTTCTTCTGTTAATTTCTAGAATCCTCTTCTACAACCATTTAAAACAATCCCGAGGGTAGTTCCCTTTCAATTATTAAGCTGACTAAATCCTGAGAACCATAATCTGCAACAGTGACAGGAGATGTGTCCATCTTAGCTTGAGTATCTATTTGTTAAAGATTCTTCTGAACTGACTGGCATAGACGAGCTGCAAGAAAGGCGGACTTAGTTACAATGGCAAAACCTTGTTCGTATTCTCTGATACTCATCTTCGCTCAAACACAAAACGCAATCCAGCAATGCATAGTCGAAACCATTGGGGCCTAGTCCATGTTCAGCCATGACATCTGGGATCTTGATTAGATCCTTAATGTTGACAGCACATTCAAAGAAAAACATCATTTGCGGGATCCAAGTTGATCATTGCTACTTTTCTGCCAAATGTAATTTCGCTTTGCAAAGCTTGATACAACTGTTCTGTTTCCTGTAAGGGCCACCTATCAACACAAAGACATCTAAAAATAACCATCTGTCATAATAATATCTTGTGTAAGGATCTTTGTACCACTGATAAAGCTCTTCAAGGTGTCACATATGAAGTCACTATATAGCTTGACATTGGAGCGTATTTGGAAGCACGATCTTTTAAATTTGCATATGGAAACATTTTCGGCAGCTAAAATCATTCTGACAGACTGCCTTGGCTGCCAAAACTGGCCTGTTTCGGCAGTTAATTAAACTTCCACAGACTTAGTTAGCTGCCGAAAACTGATATTTTGAATTTTGAAGGCCATGACTCAAAGAGAGAAAAATTTCAACCCATTCTATCATCCAAAATGACGGTGTACTTTTTGGGAGATAACATCTGGCTCCTACTCAGGGATGGAATCCTCCCAGTGAGGTTCCAAAGAATCCCAGAACCAAGTAGTTCTAGTATCCTTTAGCATTGGGCATGGAGTCATCAAGCCATCAGCACTGATCCCTCTGTAAACATGTATCTCATTAGTAGCTCACATGCAGCCTGCTCTGCTTATTCATGAACTAAACAAAAATGAAAAAGATCTAACTGCTTGTATGGCGAGCTTATTTCTCTACCTACCCCTACACTAACCAACTGTACTGCCTCTTATCAAATGAAGTGATGCTTCCAATGAAGCCATGTAAGGAACTTTTTTAATGCCATCATGCTAGATCTTGACCCGAGAAACAATGGAGACCATTTCATGCAGAAAAGAGGTTTGAACAGATGATAAAGAAAATCTTCTTCTGGCAGAAAAATTTTAAGATCTATACTGCTCATAGACTTTAAATAGTCAGCAAAGGGATCATCAAAATCACAATGAAATACCTCTGGGAGCTACTGCTCCAACTGACTGTGTTGCAGCTGCTCTTCATTTCCTCCACAAAACTCACTGCTGTATGTCGACTGCTTGAGATCTGCTGGAGAAACATATGAACTGAATTTCTGATCTGAATCATTTTGCTGCCCTTCCTGCAAAAGTCTGCTGTAATCTGTCTTTTTCAGCAAGTCTGGAAGATGTGGGCTGCTCATAACATATGTTGCTGCAACATCAACACATTCGGGATCATGATTCACGTGTTCTAGTTGAAGATTAGACAACCCCTGTAAATCTGGAAATTGTAGGCTATCCTCTTCAAGCTCTGCAGATCTGAAACTATCACTTGCTGATATGTCACTCTACTCAACATCTTTGAACTTTTCAGAGGGAACAATCTCATCTTCATGACAACATACATTAGTAGGTGCATTTGATATGATGTCAAAAGCATCACTAAGGTTATCATGGGGTGAATCAATGATCTCCTTATCATGATGAAGAGTATTTTCTTCAGCAGCATACTCTCTCTGAAGTTCTAATTTCGAAAAATTAAACTCATGACAACACTCAGGAAAAAGAAAATCAGCTGAATAAATTTTCTCGTAATATGAATTGAAAGCCACATGGAAATCCTTCAGAGAATGGATACTAACAGCAGGAAGGGATTGACACCATTCACGAGCATTTCCTTCTAAAGAAAATTTGAACTGCTTGATCAAGACATCTTCGTGAACAAAGCCATGTTCAAGCATGCATTGATGAAAATTGAATAAGTGCTCACTGGGATGATCATACTTACTTCCTCTGAATCTAGGAAGATAATCATCCCATTCATTTATAGTTGGCACTGGATGCGGAAAACCAGCTATATCTGAAAAATCACAGAAAGCATACCTCTTAGCTAAGATCTTTTCCATTTCATACCAGTGGAATCACCAACAGAATTTTGAACAATGGAGTCGCCACTGAGTTCATCCTTCATGGAGTCGCCAGATAGATGATTATAACCAATAAGTGTCTACCCCTTGTCTATCATCAAGGAATAGATCTATGTCGTCTCCCAGGAAGATCAGCTTCTCACCTCGCTCCCTGGCAACGGCGCCATTTTGTTAGCACTCCAAGAAACTACTTAGTGGTTATGGCTAAGTATGCTTGGTAACTTAAGAATTCAATGTTTTTTGTGTTTTTGTAAGGGGTGGATCAATGGGATGACTCAATCCGAGTATAACATTCAGACATTCAGCATGGTAAACAAATAAAATAGTGCTCTCAAGAGTTGATTAATCAGCAAATACTTTAAAAATGGATGAAGAAAAGGAATGTAACTAAACCAGTACAGAGTAGGGCTCAAGAGACATTCAAGAAACTAACATCATGCTATGAGCTAAACCATGGAAAAGAAACCATTCAAAGCTAGATAACACAGATAATAGTGAAAGGAAAATGGAAAGCTGACACCAAAGCTGAAAGAAACCTGTGATCTGTATTAGCATAAAGAAAGCTGAGTACAATAGCAGACTACTACATCCAAAATCGAACCCCCTTGGCTCAGCCTCAGTACTTAGGCTTTATAGCCTTTACAAAATAGTCTACAGATCCTAAAAACATGGATCTGTTGAGTTAACTAAAACACTAACTGGACAGCAAATGCAAAAAGATAGGGACTGATCCCTAAAATCAAGGAAATGACAATGAGTTGGTCTTCTTTCTAGTGCTCGATGGTTGATGAAGTGAATTTAGCCTCCCAAGGCTCGGTGGATTTTGATTGGAACATAACAAAATTGAATGCCTAGAAATATTGAGATGATTCTTTGACTGCTTATATTTGGCTGATACGGTATTTTTTTGATTGATGAATTCCCTGCCACCTGTACATTTGATCTTCTTGTTGGAAAACTTGACTGGAAAGGTGAATCGAATCCTTAACAGCTGCACAAAATCTGGAGTATTTGCTGCCTTCTGTCATCTTTTTTCTCCATCAAGTCTTCAACAAATGTAATCCACATTAATGAGCTATGGACAAGTCGAATAGTTCATCTTTGGATTTAAATAGTTGATTGCCCAGAAAATGAGTAACCAATTCCACCTGACCAAAATACTTCAAACACAAAATAGAACTTTGATACTGATATAATTAATTATGTTTCATCCTTATAATCCACCCTTGAAGCATTTGGAAAAAACAATCTCAGATCTGTGTAAAAAGAAGATCTCTCTGCCCACTCTTGTATTCTATTGTAGCAGTTGCTCATGTTCCTTGTTGAACTGTTTCAAATGTCTCTCCATCTAGTCCTTATGGGAAAGGTCTGCAAGAGTTTATAGCATGATAGACATGTTTGGATCCATCCAGCTGTGAAATTCTTTGTTGTCCTAAACTCTGCACACTGCGTTGTAATTGCTCTGCCCTCTGTATATATAGATCTCATCATTTAGTTCAAAGACAAACCCTGTTATATTTGAAATTTCAATCTCCTTTGCATCTAATTAAAACCATTGATATTATGGTGTGCAAGTTGCTGTTCAAAGAGAAATTTACTGGATCATGTGGCCCTGGCATTATATCAATAGGCAGAGCTGCTGCAAGCTGTATCAAAGCAAAATCCAGTTCCCTGATGGGCTCTGCAAGTCCACCTTGCTCTGGATCAACAATGTACACCCCTTCAGAGATAAACAAGGAACCTAAGTCTTCTCAATGGAAAGCTGCAGTTTTCACTGAGTGGAAATAGTATATATTTGTACAGTGCCATTCTCATACGCTGTTGCAACATGTGACAATGTATCTGAAGGTTTGCAGAAAACTGAGATGCAATTGATTGCATCATTATGACCTTCAACAGGAGAAAAATCAAGATACTTTCCAATAGCATGTTCACTCAACATATCTATGTCTAATGGCCAGACATGCATAGCTCCAGTTGCGCTTCCAGCTAAAATTAATGAGCCAGCAATTTCACAGCATCTCAGAGGATTTTCACATTGGTGGTTTGCAAGCAAATTCCCACCTTTTCCAACATCCAAGAAATAAAGGCTGCCATCTCCACATGCTACCACCACCTCTTTTGCATTAGGTGTCAGTCGTAATCCAGATGGAGAGCCTTTATTTCTATGTGCTTGACGCCAAATTGACTTTGGAGTTCTTGGATCCCAAGATATGATTGATCCATCCTCGGACCCTGATACGAGAAAATTATTTTGATATCCTACGTCCAAGCAAAGTACAGCTCCATCATGGTCAACAAATTCCACACTAGCATTTCTGGTGTTCTTAGATGAGTCCAATGTCGTGGCCCAAGAACCCCTTCCTTCATCCATATTCCAAATTTTGACAGTTGCATCCCAAGATGCTGTAACTATTTGTTGGCAAGAAGATTCCATGACAAATGCTCAGGATGGAAAATCCTGCAAACCCTGGGGCAGGGCTTTTCACTCCTGAAAACAAAAATGCAATAGCACATGTCGCCTTGGAATTAGCTGTATAGAGAGGAGAGATATGATGTTGAACAGAACGATCTCAAGAATATTGCAGGGGAAAACGAAAATAATGCTGAGAGGATCTGACAAGAGCTCATTTTTTGTACAGTTTATGGTTAAGGAACAAAAGGCCTGTCCATCCCAGTGCTGCAAGCGATCCTTTCATGCAATTGCTTGCCCAGTAACACCCTGCCATTCTTGAAGCAGGCACCAAAGGAGATTGAGAAGAGCAATTACCCAAAGAATGGCATAGTAAGCAGCGATGATATATGATTAAGCGTGAATTTACTTGCTAATGCTCTGATCTATGCGATACCATATATAACACAAGCATCAAATGGAGGGATGATCAGTGCAATATTTCTTCTGTTAATTTCTAGAATCCTCTTCTACAACCATTTAAAACAATCCCGAGGGTAGTTCCCTTTCAATTATTAAGCTGACTAAAGCCTGAGAACCATAATCTACAACAGTGACAGGAGATGTGTCCATCTTAGCTTGAGTATCTATTTGTTAAAGATTCTTCTGAACTGACTGGCATAGACGAGCTGCAAGAAAGGCGGCCTTAGTCACAATGGCAAAATCTTGTTCGTATTCTCTGATACTCATCTTCGCTCAAACACAAAATGCAATCCAGCAATGCATAGTCGAAACCATTGGGGCCTAGTCCATGTTCAGCCATGACATCTGGGATATTGATTAGATCCTTAATGTTGACAGTACATTCAAAGCAAAACATCATTTGCGGGATCCAAGTTGATCACTGCTACTTTTCTGCCAAATGTAATTTCGCTTTCCAAAGCTTGATACAACTGTTCTGTTTCCTGTAAGGGCCACCTATCAACACAAAGACATCTAAAAATAACCATCTGTCATAATAATATCTTGTGTAAGGATATTTGTACCGCTGATAAAGCTCTTCAAGGTGTCACATATGAAGTCACTATATAGCTTGACATTGGAGCATATTTGGAAGCACGATCTTTTAAATTTTCATATGGAAACATTTTCGGCAGCTAAAATCATTCTGACAAACTGCCTTGGCTGCCAAAACTGGCCTGTTTCGGCAGTTAATTAAACTTCCACAGACTTAGTTAGCTGCCGAAAACTGAGATTTTGAATTTTGAAGGCCATGACTCAAAGAGAGAAAAATTTCAACCCATTCTATCATCCAAAATGACGATGTATTTTTTGGGAGATAACATGAACAAAAACTTATAGCGAACCATTTTGATCTTGATACAGTTGAGATAGAAGACTTGTAGGCTGACAAGTTTGCAAGGAATTTTAACACACCCTTGATTGATTTAAATGATCCTGTTATTGTTCAGGTTAGACCTTTTGATTCACCTATTTTACGTGTCCCTGTCGGTAGGATTATGTCTTCAGTGGGAGAAAGTTCTTTTGAGTTCACCTCAGTCGTTTCGGTTGAAGGGGTACTACCTCCCCCGGTAAGTGCCCTTAGATCTAGTATACCTTCTACACCCTTGACTCCAGCGAGGCAGGTGGTCCAACCACCGGTTCACTCAAACCTAGCAAGTACTTCTGGTGATATGGTTACTGGGATCCCTAGTATACCTACTGTTCCTTCTTCCTTTCCATATACTACCCAGAGTGGTCTGGTAGGATCCTTGGTGTTTGTCCAAGGATTTCCTTGGAATGGGTGGCACATTCTTGCATCCACTCCATACGTAGTCCCATCACCTTTGTATGTAGGAATGTAGTTTGGGAACAATACCTCTTATGGGAAAAGTTTCCAAACTCCAATTTCGGCCCTGTTTACGAGCTCTCCATTTTTGTTGTTTAGCGAAGGGATACCAACTCCTGTCTTTCAGAGACCTGTTTCGATTGGGATGGCCCAAAATTCTTATACTGCACCTCCCACACATAATCCGGTGGCTTATTGATGGAATCTGTTTCGGAGTAATCTACCCACTTCACAACTTGTCGCATGGGGAAACCCCACTTTTACTTATGGCCATTTGGGGGCAGGTCCCTCTAATCCCCAGACTGGCACATTTAGTGCCCTGATTCGACCCAAGATTCTGTTCCTGGAAACCTTAAACTTGCTAGATTTGTCAAAATTGATGAATGACCCGGTGAGACATGACCCCTCATGGCCACCTGTTCCACCAAATTTCCATCGGATATCTCTAAATTTGAGGGAAAAGTTGGTGAAGATCGTGGGGCTCATGCGACCACATTCCATTTATGGTGTTCTTTGAATTTACTGAATGAAGATTCAGTTAGGTTGAGGTTTTTCCAGAGAACCTTAACAAGTACCACAGCAAAATGGTATATTGAATTGCCTTTTGCTGCTTTTAGTAGTTTCTGGGACTTGGCTAGTGCATTTCTTAGCCACTTTCAGCTTCCGGTTCGATATGATTTCGGAACGGACTTGTTATCTACCTTTAGGAAGAACAGGGCTACCCACATCTTGAATCACATCCAAGAGTGGAGGAGGTGAAAGAGCCTTATAAAATCCACTATCCCTCCTGAGTTCCTTTTAGAGTGGTTCCTTAAATCCCTATTTCCCTACATATCTAAGGACGTATCCACCTCAGGAGTGTCGAATGAAGAAGAATCCATTCTCAGGGCCCAACAACTGGATTTGATTTATTCAAAATTTGGGATCTTGTATGAGATTATCCTTGAGGCATCAAGGCCTACACACAATGCAGAGAAGCCTAAGCCTGGACCCCACGCCGATAGTGTGGCTGGGTCTGTTAACTCTCCCACCATAGAGTCTTTGGCTAAGAAACTTCATCAGTTGTCTATCAAGAAATGTATGGAGGAGGCAGCAAAGGCTTCCCCCTCCCCCTAGAGTGCAAATTTTTTTGCACAAACCTCTTAGAAGGGAAATCGGTATCCGGGTGGGAAGAAAAAGAGAGGAAAGAAAGGAGAGGGAAACCAAAAGAAGCAAAATCCTGCCAACAATGTTGATGGGGGCAAGAAAGAAAAGAAGAAGGTCAAGTTCCCATGTAAGTTGTTCCATGAGGACCACCTTACTCACCTTTTTCCCCTTATGGAACAAGCCCAGAAGCTGCTTAAAGCTCAACAACCGGTTGTCCTGAAGGATCCTTTTCCCAAGGACAAAAATCTGCTTCAGCTTCTAATGTAGCAGGGGGCACTCAAAATGCCCCTGACCCAAACTATATCAACATGGTTCGATCTTCAACTTTGTTACAGACAAGGAATACAAATTATGAGAAAGAGACTCCTGAGAAGGGTAAATTTGTATGTGAAACTTCTAACCCTCTCACGATAGAGAAGCTTGCTGAAACTATGCCGAAGATACCAAAAGGTGTCTTCAAGAATACCTTGCATAACCCTAATGATAGGGATGCTTCCAACTACTCCGTGGTTGCATATTTATCTCAAACCCTGTGTGCAATGTCAGCTTTAGAGGTGTTACAGAGTTGTCCCGCTCAGCGGGATGCCCTTCTAGCAGCTTTAGGCAACATGGATTCGTTGAGTCTCATGGTGAAGTTTTATTTGTCTGATGTTAAAATTTTCCTACCTTACGATGTGGACTTATCAATAGATGTCATCCATGGTGGAAAGACCATTGTAAGGGTAGTTGTTGATGAGTGTGCTTCTACATGTGTTATGTCCTTGACCTGTTGCAAAGCTCTTGGATCCCTAGAGATGGTCCCGTCAAACACTCTACTTACTGATTTCGATGGAAGGTCCTTCCGGCCACATGGTATCTTGTCGGCTTTTGAAATTAAGCTGGCAGGGAAAGCAGTGTCTGTTGAGGTAGAAGTGATTGATGCTCCTTTAGATTATAATCTGCTTCTAGGAAGGAGTTGGACTTATGCGATGTCTGCTAATGCATTGGTCGTTTTTCATGTAGTGGTTTTTCCACATGAGGGCAAGTTGGTTACTATTGATCAACTTGATTATACGTGAAAAGGCTGTTCAGATTCTAATGTGTCCGCTGTGCCATTGGTTTATCAGGTCAAACCTGCTGCACAGAGCTTGGGGGATGGAATGTACACATCACTGATGGGCACATTTGATCTTCCAGCCCCGGTTAATTATATTGGTTCTACTAGTGTGGGGAGGTCCATAGCTATGATTGTTGATAGAAATAATCCTTGGGTTCTCCCATCCCCCCATGAACCAGACATGCCCTTATTGGTAGTGGAGGTAGCTTATCAAGCTATCACTCAAGCCACTATTGATCCCATCGCAGATCCTCTAACAGTCTCGAAAGATCTGGAAGAAGTCCATTTTCCCACATGGGCAGAAAACTCTTTGCACTCTATCGATTGTTTAGATATGGTTTTACCTTCTGATGAAGCCATTTTGGAAGCCATGAGTGGACATGGTAATATTTGTCAGGATCTTCATCATCGTTCCTATTTTCTTCTAGAACTAAGGAGAATAGAAAATCAAGAGTTTCATTTGAGACTGTTAGAATATGTTGATACACCCATTAATCCCTTGCCTAGGGAAGGAATGTTTGCTGAGGGGAATATGGTAAATATTTTTTCCACTATACCTATTAACATCTCTGTAAATCCCGATGTTGTGGAAAACATATGCATAGGTGCAAATTGCTCCCCTAAAGAGATTTCTATCTATACTGCCCTGTTTAAGGAATTCCGCGATGTCTTTGCCTGGTCATATGAGGAGATGCCAGGCATAGATCCATCGATTATTGAACATGAAATCCAAACATATCCTGATGCCAAACTAGTTCGAAAAAAGTTAAGACCTGTTAACCCATGCAAAGCGGTGGCTGTGAAGGATGAAGTTGAAAAGTTGTTGAAGGCTGGTTTTATCTATCCCATAGCTTTGATAGAATGGGTATCCAACCCTGTTCCTGTTGAAAAGAAGTAAGGGACTATTCGCGTATGTATGGACTTTAGATACCTTAATAAAGCCTATACTAAGGATAAATATCCCATGCCATTGATAGACCAGATTATAGATGCTTGTGTGGGAAGTGAGGTGTTCTCGTTTATGGTTGGTTTCTCTGGATACAATCAAATTCAAATAAAACCGAAAGACCAACATAAAACTGCTTTCATTTGTCCTTGGGGTACCTTCGCGTACAAGAAAATGCCCTTTGGATTGAAAAATGCTGGGGAAACCTTTCAACGGGCTATGAAATTTTCCTTCCATGGTATTAAATCCATTGTCGAACCATATCTTGATGATCTTCCTGCACATTCTCGTAAGAGGATTCAACATCCAGATCATTTACAGTTGATATTTGAGAGATGCAGACATTATAAAATCCACTTGAATCCCCACAAGTGTGTATTCTATGTCGAGTCAGGAAGATTGCTCAGATTCATTGTCTCTAGTAGAGGCATCCAGGTGGATCCATTGAAAGTTGAGGCCATTGTAAATCTGCCTCCTCGTTCTATCAAGCAACTTGAAAGCTTGTAAGGAAAGTCTAATTTTCTTTGACGTTTTATTGTTAACTATGCTAAGATTACTAAGGGTTTCATGCACCTACTCAAACAGGACACCCCATTTGTATGGGATGAAACTGCACAACTTACTTTTGAGGCATTGAAAAGAGCTTTGTTGTCAGCACCCTCATTGCATCCGCCAGATTATTCTAGGGATTTTATATTATATCTGGCTGCGTCTGAGTCGACCATTGGGGTAGTACTAGTTTAAAAGGATGATAAGCTTTTAGAGCATGTCATTTATTATCTTAGCATGCTTTGACCGGACCTAAACTTAGATACTCCCACATTGAGAAATTATCCTTAGCAGTCGTTTATGCTGTTCATAGTTTACGTCACTACATTTTACTTAGGACCACGACAATAGTGGCGGATGTGAATCTGTTTCAATATGTTTTATCTCGACATATTGTTTGGGGGAAATTTAACAAATGGATAGTCATTCTTCAAGAGTTTGACTTGAATTTTGAATCGGCTAAGTCTAAGAAGTCCTTAGTTTTTGCTGAACTTATAGTAGAATTTCCTATTGAAGAAGATGTAGCCATTGAAGATGACTCATTCCCAGATGAGCACATCTTCTTGATATCCACCTCTGATCCTTGGTATGGGGATATTATTATATATCTCCAAACTTTGAAGTATCCGGTATCTTCCTCCATGGAGGAACGACATAAATTACGTCTTCATGCCAAGAACTACCTCATCATAGGAGATACATTATATCGAAGAGGGGTAGATTCCATTTTGCGTCCATGCCTTAGCCATGAGGAAGTAGAGATTGTCCTGAATGATTCCCATTATGGAGCATGTGGGGGTCGTTTATCTGGGTTAGCAAAGGCCCAGAAGATACTACGTGTCGATTATTTATATCCCACGATCTTCAAAGATTGTGTGGAAGCAGTGAAGCACTGTCATCAGTGCCAGCTTTACACCAAGAAAATGCGGTCACATCTTGCTCCATTATTTTCCATTGTCTCGATAGGCCCCTTCATGAAATGGGGGATTGATTACATGACATGCAACCTAGCCTTGGCTAGGGGGCATAAATATACCATTGTCATTGTTGAGTATTTTACCAAATGGGCAAAGGCAATGCCTACTTTTAAAGCCGACGGGGAAACAATAGCTTTCTTCGTATTCAATCAAATTATAGCATGGTTTGTTATACCCAAAGTGATTGTCACTTACCATGGCAGTCATTTTCAAAATAAAATGATGACGAAACTAACTACTATGCTCAGATTTAGACAAGAACATTCATCTTCATACTATCCGCAAGAAAACGGTTAGGTTGAGGCTATCAACAAAACTTTAAAGAATATCCTTAAACGTACAATTGATGCAACCCATTCTAACTAGCACATCATGCTATATCTTGCTCTTTTGGCCTACCGAACTAATGTAAAAAATACTATGGGTTTCTCCCCTTCCAACTCATTCATGGAGTGGAAGCAAATACTCAAATTGAGTGTGAAATCCTGTCTCTAAAAATAGCTATCCATGTGTTACTTGATACGACAGAGATTGAGGAACGTCTGGTACATTTGGAACACCTTGATGAACAACATAGAGATACGCTAACCACTAATCAAGCTCATAAAAATAGGTTCAAAAATCAATATGATAAATCGGTCAAACCTCGGGTTTTCTCTGAGGGGGAACTTGTCTTGCTTTGGGACCAAGACAAAGAACCCCTAGGGGTAGAAAAATTCAAGGCCATGTGGTCAGGAAATTATGTCATATCTAAAGTCTTGAAAAAGGGCACATATGAGTTAATTGATTTTGATGGGAACAAGCTGCCTAAGCCTAGAAATGGGCTCTACCTGAAAAAGTACTATGCTTAGGCTTAGCACTTTTTCTTGTATTTTTACTGTATGTATTTTTATGTACATTGGTTGTCAGTTTTGTTTTTTATACTATCTAGTGGTTGTTGCAGCTGCCTTCTGAAAGGTATATAGGGTTCGCTGATGGGGCTAGATGCCACACTTGTAATCTAGCTTCAGCAGCATGGGTCATTTACTCCCCTTCAGGACAACTAGTTTCCACTAGGGGTGCTTGCTTAGGTCCTGCTTCTAATAATGTTGCTAGGTATAGGGCCATAATTGAGCTTCTATGGGATGCTTTGTCACGTGGTATCACCCAGCTTGAAGTCCGTCTAGACTCTCAGTTGGTGGTTTCCCAGCTCAATCGAGCTTATCAGGTACAAAATCCTATTATGTTATGTCAGTTCATGCAAATTTAGTTATTGGAAAGAAATTTTGAAGTTATTATATTCAATCACATTCCATGAAATTAGAATTGATTGACTGATGCATATGCTAATTACATTTTAGATTGGCATCTAACACGCATTTCATAAAGATATACAACACACATATAAAAACATTTGTAAATAAACCAACAACAATATATATATATATATATATATATATATATATATGTAAAATATATGTCCATAGATAGGTCGAGTCTAATCCTCCGATCCCATCATAATGGTATAATATACAAAAAATATACAAAAATGTGGATCGCAGTCCATCAAAATGTCCTAGATCTAAGTAGGACCACCCTGGTCACTTGGACTACCTTGGTCCCCATGGTCCCTTCTGTACTCTAGCTTCCTCAGCCTCTTCTTCTTTGGCAGCCTCCACAGCCTCTATGTATACAATAACCGCTCTGGCCACTCGCCTGAAAAGACGTAACCAGACCGGTGGAACTCCAACAACGAACTATGCGCGGTACTTGGAATATGATCTATCCACAAGGTGGGAACTCTTTGGGTTAGCTGGCCAGCTTCTCCTCTAGAACCCTGATCAGCCCTAGATCTTCGCCTATGATAGGACAAACAAACATGCGTGGATGCCCCTTAGGGCGGATCGGTCCAATATCTGCATTTTGACACATTTATAGGATTAACACTTGTACACATGCATATATCTATCCTTTAAAATTCATAAAAATTTTAAAATTGTTAAAAACTTAAAAACATGTTTACCTAGCTCTCCCCATGCTCCTCCTGGAGGGAGGACAAGGTCTGGGTCACCTTGAAAGTCCATTCCAACATATGGAAACTACTCTAGTGCTGGTAGTTGTCATTCCCACCAGATATAGAAATCATCATCGTATAAACTATGCACTGTGTCTCCTCCTCCTTAACGGAGGAAGATGTCTCACCACCTGCTCAGCCTCGGCTGACGTGGAGATCGGACTGGTAGAGGTATGGCGGGGCTCAAACTTGCTACTCTCTCGAAGAAGAAGGAAACCAATATGCTCACATAACCAAAGTTATTTCACCTTCCTCTCTTGTAATCGAACAGTTGTCTTTTCATGATTGGGACAACTCCTGAACACCAATCAATGAGGGCACCACGAAAACAATCTACCGCCAACCTCATTTGGTTCTGTGTAGCCAAATGTAATGAGGAGGATCCTGCAATCCTCATGATGGTGTTCATAAGTACCTGTAGTTTAAAGTCATAGATATGTGAAATAGGGACACAACTCCCTCTCTTTTGGGTACCTGGTGTGCAAAACACATCTATATAGTTCTGGACACTTAAAGGGTCACTGCCTTTGCTGGTGCCCTCTAAGTTGACCAGTGCTCCTCATCATGATAGTCTGGTAATGAAATACATGTCCTCAGTAGTAATCTCCAAAGTCTCACCATGTAGGTTGAACATCCCCAAATCATGATCCCAATAATTTATCATGAACTCTAATAGGTGGACATTGGCCCGCATGGGTGATGTGCAAAAGAACTTTAATAGCCCACTCGTTCACAATGCATGTATGGTGGGCACACTTTGGAGTGCTTCTTGGTCCATTGTTTCATGTTCCTGTTCCCTCCATTCCAGCACCATCTTCACACCTAGCAAAACAAGTAATTTGATGCATTAATTTCATATAAAATTTCAAAAAATTTTGACTATATTTAGCTTTTTATCCTTCACACAGTACACGCGACTGTCTAGTTAGACATGTCAAGTACTGTACGTGACTGTTTCCATAGAAAACCCGCATACAGAATGCATGTACGTGATTCTTTACACTGTGAACCCGCGTACGCTCCATGACATGCTTTAGGATGCTTTTAATTATGAAATTGGGACTCAAAATTAATAATTGCTAGGATCAAAATGAAAAGCTCGGGGTGTAGGCTTACCTACAACTTGCAGAATTTGATTTCGTCTACTAGATTGTCCACAACGATTGAACAAAGGTGGAGGTAAAAACTTGCTTCTTATGGCTAAAAATTCCAAATGGTGAGTTTTGTTTTGATTTTCAACTATTTATAGAAATTTTATTTCTCCAAGTGGGTTTTTTCCTATAGTTTGAAAATCCATTCAACTAATACCATATTTCTTTTTGCTTTGAAACAGGTTTTTCATCATTATAAAGTGTCTTTGCTCCAATAGGGTGGTTTTGTCATTTCCAATGCATTTTTCACATCTATATTCAATCCACATTAACCTTAGCAATTGACATTTTTCTAGGGACTATGGTATTATAAACCATTAGTTCCCTATTTTTACCATTGTTCTTCCATGGATAGGACCCTTTTTTATGAGTATCTTCCTTCAAAGCCTATGTTGTTCTTTGAAACTCATGCCGCAACTGTTTCAAGTATAGGGGTATCCTTTTAGCTATTTTTCATGCCAAATAGAGCTTCTTTTGAATCTCTTTTTACAAGCTATCCCTTTATACGACTCTCTGCCCTTATGGAATTTCTTTAGGCCTAGGTCTAACTCTTTCAAAACAGACTTGATTGTTGAGTTAACTTGTCTGTTCAAGCTCATTAAGAATATGTGAATGGGAATCCACATTGGTGGTAGGTTATCTCTTTATCAGACCATGCGGAATAATATGAGAAAGGATCCCTCTCTTTTCTATTTTGAATTGAGAAGAGTATTCTCGGGCATAGGTTTATCACTTTTCTGGACCTGAGGGACTAAATTTATGGAAAAGGAATGCCCGATATGAGCTTATTTTTCTGGACCCAAACATGAAAAATATTCCGAGTGTACTTTGTGTCTTTGTCATGCTCGTTAAACACTTAAGAACAAAGCAATGAGTTTATTGTTGTAAGCCCCATTTCTTGTACTCAAATGGATCTTTTCGAGTGATCTTGTTTTCCTTCACACTCATAAAACTCAATATATTTTATGATGTTTTGGAAGGAGCATTGGGTAGGTGGTAATTTAACCTTTTTCGGAACTCCCTGACTATGTACGAAAAAGGTTCACCTTTTCTTCTATAGAAAGAGAGTTCTTCTATGTTATGTTTTATACTTTTTCGGCCTCGGGAGACTAAATTGGACGAAAAAGGAACCCCCTGGAGTCTTCTTTGGAGTTTTCAGACTCTCTAAATGTGAAAACACCAACTAAACATGTACTAGTTCGGGCTCATTAAATCCATGAATCAGTGACACTATCAAGCATTATTTTCCCTTCTCTTCAAGCTTGTTAAAAAATGAAGAGGGAACCGAGTTGACTTTCATGGACTCATTAAAATTTAATAGGGAAGGTATGGAAGAAGTTTTCTCTTGTTTTCAGTAGTGGAAACATGTCAATCCTTGAACATAGCACTCTCTGTTTTTTTCGATACCCATGTCTCAGTGTTCATTTTTTGTTCAGCTATTACTTTGAGTTTCCTACTTCTCCTCTTGTTCGTTATACCCGAGGAATCTGATCATGTCTCCTACATAACAGATAAGTCTAGTTGTTCTATCTATAAGTTAAAAGCTGCCTTGGGTCATCTCTATGTCATGCTCATTGTTCAAGGACTTCACCCAATGTTTGATCCATATACTGATCCCCTCATTGTTATATCTGTTATCTATTGTGTCTCCCTTTTTTTACCCAGTTCCTAGTCACTCTTGCGATCTGTTGGAGGATCTATTGCCTTCCTTATCACAGCATGGTCCGTTTCAGTACTTCCTGACGACGAAGACCTAGAGTTTTGATGATCGTACCTTAGGATTCACTTTCATCATTGGTGAATTCCTTTGCTTCAGTTGTTAATTATTACTTATTGATTGACAAACTATTGAGTCCTTTCCATGTTCAAATTCAACATACCTTTATGTTGGACGCGCACCCTAACAGTCCTTAAGATGGGTAACTCCATGGGTATCGACTCAAAATAGTCTTAGGGGTATCGGGGTTGAGTCAGAGTCTTCTGTTGTAATAAACCCATGGTTTAAATCCAGGGTTTAGGGTTCGGGGTGCCCATGGTTTAAGACCATGGTTTTGTAAAAGTGCGCAATATAAATAAGCACTTGTGTAAAGAAGTGAGGTTAGGTTTTATGATGTAAGAAGGATTAAGGTGAAGCTAAGGCTATTGTAAGAAAAGGTTAAGTCCCAGCTGTGTGCGTGGACGACCTCTGCAGCTGTGTGTGCAGAGGGTTTTGTAAGAGATTAAGAGATCTACAGTTGCGTGCGCAGAGGCCTGCAGCTGTGTGCACGGCTTTAAAGACTTGAAGGGATCTGCAGCTAAGTGCGTAGATCAGAACTATGGTTTTGAAGAAAGTTGAAATAAAACACAGTTCTGTGGACGTAGCCCCTACACTGGGGGTGAACCACGTTATATCTAGTGTTGTGGTTCTTGTGCTGTTTCTATTTTGTTTGTCTTTTATGCATTAATAGTGATATAATCTGATAAGTAAGATCACTGCTAATAAATAGCTTCGCTGTTAATTCCCTGTAATGGGTTAAGCAAGTCACTGTGTGTTTATTTAGTTGCGAAGTTCTATATATGTGAATGTCGGAGCTCTGTGGTTATTAATTATAGTTGTTAAAGGCTAAGGTACAGTAATATCCCTCTCTGCTTGCAGAAACCTGATTCTGCGGCACCCCATAGCTGTTTCGGGTGAGACTGCAACTTGCTCACAGGTTGTTGCCAAAAGGGCCAACACTGTGGGTTTTTTGTTGGTGCGAAGCAAAAGGATTAAACCTAGGTCTACCCTATTGCCCAACAAATTGGTTCTGTTTCCAGTTGAACTCGGTATCTGCTCAAGAGGGGTTTACGTCATACCTAGAGGGCTATGTTCCGGAGGCCCTCTGTGAAGGAAATTGGTGATTGGCTTGATAAGACTTACCTAAAATTCGCTGACCAAGAGAAAACCAATCCGCATCGTAGCGCAAGTGACTTTTTACAAAAGTATGTTTTTTGTGATGCTTATGAAATTTTCTTTGGTAATATCCACATAGATTTGTATCAGTAGTTATCCAGGTAAGCTGAGAGAAGAACAAACTTCCACGAGGGGTAGTTTTCTGTGTGGACCCTCGTAAGAGTTAATCTATTGAAAAGCTCGAACAACGAGATCTCCCGCGCGGTTGATCTCTGGACCACGCGGACCCTTGAGGCCTTTGTGACAGAGTTCGCCATCGACACGAGCACGTCCTTTAGTGAAGCCGAGCGACGATTCTTCCAAGGACCAAGGGGTAATATTTTGAATTTCTTGAAGTTGAGAATTAAAATGCTATTAGCTTAAAAGGGAATATTGCTATTTGAATTAGATTGTTAGATTTTGTGTTACTAACATATGTTTGCGAGTGACAACACACTCCATAGAAAAGTGGTTTGCTGTGAAGTGGAAAAAGGTATAAGAGAGATTTTGAGTCCTATTCCTTAGGACAGGATACTGTGTCGTCCCCTATCAATCCCAAATACTCAGACCCGGAAGAAAACCCCTCCCTTGGAAACCCTCCGGCCACCCCGCCGCGCAGCGTGGTTACCGCTGAAACTCCATCGTAGTCTGACACTCAACCTAGCCCAAGTAATCCCGTCGCAGGCCAGTCTATCCCAGTAAACCCCCCCCCATTCAGTTCTTGTCCCCCTCCCAACCCTCTTAGATCCCCCATGGCGCACCTAGCTGATGATATTAAGCTCCCTGTTTTCAAAGGATCTGGATCGAAGGACCCAGAACAGTTTTTGTTCTTATGTGAAGTAGTGTGGAATGCTAGAAACATTATGGATCCAACTGACAGAAGCACGCAGCTAGTCACTTCTTTCAAGGACCAAGCTTTGACCTGGTTCATGAAGTTCTCCAGTACTTAGAGCCCTACTTTAGATGAGATTAAGGCTGCTATCATCAAAGAATTCAAGAATCCCAAGTCAGAATCACAGTGTATCACCGAACTGAAAGAGATTCAGCAGTGGCGCGGCGAATAAGTGTGGGACTTTGACCAGAGGTTCAAAGTTCTACTGGATCAAGTCAGTTTCACCATTGGACCTACGCAGCACAAGAAATGGTTTATTGCAGCATTACTACCACATATCAGAGTTCCACTCATGCAACAAAAGGTTGCTGACCAGCAAGAGGCACTGGAGATCGCAATGAAACTTGAGACTGCCCCTGTTGGAGATAATTCTGGTATTGCTCAAATCCAAGCGCAGTTGGCCTCCATGGCCCTGGAGCTTCGCGATATGAAGACTGGAAAAAATGGCCGTGAGGAGGTTTGGTGTACTCAATGTCGAACAGAAGGCCACGATAAGGAACGATGCCCTATGGTAAGAAATTACCTGAATACGGGCGCACCAAACCCATTCCCCCCGCAAGTTCTCTATTGCGAGCTTTGTCGAGTAACCGGTCAACATCGACCTGAGGACTACTATCTGTTGAAAAGGTATGGACAAGGACCTAAGAACCCCTATTATAACTTCTGTAAGTCTATCGGGCATAATGAAGATGAGTGTCGCAGTTATGACCTCATGAAAGAATGTACCTACGATAGTTACCGGGTGCGGAATGAGGGACAAAAAAATGATGCCTATGGTTACCATGGTGGTGCCTCCAGTAAAGGTGCTTTTGGCGGTCGTGGTCGTGGTGGTATGGCCGGTAGAGGCCGATGGCAGGTTGTGTGTTACAACTGTAACCAAGGTGGACATCTCGCTCGGGATTGTTGGAACCCAACTACGACATGTCGGTATTGCTGCGCAGTAGATCATGTGATCGAGCAGTGTCCACAACTGATAGCTAAGATTCAGGAAAGAAACAATGGCCCTACCTAGAATATTCAGTTGATTTCTGTCAAACAGAGATCGGGCCCAGCCATTAATGTTGTTACGTGAAGTGGAGCTATGATGCATCTACAGAGTACAAAGAAACAACCTACCGAGGCGCGGGTTCGAAAGGCTCCGAAAAAAACCCTAACCTTTGATCTCCAACGAGAAAAAGAGACATTCATGGAAGCCAAGAGATATTTCGACGGCCCTAACAAGGCAGTAGCACCTGCGCAACCGTAGCAGCCACACTTGCAGCTGGAAGAAGCTTTGACGGATAAAGTAAATACATTGTCCTCCTTTTTACAGAGTTGCTTAAAACTTTTGAGAAATCAGGAAGCTTTGAGTGAATTGCAGAGAGTTATTGCTTCCTACAAACCTTAGCAAAGCTCTGGCTGGGATAAAACTGTTAATAGTATCGGATGAAGTGGGAGGGAAATGCGAATGAATGTCCAAATAGCAGATTATGATATGACTGATGTAATTCTGGACCTGGGCTCGGAAGTCAATATCCTAACCAAGCAAACCTGGGCACAAATGGGAAAACCTACTCTTGCTTGGTCCCCTATACAGTTGAAGTTAGCCAATCAGCAGAGGATTGTGTCCCTAGGGAGGTTCCCTAGTGTCCCTGTAGATATTGAGGGGGTTAATACTTTAGCATATTTTGAAGTTATTGAGATTATGGATGACAGCAATCCCTATCCAACTCTGTTAGGCATTGAATGGGAAATGGAAAATGCTGCAGTCATTAACCTTATGAAGCGATAAATGACCTTCGAAGGGAAATATTTGAGAGTCATAGTACCACTGGATCCCTCGCAAGGAGAAAGATACACAGAACCCCTCAGAGACGTAGATCAGGATGATCTGGAGCACATCTATAATATTACAGCCAAGGAAGAATTTCATGTTGATCCTACTAATGAGGGCCTCACAGATTGGGAGAGTGGCAGCTCCTGTATGTCGGACTCAGATGATAAGTTAGGGAACTGGAAGAACAGACTGCACGAGCTACATCAACATAGCTGCGCACAAATTACCAAATCTCTCAGATGGATCAGTGCACAGGTCAGTTCCCCCTCTACTTATGATGTCTTGTCAGATCTAGAACAGTTTATTGCTCAATTCTCAGTGCAGGTACCAGACCTACAGAAGATGGATATTTTGGACTCAGTCTTCAGAGCCACAGCAGCTCGATGGTGGAATACCCACAAGAAAAACATTTCTAGTTGGAGAGCCTTCCAGAAGCTCCTTCGCCTGAGATTTATGGATCAGTACCCAGAAATGCGAGGCAAGTTTGATGGAACATATAGCTCCCAGAAGCACTTGGCACAATGCTATGACGCATGGACGCATGTACCTTAAGAGGAATGGGTACATAGATTTGTGCACACCCTGGAACCAATAGCACGGAACTGGTACGTGGAGGCTGAGCTTCACCAGGATATGGTAAGTTGGGATTGTCTTTTTGATAGTTTTGTGCTTACCTTTTCCACTAAAGAAGTTTGCCCAGCATTCGATGCAGCTATCCGATTGATCCATACGAAGGTATTTGATGACCAAAAAGTAGTAGAGTATCGACCTGATTGGACAATGCAAGAAGCTCATGCAGTGGAATGTTATAACCTTGCAATTGACGAAGATGATGATCCACGCAATGTTGCCATCCCTGAGTCAGAAGGATACTGCAAAGTACATGGACCTGCTATTGAATCCCCTGAAGTAACTCATCCCCTGAAGACGCGGTCCGTCAATATTGGATCAGAGGAACAGCCCAAGTATGCTACCATTGGAGATTACTGGGATGAAGAGATGGTAAGCAAGGTGACCCAACTCCTCCACGAGTATCAGGACCTGTTTCCGATGAAGTTCTATGAGATGAAAGGTATCCTTGGAGACATCGGTGTGATAAAGATTCCTAAGATCATTGTTAAGCTGGGGAGACTCAACCTAGGACCAGATCACTTATCGAGGCTCGAGTCAGGAGAAGAACCTACCAGTTTAGATGAAGCTCTTCCTGATGCCCAGTTATTTGCTATCTAGATGGTTGATGAATATTTCTAGGATATTGTTCAGTATTTGTCCACAGGTTTTCCACCCACTGAGATGACAACGCAACAGAAGAAGCAGCTAGTGGTTCACGCAGCAGACTTCACCCTAATCACAGAACATTTGTACAAAATGGGCCCCGATGAAATATTGTACAGATGTGTTTTGGAACATGAAAAACCACTGATTTTGGCCGAGGCACACTCTGGTGCAGCAGGAGGTCACTATGTCAGAAAAACTACTACACAGAATATTTTGACAGCAGGGTTGTGGTTGCCCATGATCCACAAGGATGCAAAATAAAACTGTCACAGCTGCGACATCTATCAAAGAACAGGCAAGCCATCTAGGAGGGATGAAATGCCTCTCGCCCCGCAGGTAACCTTACAAGCCTTTGACAAATGGGCTATCGACTTTGTTGGCCCTATCAACCCCCCTGCGAAAAATTCAGGAGCCAGATATATCATTACAGCAACGGATTACCTTACCCGCTGGGCTGAGGCTCAACCAGTCAAGACCTGTAGTGCTGCAACAGCTGCGAAGTTCATCTTCAATAATATCTTGTCCAGATTTGGGTGCCCTAGAGTTCTTATGAGTGATCAGGGTTCACATTTTCTAAATAAGACTATTGAAGTACTGACTGAAGAATTTCAAGTGTATCATCAGAAGAGTACAACCTATCATCCACAAGCAAATGGGACCGTCGAAGCTTTTAATAAGATCCTTGAGCATGCTTTGACAAAGGTTTGTAATGCTAACAGAAATGATTGGGATATTCAAATTCCAGCAGTACTTTAGGCTTACAGGACTACTTGTAAGAAGCTGATAGGCCATACACCTTTTAGGTTGGTCTATGGACAAGAAGCAGTCATGCCCATGGAGTACATTGTTCCTAGCCTCAGAATATCTGCTTTTACAGTGATGGATGACCCAGCTATGATGACAGCAAGGCTGATGAAGATATTAGAATTGGAAGAGGATCGATTTATTGCAGGATTTCAGCAGTAAGTGCAGAAAGCTCGAGAAAAATCCTGGCATGAAAGACACATCAACAAGAAGCAGTTTCAGCAGGGTGATATTGTGCTCTTATATGACAGCAAATTCATGAAATTCCCAGGAAAATTCAAGACACATTGGAAAGGACCATATATTGTGCAAAAAGTTACTAATGGGGGTGCAGTCCAGCTAGCTAAGCTAAATGGAGAACTTTTCTCATCTATGAAAAATGGGAGTCGTCTAAAAAGGTACAGGGATAGGCCAGGACCTCCCAACTAGGCATAACACCAAGAGGGACAGTCTAAGTACCAAGAATAGTTGAAATTGGGTACTAGACTATAAACGACACTGTCTTTAGAGTTATAAAGTATCAAAGATTGTCTGGGTTCGATGGTTGAAGTGTTGATACCGCAAAGGTCATGCGGGGTCGAAGGTTATTATTGGGCCACAGGTTAATATGATGTCAAAGTTGACAATTAGCTAGTATGTCGAGGATCCAAGGTGTGTCGTAGCCTAAAATGTGACGGATGGGACAAAATGGATTCGGCGGCGCTGGCACGAGAGCTGCTCTCATTACTTGTCATAATGAGATTTTGGGGAAAATCCGGTGCTGTGTGGATAAGATTTCCAGCACTCCATCAGATTTGGCGTCATTAATGCACCATGATGACCGATTCCACCTCGGGATTCTATAAGAAGCTATCTCGGCCTGTGTTTTCTGCATTAAGCACTTCTGTGAGGAATTCAGTCCGAACTATGTCGAACGAATGTGAAGTTCAGGAGTTAGTATGAGAATTTAGGGACAGAGGTCTGCAGAACCTTCCGAGTAATCCGCCAGTATAGTCCTATTTGGCTAAGTACATAGGCAGGTAGAATTTTGCTCTAAATTGGCAAAGGTAGGCGGAAGTTTGCTCTAACATAGAGAAACAAAGGGCATGAGGCCTCGCAAAAAGACTCTGGGAAATCCCGCCATGAAACCTTTCGGCGTAGTAGAACCATGGCAGCTGTGTGTCTTATGCAGTGTGACACGCAATTCCAGGGGACCCCAAGTTGTGGATGGTGAAGCGTCAGCAACCCGAGCGAAGGATGGGGTTGCAGATGGATTTAGAGGGCCTTCATCAGCAGAAATAAGACGAAGGAAAGAAGCAAGCAACCCACTCTGTGGGTGCACCAGCGGGATTCTACTACCAGAAGTAGCAAATCAGTGTCTCGGGACGGGACACTAGTGAGTCTTAGGGGGCTATTGGGACGCGCACCCTAACGGTCCTTAAGATGGGTAACTCCATGGGTATTGACTCAAAACAGTCTTAGGGGTATCGAGGTTGAGTCAAAGTCTTATGTTGTAATAAACCCATGGTTTAAATCCAGGTTTTAGGGTTCAGGGTGCCCATGGTTTAAGACCATGCTTTTGTAAAAGTGAGCAATATAAATAAGAACTTGTGTAAAGAAGTGAGGTTAGGTTTTATGATGTAAGAAGGATTAAGGCAAAGCTAAGGCTATTATAAGAAAAGGTTAAGTCCTAGCTGTGTGCATGGACGACCTCTGCAGCTGTGTGCGCAGAGGGTTTTGTAAGAGATTAAGAGATTTGCAGCTGTGTGCACAGAGGCCTGCAGCTGTGTGCGTGGCTTTAAGGACTTGAAGGGATCTGCAGCTAAGTGCGCAAATCAGAACTGTGATTTTGAAGAAAGTTGAAATAAAACACAGTTCTGTAGACGTAGCCCTTACACTGGGGGTGAACCATGTTATATCTGGTGTTGTGGTTCTTGTGTTGTTTCTATTCTGTTTGTCTTTTATGCATTAATAGTGATATAATCTGATAAGTAATATCATTGCTAATAAATAGCTTCGCTGTGAATTCCCTGTAACGGGTTAAGCAAGTCACTGTGTGTTTATTTAGTTGCGAAGTTCTATATATGTGGATGTTAGAGCTCTGTGGTTATTAATTATAGTTGTTAAAGGCTAAGGTATAGTAATATCCCTCTCTGCTTGCAGAAACCTAATTCTGCGGCACCCCATAGCTGTTTCGGGTGAGACTGCAACCTGCTCCCAGGTTGTTGCCGAAAGGGCCAACACTGTGGGTCTTTTGTTGGTTCGAAGCAAAAGGATTAAACCCGGGTCTGCCCTATTTCCCAACACTTTATTCACATGGCTTGGATTGTACTGGTTCTTTGGGATAGTTTATGAAGACCTAGCTCCTCACCTATGGACTAAGTTGTGCAAGATTATGTTCTTTTCATGTACACACCTTCCAGATCTTTGAAGACTCATCATTATTGTATATTGTGGCTTTGATTCACCTTTGTAATATACGTGGTTTAATACCCGTATCATATGATGTACTCAAATATTGTAACGGAGCTACTGTTCTAGTATATTAAACATAGAATTCTCAAATATGACTTTGTATATGACAATATTATGTATTTATTTCAGGTACTACCTCTGCTCCATTGGATTTTTGAGTTCTCCAAAGATAAATATTATAATGTATTTCAGCCATCGCTTCTCTTTGACCTCACACATTAGGGGGCGTCCTTTATCCACCTGAATGGCACTTCTCTGTTTGAGTGCTGACATTCCTTATGTTGGCACACAAAAGGACATTTATTGATTGAAGGTTGCCTAAAACACTATAGATGGGCATATTATGAATTACATTTATCATCCATCCAGCTGGTTGCTTTTACCTTTGAATATGTCAAGTGTTGTACATGCCTATTCCTATATGCAACTCATGTACATACGCACCTTTTATTAAAGCATGTCATGTGTTGTATGCGAGTATCGGTAATTGCATCTCATGTATAGATTTTTACATGGGTTCCCCTTGGGTTCCCCTTAGAGCAACTCATGTATCATACACAAGTTTCCCATATTAATACCTGCGTACACCTTCTTTTGACATTAAAAATAATAAATCGTGATTATTTGAGATTTGTTAAGCCCTTAACCATAATCACCTTAACTGTCTCAACCTCCTCAACCCTCGAAACTCCCTTATTTCACTAAGTATAAATAAAGGCCTTGGGGAGGGTATTAATCAATCATACTTGGAGAGCAAAGTTATGCTGGTGGAGTCTATTTAGAAGTATTTGGAGCAGTGGAACTCGAAATCCTTTGGTTAAAGAGGAGTCCTTGTCTCAGGTGTTGGGTTGTAATCTGAAATCATTCACTATTGTTAATAAAGAGAATCCTTCTTCCATATGATTACGCACTTTGTATATGATTTATCTGACCTATTTTATATACATGTATCATATTGCACTTGGAGGATTTGCTCTTGACAGGTGAAGGAGAAGCATCCCTGAAGGCTTTGGAGGAGAAGCAGAGTGGAAGAGGACAAAGCTAGGATCAACCTTCGTGTATTGGGTGAGTCTATTCTATCCTCTTATTTTGTTTTATGTACTCTAGGGTCGATTTATTGCAAGTTTTATGAGTATGTTGGTAACCCCAGACCTTCAGTTATAAGGTGTTTATTCATGTACAACAGTGGGCCCCATCCTCTCTACTCCTCACACCTCTGCGGGTGAGGATGGAAACACCAACATCCTTTATTCTTGGCTCTGCTAAGATCATCACAACTATCAATATTTGATTTTCATTCGTCAACGAATTCTAGTTCATTGGTCGATTCTAATTTATTGGTAGGTTCATTGGTTGATTCATATTCTGAGTCTAAAGTGGAACTTGATTCTGAGACTAGTTCTGCAACCAATTCTAGTTTTATAGCTGATTTTGATTTTGCAACTAGTTTTGATTCTACATCTGAGGAACGTTCCCTCTATCCAAAATTATGATTAGTTGTGTCCAGTTCTCAACAATATGATCAATTCTAGTGTAGTATGTACACAAACACTACAATTGTAGGCAATCTATCTAGTAATGTATGGATATCCCATAGTTGTAACATTGGATAGGTCTGCGAATTCATCCTCATCCTCTACAAAATCTTCCTCCTCTTCTTCGAAATCCTCTAGGACCACCATGAAATTATCCTTGTTGATGGTACTACGGTTGAGCCAATTACTGCATAAGGGGATTCAGCTACTGCTGAACGTAATGTGCTACTTGAACATAATGTGGTTGTGGTGGAGCCATCAACATCTAAGAATACGGTGGCTGTGGTCCGAACTGTGGCTGCGGCGCAAACTGCAGTTGCGGTTGCGATGATATAAATTGCATTTGCAGCGATGGTTGAGGTTGAGATTTTACAACCTGATCCTATGACTGTGATTGCTGTACTGCATGTTGTTCTTCACCCTTCATAAAGTATGAGTCATATTTCCTTTCCTAAAGCAGGTCATATGCAGAACAGTATTTATCTTCGTGCCCCACAGATCGACCAAATGAACAATATAGGTTTCTTTGTTTCATCACCATGTTATTCATGTATCCACATTCTTCATGTCGGTTCCCATAGACTTGGCATATGCGGAACCATGGTATAATGCTCCTGCAACTCAGTGGGTTTGGAGCCTTAGATAACATATAACTTCAAAAGTCAGGGAAAGTATCTTTAGTGTGTCCACCTACGTGACAATGAGTGCACCAAATATATTCATGATTCTCTTTCCCTTTCTTAATGTCTTGCAACTGAAGCATCAAGTTCACAAACTGCGCCTGAATTTGGTTCATACTACTTGCATTATCCCTAATATGTGAAGCTTCTAAATTCATTGCGATCTCCAAATCCTTGCTCTACATCACAATCTTCTATTGCATCAATGGTTGCTGAATATGAGGTCCCAATGCTGCGATAAACCTTTCTTTGTGCTAAAAATCACTCATGTCAAAATTGATTCTCACCATCAATGTCTTAAATCTTCGATTGAAGTTCCAAACGGTCTCATTAGAAAATTTCTTAATATCTTTTAGCTCAGTAATATATTGTGCTTCAGATTTTACTTTCTAGAATTCTTCAATCAATCCTTTCCTGACTTCCTCCGATGTTTTGCAGGGGTCCCCATAGGAACTTGTAGAAATTTCATGTATGAATCCAATGCACACCTAAAGGAGTAGTTTCCAATTAGCCTTTCTTAACATCATCATATGTGTCATGTATGATAGTCCACACTGCCTCACATAGAAACCAATACTGCTTAAGATCATCAGTCCCATTTCCATGGAACAAAGGTAACTTTGTGTTGTCTCCTTCCATCCTCGGCCTTCTTCCTAAAGATATTGATATACTATTAGAATGTTGATGGCATGTCGGGCAAGTCACTATGGAATTTGTGTTTCCTCTTGAATATGGAGTAGTGCATAGAGGCATCGGTACATTGTTTTTGAGGTTCCATCTTACTATTATCCTAGGCATAGTCTAGGTATGTTCGTCCTCTTTGTCACTTTAGGGTCACTTTGTAACATGTGGTTTTCCTTCACAGGCTTGTGTCTCGATCGTACAAGGACATTCCCCTTTCCTTTGCCTCTTCTCTTGTTGAAACCTTTCTCCTTCCCTTTCCTCGGCTTCCATCATAGCCTTGGTGAAAATTGCACCCATATACCCCTTATCTTCCCATTCATCTCCCCCCTTTTGTCATGGTATCCCCCGCTTACACACACCCAATATATTCTAATGAAGGTGGATCTTTAGTATACCCCTTTCATAAACAAGCATCCTAATTCACAATTGTAGAGACAACAGGAACCTACCTCTGGATCAGTTGAAAAATTCCCTTTCTGCTTCATTGTAGGACTTGGTAGTGTTGACTGCTAGTTCAGTGATATATCCTTCTAGGATACTATCCATCCAGACCTCAACATCCCGCAATGCTTTGTTGTCATTTTCCTGTAGCTCTTGGATCAATTTAGGGGTCCAGGATGTTGGATCTCCTCCTTGGAAATTTGTATTCTTGTAAGTGAACCATGCCAACCACTCGTACAATATGATGGGAAACTTAGAGAAAAATTAATCATGAGGACCATCATGTATGTATCTCACCAACCACTTTTCCGTCGTCAGTCCAGGGTTTTGATTTTCTACTTCAGCAAATTCTTGTAGCTTCTGATCAAACAAATCTTGAATTTCTAGTCATGTCAGATGCCCTATATCCTCCTCTAAGACGTAACAAGGTCCCTAAAATAGAACCATTTGTTGGTGCAAACCCAACCAACAAAACCAGGTTGAAAAGGGTTCCCACTCGGTCGACGCTCAAGATGCCTTGATATCCTTGAGCACCATCCCAGATAGGTTTTACCTTGTCCAGCAACATGCATGAAATGGATGAATTCTAATCGGAGATGTTCAAGGGAGATTTTATGGAACCAAGTTTCCACAGAATAGAAGAGAACTATGGGCATCGACAATTCATGAACTTAGCTACCAGATCTAACAAGTTAATCCATCATCAATAGGGACATTCATCGCATCATTCATTCATGACAGAAATAACCATAATGTTGCACAAACAGATATAAACAGATAACATTACTCATAAGCACTAAACATCGCATCATAGATCCATGCCGCACACACTCACCATTTGATTCATAGAAATAGAAAGACAGAAAGAGACAAAAATATAGTAGTAGTTCATATCAACCTCCATTTTCTCATATTAATTCTGTACAATCAACCACAGATCCAAAATAGACAACAATTCAATTGAGTTTCAATATCTCAATTCTCATTCTATGATGATCTTCACATTTACAAGTCTTCTTCTATTTATAGGCTTGCGCTTTTACATTCATGGTCCACTTGGACAATTTTCTAAATAACGTTTAACTGATTCTACTTACTAATGACCAATATCCACAAAATATTGTCCAAAAGTACAAAATGTGGTAAAAAATATTCAAAATAGTCTATCTTCCACCTTGTGCACCATATCTCACTTGTGCAGTGTCTTTAGAGATTGCACGGCATGCGTGGTGTCGCACAATTAACTTGTCCCAAAAACCCTACAAAAACAGTGGGAAAAAATGAATTTCAACTCTTACCACTTTTGATGTACAAGAATGCCTAGTTCTTATTCTCCTGGATTATTCTCCTCCAACACTCGATCTTTCCATCTTCCTCAGTGGTGTGAGAAAGGTAGAGACTTATCAAGTTTCTTCTAAAGGTTGCTCCTCCGCTATTATAGTTCCTTTTATCTTCAAGGAAGTTTCGATCTCGACAACCTAAGGCCTTATTTCCTTAGTTTCTGGAAGCTCTCCTTCTTATCCTTCTGCATTCGCAACTCCAATTTCCATTGTCAGTGCTTCTATAGTTGTTCCCCTTTCTATTTCTTCTATTGTTGCTCCATTTTCTTCTATTGCTCCAAACATTTCATCCATAGGACTATCTACTGCTGCAAATCCCCCTAAATTTTCCTCTTTCTCAATATCACCTTATTCCAACTCTTCATCCCTCCCTGTAGCTAAATATTAAGAGCTTTGTTCGACTTCTCTATCCCCAATGTGTGCTACTACAGGTTCTTGATGCACCGCAGCTCCAAAAAACAGTTCCAATGTTAAGTTATTTCTTATCAAATATCTTTGCACCCATAATTTACTCAACCTATGGTTTGTGATAGAAGAGAGTGGGTGTCTGGATTTCCTAACATAATGTGCCATGTTTTGCAGAGTATGTAAAAGATATAATGATGTTTTTATAAATCTTCCATGGTGTAGGTGAGACAATATGAAAAAATCGTAAATGTAAACAACCCTATACCTTACACCACGTGTAATGTACTTTTTAGGATGGTAGTGACCTATTCCAAGCATCTTGGAAATGTATCAAGTGCCACTCCTCTAGCCCTTCTTTGCAGTTTCTCCCTTTCTACTATATAATATTCTCCTGCTCTCAAATTGTTCCTCTTCCGAAAAAACCAGTGCTCTCCAATTTGAGGCAGTCCTATAAATTTTGCTATAGCCCATTCTGTCACATCTATCCTCAACCCTCTGATCTTTGATAATTCTCCAACCAAGTTTACAGTGAACTCAATTATTGTTTCCTCATGGAAACCATTAAGTATTTAGAAATAACCAATCCACCAGCCTCGAAAAAAATGTCAAAGACCTCTATGTTTTCATACCGAGCGTCTAGATTTCTAGGTTAGTACCTATTTGGAGGACCCATAGTGCATTTTCTTTATTGGTGATAGGCGATTGTAGTATTTGACAGAATTAGTCGTTTGAGTTGTAGCAATTGAACATAGTCACCAGATAGAAGGGGTTTCTATGTGTGTTTTGAATTTTTTGAAAAAATGGAAACATGATGTGTTTCAGATTATCGGAGATAGGACGATGGTTGTTTGGAAGTACAAAAGGGATGATTTTGAAAGGAATATTAAGTAGTTATGGAGTACTATAAGGGGTCAAAAAGGACTAATCATTACTATTACATCATTTAATACTTCATTATACTTGCAATAAGAATCCATACCTGATCATTGTTACTCGATCCATCAATTCCCTGATATGTTTTGAAATTTTGATTCCAAATGCTCATGAGGAGATGATTTCACACACACAGTTGAGAATAAATCCATCATCAAGTATTACTCAGGCAGATCACGTTCATCTCAGCATTGATTTCTTGAATGTGTGGAGCGAGTGTAAAATATATCATCATGAAACAATAAGATTCAGTTGGAAATTATCCCCAAGTGCACCATATTTTTCATGATATTTTTAGCAACAATAACGTCAGAGTTAATGAAAAACGTGGTGGAAAAATGGCAAAGTTGCAGCACAAAATAGTGAACTTTGATGGAAAAGTAGTGGAGTTGCAGTAGACAATGGTCAAATTTAGAAGGAACAAGAATAGAGTTGGTGCAACATTTGGCCAAAAATAGCGGAAATATTAGCAGAGTTGCAGTGGAATTTGGCCAAAAAAAGAGGAAAAACTAGCGGATTTGCAACGGAATTTGGCCAAAAATAGCGGAAACGTTAGCATAGTTGCAACGGGGTTTGGAGAAAAATAATGTAGTTGCAGCAGGATTTGGATAGAAATAGTGGAGCTGCATCAGATAAGAATTATGCAGTTAACAGATTTTTTGGTAAAAATTTTTGACAAGTCTTGCTAAAAATATGAGAAATGATAATTTTCCCGTCAAAGATATGCAATCTTATCCATTCGCTCTTTCAAGGAGTCATATCAATGAAGAAGGATCATCTAGGATTCTACAATCACTTGGCACTTCAGAGCTGCTTCTTTTTCCAAAACCTTCTCACAAATACTTGTTCACAATTCTAAACAACACACCCGATCACAGCTAAAAAAAATTAAAAAAAATAATGAAAATAAAACAATTTTATTTATATAGAATGCTTTTGTGGAATTTGCTGTAGAATTAAAAAGTTTTAGAAACAGGGGAAAAACCATGCTCCTGTTCTAGTTGATAATCTGGATCACCTGCAACCCATGAGATAAATGCATCCTTCAAGATAGGTTTATGATAAAGCCGTAATCAATGACCATTTGCAAATACATGTGTCTGATTTTCATCAATGGTGGGAAAACAAATGGTTCCATTCTCAAATACCTTATATATTTTGTAAGGTCCTAGCCATCTCTTGCTTGGATTTCCTTCAAAATCCCTTTTAAACAGTGAATCATATAGTAAATCCCAATCTCCTTCACAAAACACCTTCTTATTTATAAATCTATTATTCCATTTGGAGCATTGCTATTGAATTAAAGTTGTATGATGTATAGAAGCGATGCAATTTCCATCTAGTTCATTCAGTTGATTCGGCCGGTTCTTCTTAGCTTCTGGTAAATCTAGGTTTTCCTCTATGGCTTTTCTCAAAGTTTTAACTTCAAATTCACAGAAGAAACAACTCTCTTACCATACACCTATTCATATGGGAGGAATCTCATAGTGTTGCACCATGTTGTACGGTAGGTCCATAATACTTCTAGAATCCAATCATCCCAATGCTTGTGATGACTCTTCCCTTTTTTTGTAAGGATTGACTCGATCATCTTACTCATGATTTCTACTTGCACATTGGACCATGGATGATATAAAGAGGTTAATCGATGTTGAATGAGATACTCATTAGAGGAAATTTCAACTCAAAATGGGCATTTTAATTCTAATTCAAATCCCATGTCATCATGTGTTATCCAATGAAATTGATTTAAATTTGAAATACCATATAGGCCTTAAACACTTTTTTAATATAAATTTGGGGACAGGTATCATAAAAAAACTATTTTTTGTTTGTATTTTCAACATATCTCCTTGGCGTTTTACTCCAATTTCGATCGGGAGAGTTCATTGGATGCATAATTAAATTACGCATCCAACAAGTACCCAATGGACATACTTTTGACAGACCCTGCTACCATAAAAACAAGAAATACCTGGAAAAATGTGATGATGATGTCATCATCATGTTTTTTCAAGTATTTCTTGTTTTTTGGGTAGCAGGGTCTGTCAAAAGTATGTCAGTTGGGTGCTTGTTGGATGCAAAATTTAATTCTATATCCAACGAGCTCTCCCGATTAAAATTTGAGTAAACACAGAGGGCGATATGTCAAAAATACAAACAAAAAGTAGTTTTTTCTTTTCTTCCTCCAAAATTAAAATATGATTTTATTATTTTTATTAATTTCTTTTAGGAGGCCCATTTTGACTTGAAATTTCCTCTAATCTCTAAAATAATGCCTCCCTCTTTCAGAACACAAACTATGGTCCTCTGTCTGTCACAATTTCCTTAGGTACTCAAAAGAGGTGAATATCTATGCATATAAAGAGTGTATTATAGCTTGATCATTAGCCTTTGGGAATGCCATAGCATCCACCCACTTGGTCATATAGTCAGTGCAAACCAGAATGCAATTTTTTTGTATTGATGGAGGGTTGATTGGCCTTAAAAAAACTAGGGCCCATATTTCAAAGGGTTCAACCACCAACTGTGGATGAAGTGGCATTTCATCTAATCTCTTTGGTTTTCCCATTCTCTGGTAGCTGTCACTGGCCTTGACATACTTTCTCACACCTTGAAATATAGTTGGACACAAATGGCCCATCCTTAATGCTATATGGCTCGTCCTTTTATAAAAAATATTCCCCACACAGGGCTCATCGTTGGAAGGCCTTCAAAATACTATGGATTTCATCCTTGCTCACACACCGCCTTATTTCCAAATACGGTCCTATATAGAAGAGGTGTCCCTTGATCCAATGAAACCTCGCACTTTGTTGTATAATTATCCTCTTTCTCACTTGGATAAGTGCGATGTAAGTTCACCTACAACCAAGCAATTGAAAATATCAATGTACCATGGGGAAAAGCTTGACACTACAAATAAATGTTCATCAAGAAAGGAATATTTAACTGGTGTATCATCATCATTATTATTCAGTCGATAAAGGAAATATGCAACCACATTATCCTTCCCTGGTCTATCAACAATAGTGATGTCAAATTCTTGGAGGAATAACAACACTCAAGCATTGTTAATGGGTTTGTTCATCAAATATCTAATAGTTGCATGGTCAATATGTACAAATGTAGAATATCCAACAATGTAATGTCTAAATTTATTGATGGCATAAATGATATCAAGGAATTCTTTCTATGTTACCATGTAATTTAGTTTAGCAGGATCAATATTCTTACTAACATAATAGATAGCGTATAGGATGCGACCTTCCTACTATCCCAAAACTGCTCCAGTGGTTGTGTCTGAAGCATCATAGGAAATATGAAACCCAATTAGCCCCCCTCTAGATGGGTTATGTAGATAGCCTCTTCCTTAGTTCTAAAAATGCTTCCTGGAATGCATCTTTCCACACAAATTGGGAACTTTCATTAGTAAAGTAAATAAGGGATATGCCAATTTGGGAAATTTTTCTATGAATCTCCTATAATAACCAACATGACCAAGAACAATTCTTACCTCTTTCTATGAACTAGTAATATGAATACTTGAAATTACCTTTATCTTGGATGGATCTACCTGAATAATTGCAGCAGAGATAAAATTTCCCAGAACCACACCTTCACTCATCATCATGTGGAATTTTTCGGTGCTTAGAGATAGGTGTGTCTGTTCACAATGTTTTAGAAAATTTTCCAAGTTCTCTAGTGCTTCATCAAAACTATTTCCATATGGAGTGAAATCATCCATATAGACTTCTATACAATCGTTCACCAATTCAGAGAAAATTCCAATTACAACCAACTAAAATGTAGCTGACACATTGCACAACCCAAAAGGAAGAACCCTATATGTGAAGGTTCCCCAAGGACAGGTGAAATTGGTTTTATCCTAGTCTTTAGGGGCAATCTGGATTTGGTTATATCCATTGAAACCATCCTGGAAAGAAAAGAACTATTTCCGAGACATGGTGTCTAGAACTTGATCGTTGAAAGGCAAAGCGAAATGGTCCTTCTCTGTTTCTTTGTTAACTTCACTGTAATATACATAGGCTCACCATTTCCCATTCCTTTTAGGTAAAATAACAAGCGGGGACACTCACTCGCTATGTGAGATTAGGTATGTAAAACCTGCCTCTAAACGTTTTTGGATTTCCTCCTTCACAATATCTCTCATGTCCAGGTTCATTATGCACTGAGGTTGGAGTACAAGATTTGAATAATTTTTAATATAAATATGATGGTTACACCGTGCTTAGGGAATTCACTTCATATATGTGTACTCCCATGCAAAATAATCCTTATGGTGTTTCAGCAGTGTAACTAGACATTCTAGTTAGTCAGATTTGAGATTAGGGCTAATATTTAATATTTTCTCTGAGTCAACTGACACTGGAACACTCTTGGAATTATCGATTATTGGAATCAATTCAATGTTACAGACTAAGGATTATTCTATGAGTTCTTTATGTTCTCATTCTTTTAGTGTGCTATCTATTAGTTTTTTATAATTTAATCAATATGAACTAGGATCTCATTTGAGAGAATAACATGCACAACAATAATCATAGGAGACAAGAGACACAAAGAATTTTCCTCGGAGAAACCATAAAGGAGAAAAACCCACAACTTCCTCAGAGATAAAATGAGCACCAATAGAAAAATTAAAACCCAAAAAACATAAATATGATCTCCGACATCTTATTAGTACCACTTGTACCAACACTTCCTCTCTCACTCATGTGTCCTAGTCGAGTGAGTGTATATCTCAAATAGAGAGGCTCACTTTCTATTTATACTAAAATCTGACCTGACAGTTACTTACCGGGGATGACTTCTATAGGAGATTCTAATAACCCTAGTGCCCCAAAACTATGGGGACTTTGCCCCTCGTGATCAACAAGGAGGGTTAACCTCAATAACTTTACATGACTTTATTATATTAAATACTCTCCCTTGCATAGCCATTCCTTTTTCATACTAGATGCAACACCTTTCCTCTTGCAAGGATTTCCCCTACAAAGCCAGTCCTTTTTCATACTAGATGCAACACCTTGCCTCTTGCAAGTATTTCCCCTATAGATCCAGTCCTGTTTCATACTAGATGCAGCACCTTGCCTCCTGCAAGGATTACCCCTACAGAGCCAGACCTTTCTCATACTAGATGCAGCACCTTGCCTCTTGCAAGGATTCCCCCTATAGAGTCCATCCTTTTTCATACTAGATGCAACACCCAGCACTTATATCTGACCATGGGAGGCCTAGCTTACCACCATATCAAAAATGCCAAGCACTTACATCTAACTATGGGACGAACCAATCCTACCACCATGTCAAAAAGGCACAACACTTATTGTTATATTTTTATCATTTAAGTTAACATTAACTTAGGATATTAACTGAGAGAATAACAAGCACAAAAATCAAACACATAAGATAATTAACACAAATATTTTCCTCAGGGAAACCATAAACAAGAAAACCCCACAACCTCCTCAGAGATAGAATCAACACCAATAGAAAAACCCAAAAAATAGTAAGATGATATCCCAACAATAGTAGCCTCTTTCTCTCTAGCCCCAACAACTTCTTCTTCCTCATTTATGCACTACAACTGGGTGTGAGTGAGTGTGTGATAAATAGAGAGGCTCACTCTCTATTTATACTAATTCCTCACTTGACAATGACTTATTAGGGATGAATTCTCTCGGATATTATAATAACCCTAGTGCCTCGGAACTGTGGGGACTTTAACCCTTGAACAATAGGAGGGTTAACCACATTGACTTGAAATGACTTATTTACATTATAGATCCTCCCGATAGGAACATTGAGGCATTTCATGACTCAATTAAATTACAGACAGTTCCCAAAATAAACATTGAGGTACAATAGATGAAATATACAAGTAAATACATTTCGAAGTTACAAATACATCAACACTCCCTCTTAACTAAGAAGGTATTCTTTCGACACATTTTTCAGCACTGGTCTTCTTCTTTGTATCGACTGGATCATCTTCATCTTCAATTTTTCTTCATCTTCAAGTCTTCTTCATCTTCAAGTCATCATTGTCTTTCAAGCCTTCTTCATCTTCAAGTCATCTTCGTCTTCGAGTCTTCTTCTAAGTCATATTCTTCTTCAAGTCTTCTTCATAATAGGATCTGGATCATCACGACTACTAGATCATCACTGCTGGATCATCATCACGGTATCATCATCAAATCTGGATCATCACTTGATCTAGATCATCACTTGATCTTGGATCATCATCATGTCTGGATCATCACTTGATCTTGGATCAACATCAAGTCCGGATCATCATTATTGGTGCTACCTCAAAATAGTGCTATCTCTTGATTCTTCTCATCACATGAAGTTCTACAGAGCCAGCCCTTTTTCATGCTAGTTGTAGGCCTACTCTTCATGTAGGTATTCAGCACTTATATCTGAGCCTAATTCAGAATGGCTTGCCCAGCTCTTACATCTGACCTCATCTTGTCAGAAAGGCACACCCAACAATCACATATAACCTCATCTTGTCAGAAAGGCTCAACACTCACATATAACCATGTGTAAATACATCGCTCCAAAATGGATCAACACTAATATCTGACCATGTGCGAGTACACCGCATCGAAAGGGCTATGCACTTACATCTGACCAGGTTCAAAAACACCGCATTGGAAGGGATCTCCACTTACATTTGACCATGTGCAAACAAACCACATCAAAAGGGATCTGCACTTACATTTGACCATGTGTGGACACACTGCATCGAAAGGGCTATTAGTCCCAGAATGAGGATTCCTAGCAACTGACCAAGTGCCTCTATTCTCCTAGAGAATGGCATCAGCCCTTATATCCGATCAAGTGGGAACACATCCCTTAATCACATCAAAATGTCCATGCACTCATATCTGATCATGTAAGACTACATCCCACGGTCATATCAGAATGTCCTTCAGTCCTAGACTGAGTATTCCTGGTAACTAAACATGTTCCTCCATTCCAAGAATGACATTCAACACTTATATCTAATCATGTAGAATCCAATCCTACAGTCACATCAGAATAGCTCAGCACTCACATCTGACATGGAAGGAACCAAATCCTCTCACCATGATAGAATGGATCAGCCCTTACATCTGACCATGGAAGGAACCTAATCCTCTCACCATGTCAGAATGGATCTAGGTCTCATAATTTCCCTTTCAAGGGAAGCTCAATCTGGAGAACACCAGATTCTCCCTGAAGTACTCAAACTTCACTCTGGCCAATGGCTTCATCAATGCATTAGCTATTTGTTCATCCATCACAACATATTAGAGCTTCACTACTCCTCTATGCACCATATCCCTGATATAGTGGTACTTGATCTCGATATGCTTCGACTTGTCATGGAACACCGAGTTCTTTGACAATTTCACACAACTCTAGTTGTTGCAATATATACAAGTAGCATCCAACTAAAGATCAAATAAATCAGACAATAGCTTTCTCAGCCACACTACCTCACAACTACCTGAACAAGCTGCAACATATTTTGGTTCAGTTGCACTCACTGCAACACAGGATTGCTTCCTACTAAACCAAGAGATCATACCTGATCCCATATTGAAGCAACATCCTGAAGTGTTCTTCCTATCGATAGCACTTCCTACCTAATCTGAATCAACATAACCCTCAAGGTTAATATTATGATTTTCCTCGTACTTGAGCCCATAATCAACTATACCCTTTAGGTACCTCAGAATATGCTTTGCAACAATCAACTGAACATGTCTTGGATATTTCAGGAATTGGCTCAAGGTGTTCACAGCAAACAAAATATCTAGTCTTGTGTTCATCAGGTACATCAAGGACCCAATCATCTGACGATACATCATAGCATCGACTGCTTTTGATGAAGCATAACTCAATAGCTTTAGGTTCGATTCCATAGGTGTGGTTATGTCCTTGCAATCCATCATCATGAATCTCTTCAGAATCTCTATTGCATACTTCCCTTGTCCAAGGAATATTCCATCCATATTCTACCACACTTCCATTTCTAAAAAATAGTGCATCATAGCCAAGTCTTTCATTTCAAACTTGGTAGCAATTTTCCTCTTCATATTAGAAAGAAACCCATCCATACCTATTACAAACATATCATCCACATACAGTAGGAGTATCATTGGGTTACCATCTTCAACCTTGTAGTAAAGGTTGGAATCTACATTACTCTTGGTAAAGCCCAAACTGGATAGAAAGCCTTTAAAATCTTGCGTACCATGTCCTAGGTGCCTGTTTCAAACCGTACAAGGCTTTCTTCAATCTACACACATGAGACTCCCTGTCATGTGTCTCAAAACTGAGTGGATACTCCACATACACTTACTCTTCTACTACACCATTCAAGAAAGTAGTCTTGACATCCATCTGGTGTATCTTCCATTTTATCACTACAGCCAGAGCAAGTAATAATCTAATAGAAGTGTATCTGGATATAGGTGCAAAAGTTTCTCCATAAGCTATTCCTTCTTTCTGGGAGAAGCCACAAGCCATGAATCTTGCTTTATATTTCTCTATGCTACCATCTGCAACATGCTTGATCTTATAGATCCATTTGGAATTTACAATGGAATTCCCTTCTAGTCTTGGGACAACATCCCAAACATCATTCTTCATGATCGATTGATGTTCTTCGATCATAGCCTCCTTCGATTCTTTCCTTTATGACGCTTCTTCATAGTTGGAAGGTTCTTTATCAATAATGTCGCATAGCAAGGCTACATAACTGGAACATGACCTAATTCTCTTTCTTCCTCTATGTGTTCCTTCTGAATCTCCATATCTTCCTGCACCTTGGATAATTTCACATACCCAAGTAGGTTTCCTCTTGTGAGGATTCTTCTCCTAAGGTGGATCCACAGATTCTTTAGGTTCTTCTAATTCTTGATCTTCTTCTTCAATTTCTTCATTCATGGTTGTATCATGAAATCTAGGTGCTTCTATTTCTTCAGGTTCTTCAGCCAGTCTCTTCCTGGGTTTGATGTAGGCCAAGTGTTCGTCAAATGTTACATCTATGCTGATATTGATCTTCTTGAACCTTGGGAAGTATATTCTATAGGCCTTCAAGCTTTCAGATTATCCCACAAATATACCCCTCTTTCTTGAAGGATCTAACTTCTTCCTCTTTTCTTTTGCAATGTGTATGTATACAGGACAGCCAAATATTCTGAGATGGTTGACTTCTGGTTTCTTGCTAGAGAAGACTTCTTCAGGTTTCTTGTTCTCAAGTACTCTATGTGGAATATGATTCTATACATACATCATTGTTCTAGCATATTCTACCCATAGATGCATGGGAAGATCTTTATCATGAAGAATGGGAATATCTTCCATGATCGTTCTATTCTTTCTTTCTGCAATCCCATTGTATTGTGGATTATATGGAGTGGATAACTCCCTCTTAATCCCTGAGTCTTTGCATATCTCTTTGAATTCATTTGATGTGAATTCTCTGCCATTATCTGATTGAAAGGTCTTGATCTTCTTTTTTGTGTGATTCTTGATCAAGGATTTGAATTCCTTGAACTTGTTGAATACTTCATCTTTGTTCTTCATAAAGTGTATCCATGCCTTTCTAGAGAAATCATCAATAAAAGAAACATAGTATACATACTCAATTAGTGAACTAGATGACATTGGACCACATATGTCGTAGTGGATGATTTCCAAGATTCCTTTTTCCTTGCGCTCTCTACTTGGAAATGTCTTCTTTGTGGTCTTCCCTTTCACACATCCTTTGCATACACCTTCATGTTTTGTCTTCATTTCTGGGAGACCTTCAACAACTTTGCTTGCAAGTGGGAGTGCTCTGTAATGCACATGTGCAATCCTTTTATGCCAAAGCTCATTTGGTTCTACAGAGTCATGAACCAAATCTTGTTCTAGTTGGCTCTTCAATTTGTATAGTCCTCCTTCTTGTTCCACAATCACTATTGCATCATCGAAATACTTTCCCTTTGTCCATCTACAAATGCAACCCTCATTCCTTTTGCATCCAATGCAGATATGGAGAGGAGTTTCTTCTTTATTATAGGTACAAACAATACATCTTTCAGCTTGATAGACTTTCCAGATTCTATCTTGTATGAGGATTCACCACTACCTTTTATTGGATACTGGTATTCATCTCTGAGTTTCACCTTGTGAGGTGATTCATGTTCAGATAATTTCACAAAGGATTCTTTGAATACTGTCATATGTTTGGAAGCACCACTATCTATAACCCAATAGTTGCTTCCATGTGTGATAGTTCTTGTGAGAGAAGAAATGAGAACATATTCTTCATCACTTGAAGAATCATCACTGTCTTGTCTGTTTCTCTTTGTGGAAGGTTCATCATCCTTTGCAGCATGAGCATGATGTCTTCTCTTGTTTTCCTTCTTCTTGTGAGAGCTACTTTTATTTCTAGGACAATCTCTAGAAAAGTGTCCTCTTTCATCACATGTATAGCAAATGTACATAGACCTATAGCTAGGATTTCTAAAGTTATTCCTTTGGTGAAAGTGCTTACCTCTGTGGTGGCTAGATCTAGTTTTCTTAGATTGTACTGTGAGATCTTGATCTTCACTTCCAATCTTTTCTTCTCGAGCTTCTATCCGAGATTCTTCTTGAGAGAATTCTTCCCATGGTTTTCTTAACTTGAATAACTTCTTTCTGGCATAGATCTCCTGAATGAAAGAGTCCTATGTCCTAGGGAGACCATTCAAGGTGGTTATTACAATCTATGCATTCTCCATTTCTTCGTCTATTGCTTCAAGTTGTTCTTTGATCTGGGAGACCCTTGTGAAGTATGACTGTATTGTCTCTGCATTATGGATATTCACATTCTTCAATTGGTTCCTCAAGGTCATCTTCTAGTTTATGTTCTTTACTTCAAACAATTTGGTTAGGGCATCAAACATAGCTTTAGGTGTCTTTAGGGAGAAAACCTATGGTATGAGGTGATCCTTGAATGAATCAGCAATAATCCTCTTAGACATAACCAACTTCTTCTTGTGTAAGGCCTTAGCCTCATCTCCCTCTGGAACTAGAATCTCCTCATTGATGTAGGAGTCCAACTCATTTTCTTCCAGGACCAGGGAGATCCTATACTTCCAGCCTCGGAAGTTATCATCCCCCTCAAGATTTTCATCAAGCTTGGTATGATGAGACATCTTAACTGAGAACCTCAAATGGAAATACAAAATATTTAGATATTACCAGGTTAAGATGTTAGATCTAGATTTGGAGCTGAATTTTTGTAGTGTCAGTCGAGGAGCAGATTAGGGTTTGAATTTCTCAAAGTTTTGTCCAATCAAAAGCTTTGATCTTGATCTCTAAACTTCAATTTTGAGGAGGGGATCAATCCAAGCCTGGGTTCACTCAAAAAATCCACTTCTGTGGAAAGCCTTAATTTCTGGCAGCAGTGTCGGGTCAAAAACTCAAAATTATCAGAATCAGATTCTGCTTCAATAGAAAGATGTGCCCTAGGGAGGAGATTCAGCCCAATCTTATTTTGCTGAAAATATATGGAGAGAGATCCAAGAATTAGGAAGCCCTACTTTTCACAGCTAGGTAGTGTCTTCTTCTCAGGTTAGCTCTGATACCATGTTAGATTTTTATCATTTAAGATAACATTAACTTAGGATCTAAACTGAGAGAATAACAAGCACAGCAATCAAACACATAAGAAAATGAACACAAATATTTTCCTCAGGGAAACCATAAAGGAGAAAACCCTGCAACTTCCTCATAGATAGAATCAACACTAATAGCAAAATCCCAAAAATAGTAAGATAATATCCCGACAGTAGTATCCTCTTTCTCTCTAGCCCCAACAACTTCTTCTTCCTCAAATATGTGCTACATCTAAGTGTGAGTGAGTGTGTGATAAATAGAGATGCTCACTCTCTATTTATACTAATTCCTAACTTGACAATGACTCACCAGGGCTGACTTCTATAAGATAGTCTAATAACCCTAGTGCCCCAGAACTGTGGGGACTTTAACACTTAAACAATAGGAGGGTTACCCACATTGACTTGACATGACTTTTTTACATTATAGATCCTTCCGATAGGAACATCGGGGCATGACATGACTCAATTAAATTACAGACACTTCCCAGAATAAACATCAGAGTACGATACATGAAATATACAAGTGAATACATTATGAAGTTACAAATACATCAAAACGTATATCTAACCATGGGAGGAACCAATCCTACCACCATGTCAGAAAGGCACAACACTTATATCTGACCATGGGAGAAACTAATCCTACCACCATGTGAGAAAGGATAACCGAATCATCATTTCCCCTTGGAAGGAACCTCGATCTGGAGAACACCAATATTCTCCCTAAATTACTCAAACTTCACTCTAGCCATTTCTAGCATACAATCACATTCGGGATAATTACGTCCAAGGATAAACTACAAGCTTTGCTAGGACCGATTACACCTGAGGACAACCTACATGACTGATTACATCTAGGAAACCTACAAGTTTTGCCAAGATTTATGCTCATGAAACCTGTCTCACCGGCTATGCTAGGACTCACTCTTTCGAGAGATATCAATCTGGATCACATATTGGAGCTTCACTACTCATCTCTAGGCTGTTTTAAGTGCCATGCAATACTCCTTCCTACTAAACCAGTAACCCATACTAGATATTAAACTAAAGAAGCATTCCAAGGTGCTCTTCTTCTCAGTACCAATCCAAATGAACATAACCATGTAGGTTAATTTTTGGATTCATATCATACTTGAGCCCACACTCACCTATACCCTTCAGGTACCTCACTGCATGCTTTGCAACCATCAGGTGAACATGTCTCAATGTGTTCACAGAAAAACAAATATTTGGTCTCGTATCCGTCAGGTACATCAATGACCCAATCATCTAACGATACATCATAGCATCGACCAAATTCAGATGAGGCATCACTCAATAGCTTCAGGTTCTATGCCATTGGTGTGGTCATGGCCTTGCAGTCACATTGCAGGTACAAGAGATCCCATGTTATTTAAAACATGAGAGCCCAATTACACATATGAATGTAACTACTTGAAGTCCTTTAATCATTTTTGTGGCTCCTATTACATTTGTCGTGGTTTCTTTGTTTTTTAAACTTAGCTGAATTTCTGAAATATATGCATGATTTGTGTGTTTTGATGAAGTTACGGGGAACTATCTTTTAGTGAAATTGTTTCACCCCGCGACCCGCAACTTGCATATGGTGGGATTTTGAAGTTTGATTTTTTCCAATATTTTCATCCCACAACTTACGGAATGCAGGATGTGGAAAGATTGTTCATGTGTAATTTTTTTCATCCTGCATCCCACATTCCGAAAGTATGGAATGCAGATTGTGAGAAAATAATTTATTTCGATGGTTTTGTTGTGTCTCTCCAAAACCCGCAACTCACAACTTGTGGGCTGCAGATTACAAGAGAGATTGAATAAAATTTTGACTTTTTTTAATCACACATCCTGCATCCCTCATGTGCAGAATGCAAGTTGTGGGACCGTTAAATAAAATTTGAAATTGGATCCTGCATCCCGTAGGCTTAATCTCGAGCGTTCATTTATCTTAACCCTATATTCCTAACGGAGTCAGGAAAATCTATATATATTTTGGATTTTTGTGATTTATTTACCATTTTTACTGCTGTAAATTGTTCTGCTATGTTAAATTTCCTTGCATTTTTTACCAGTCGACGTTATCACTGTCCAGTCTAATTATAGGTTAGTATTTGAGTCATTTTCCTAATTCAAATTGGGTACTATTGTTCTTGGTTAAATTAGTTTTAAATCTAGGTTTATACTTCTAACAGAATATTTCAACCTTAAGATGTCTCGAATTACCCGATGCAAGAAGATTCAAAGGGATATGCCGAATAAGCACCATAACTTTGGCATCTTTTCTAATACTAGTGGCAGATTTAGTGAAAACTACCAAGTATATTGATCTAGGATATACTCTATTTTTTACAACAATTACCTTTGGAACATACAAAAGTACCATCCCTCCTAGCATAGAATTAGGGACTCCAATATCCATTCCATTGCTGCTAGACCTGATATTCTCCCATACAATGATGCAGTTAAATGGATTATTGAACATGCAAACCAGAAAGACTGCTCCTTCAATTGCAACACATGATTGAAACTCACTAGCTTTCGTCTTGAGATCCTTGTCAAAGCTGATACTCTCAATATGGTGAAACAACTGTTAGTTTTTCAACATTAAGCTAGCATTATGTTAGGATATTTACTGAGAGAACAACAAGTACATCAATAAAACATAAGAGACAATGAACACAATGTTTTTCATCGAGGAAACCATAAATGGAGAAAAACCCACAACTTCCTGAGAGATAGAATCAACACAAGATGTAAAACCACAAAACAGTAAGATGCACCCCCGACAGCAGTAATCTTCTTCTTGTCTAGCCCCAGTGTCTTCTCCTTCCTCAACTATGCACTACACTTGAGTGTGTGAGTGAGGTGTGCTAAATAGAGACCCCAGCTCTCTATTTATACTAATCCTGACATGACTAAAACCCTACTAGGGATGACCTCTACTAGGAGAGTCTAATAACCCCAGTGCCCAAGAACTGCGAGGACTTTGACCCTTACACAATCGGAGGGTTACCCACTATGACTTGACATGACTTGTTTACATTATTGATTCTCTTGATTAGAACATCGGGGCATGAAAAAATGACTCAATTACATAATAGATACATCCCAGAATAAACATCGGGTTACAATACACAAGATATATAGATGAATACATTCTAAAGTTACAAATACATCAACACTCCCTCTTAACTAGGAAGGTATTCTTTTGACACTATTTTCAGCATCGGTCTTCTTCTCTGCATCAACTGGATTATATCGTCATCTACATCTTGAGTCTTTGAGTCTTCAATTCATCTTCATTCTTTGAATCTGGATCATCTCTCGATCTAGATCATCATCTCTTGATCTAGACCATCATGGGAGATCATCAATGGATCTGGGTCATCTCTCGATCTGGATCAACATCACTGGATCTGGATCATCACTCGATCTAGATCATGATCATTGCAATGGATCTGGATCATCACTCAATATGGATATCTCAGAGTCATCATAATTGGATCTAGATCATAGCTCGATCTGGATCTCATCTGGTCATCATCATGTGTGCTATCTTGTTATAGGAAGTTCTATGGAGCCAACCTTCTTTCATGCTGGTTGTAGGCCTAGTCATCAGTTAGGTCTTCACCCAGCACTTACATCTAACCTACTCATTATAAAGGCACACCCAACACTCACATGTGATCATGTAGTAACCTACAATCACATGGGAAAGGCCCGACACTCACATTTGACATGGAAGGAACTGAATGCTCTCACCATGACAGAATGGCCGACACTCACATATAACATGGAAGGAACTGAATCCTCTCACCATGATAGAATGACTCACACTCACATTTGACATGGAAGGAACTGAATCCTCTCACCATGACAGAATGGTCTACGCTCACATCTGACATGGAAGGAATTGAATCCTCTCACCATGAAGGAATGGCCTGCACTGACATCTGACATGGAAGGAACTGAATCCTCTCACCATGACAGAATGGCCCCCAGTCCCAGATTGAGCTACCTGGTAACGGACCAGGTGCCTTCACTCTCCCAGAGAGTGGTAGTTTCCCTTACATCTATCCTACTCGACAGAATGGATAGCACTCATATCTGACATGGAAGGAACTGAATCCTCTGGCCATGATTGAATGGCTCATCCCTTACATATGACCTTCTCATCAGAATGGATTTGGATATTAACACTCATATTTGACATGGAAGAAACTAAATCCTCTCACCATGATAGAATGGATTAGCCCTTACATCTGACCTACTCGTCAGAATGGATTTGGGACTCATCACTTTCCCTTGGAGGAAACCTCAATCTGGAGAACACCAAGATTCTCCTTGAAGTACTTGAACTTCACTCTAGCCAATGGATTTGTCTACACATCAGATATATGTTCCTCCATCACAACATACTAGAGCTTCACTATTTCCCTCTGTACCATATCCTTGATATAGTGATACTTGATCTCAATGTGTTTTGACTTGTCATGGAACACTGGATTCTCTGACAACTTCATGCAGCTCTGGTTGTCACAATGTATACAAGTAGCATCCATCTGAATATCAAATAAATTAGACAGTAGCTTCCTCATCCATACTACCTCACAACTATCTGAGAAAGTTGCGACATACTATGCTTCAGCTGTACTCAGTGCCACACAAGGTTTCTTCCCTCTAAACCAAGAGATCACACTTGATCCAATACTAAAGCAACACCCTGAAGTGCTCTTCCTATTGATGGCACTGCTTTCCCAATATGAATCAACATAAACCTCCAGGTTAATCTTCTGATTCACATCATACTTGAGCCCATAATCAACTGTACCCCTTAGGTACCTCAGAATATGCTTTGTAGCAACCAAGTGAACATTTCTTGGAACTGTCAAGAACTGGCTGAAGGTGTTCACAGCAAATCAAATGTTAGGTCTCGTGTTCATTAGGTACATCAATGATCCAATCATCTGATGATACATCATAGCATCAATCGACTCTGATGAAGCATCACTCAATAGCTTCAGGTTCGATGCCATAGGTGTGGTCATAGTCTTCCAATCCATCATCCCAAGCCTCTTCAGGATCTCTACTGCATACTTCCCTTGTCCAAGGAAGATTCCATCCGCACTCTTCCACACCTCCATACCTAGAAAGTAATGCATCATACCCAAGTCCTTCATCTCGAACCTGGCATAAAGATTTCTCTTTGTATCAGTAATCAACCCATCCATACCTGTCACTAACAGATCATATACATATAGTAGAAGCATCACTGGTTTTCCATATTCAACCTTGTACTAAAGGTTGGAATATTCTTTACTATTGGTAAATCCCAAACTAGATAGAAAGCTATCAATTTTGTCGTACCATGTCCTACGTGCCTTTTTCAAACCGTACAAGGATTTATTCAATCTGCATACATGAGACTCCCTGTCATGTGTCTCAAAACCAAGTGGTTGTTCTACATACACTTCCTCTTCCACTACACCATTCAAGAAAGCAGTCTTGACATCCATTTGGTGTATCTTCCATTTCATCACTATAGCCAGAGCAAGTACTAAATGAATGGAAGTATGTCTAGCTATGGGTGCAAAGGTTTCTTCATAGTCTATTCCATCTTTCTAAGAGAAACCCCGAGCTACAAATATTGCCTTTTATTTTTCAATGCTACCGTCTGCAACATGTTTGATCTTGTAGATCCATTTGGAAGTTACAACTAACTTCCCATCTGGTCTTGGGAAAACATCCCAAACATCGTTTTTCATGATCGATTGGTACTCTTCAATCATAGCATCCTTCCATTCTTTTCGTTATGCTACTTATTCATAACTGGAAGGTTCTTTATCAATGAAATCACATAGTAAAGCTACATATTTGGAACAGGATCTAGTCCTCTTTCTTTCCTTTTGATTCTCTTCTGGATCCCCATATCTTTCCGCACCTTGGATAAGTTCTCATACCCAAGCAGGTTTCCTCTTACGAGGATTCTTCTCTAGAGGTGGATCTACAGGTCTTTGTGGTTCTTCAAATTCTTGATCTTCTTCTCGAGTTTCTTCATTCATGGTTGTATCATGAATTTTGGGTGCTTCTACTTCTTCAGGTTCTTTAGCAGGTCTCTTTCTCGATTTGTTGTAAGTTGTGTCTTCATCAAATGTCACATCCTTGCTGATGTCAATCTTCTTGTATCATGGGAAATATATTCTGTAAGCCTTCGATCTTTTAGAGTATCCCACAAATATACACTTATTTCTTGAAGGATCTAATTTAGTCCTCTTCTCTTTTGGAATGTGGATGTACACAGGATAGCTGAATATTCTGAGATGGCTAACTTCTGGTTTCTTGCCAAAGAATACTTCTTCAAGAGTCTTGTTCTTGATTACTCTATGTGGAGTACGATTCTGTACATACATCATTGTTCTGGCAGCTCCTACCAAAAGATGCATAGGAAGGTCTTGATCATGAAGCATTGCTTTTGCAGCATCCATGATCATTTTGTTCTTCCATTCTGTAATCCCATTCTGTTTTGGATTATAAGGAGTGGAAAACTCCCTCTTAATCCCTGAATTTTTGCATAGCTCTTTGAATTCATTTGAAGTGAATTCTTCGCCATTATCTGATTGAATGGTCTTGATCTTATTTTTAGTATGGTTCTCGATCAAGGATTTGAATTCCCTGAACTTACTGAATACTTCGTCTTTGTTCTTCATGAAGTAAACCCATGTATTCCTAGAAAATTAATCAATAAAAGAAACATAATATGCATACCCGCTTAGAGAGTTTGATGACATAGGACCGCATACATCGGAGTGAATGATTTCCAAGATTCCTTTTGATTTGCTTTCGCTGCCTCGAAATTTCTTCTTTGTATTCTTTCCTTTCACACATCCTTCGCAGACCCCATCATGTTTTGCTTGAATTTCTGGAGGACCTTTGACAGCTTTGCTTGGAATAGGTAGTGCTCTGTAATGCACATGTACAAGCCTTCTATGCAAAAGTTCACTTGGCTCTACTCTGTCATGAACCAAGGCTTGTTCTAGATGGCCCTTTAATTTATACAATCCTCCTTGTTTTTCTCCAATCACTACCACATCATTGATGGTCTTTCCTTTTGGCCACATGATGAATTGACCATCTATGAATGCAACCCGCATTCCTTTTGCATCTAATGCTGATATGGAGAGAAGGTTCTTCTTAAGTCCTGGAACAAGCAATACTTCTTTCATTGTTAGAGACTTTCCAAAGTCTAATTTATAGGAAGATTCCCCACTACCTTTTATTGGATATTGGTAGTCATCTCCTAGCTTTACCTTGTGAGGTGATTCATGTTCTAACAGTCTCACAAAGGATTCCTTGAATCTAGTCATATGTTTGGAAGCCCCACTGTCTATAAGCCAATCATCACTTCCATGAGTAATGTTACCTATGAGAGCGGATATTAGAACATATTCATCCTCGCTTGAAGAATATTCACTTTCATATCTGGATCTCTTTTTGGATGCTTCATCATCCTCTATAGCATGAGCATGATGTCTTCTTTTGTTTCTCTTCTTCATTATATTCTGTTTTTTAGGACAATTCCTTGCATAGTGTCTTGCTTCATCACATGTATAGCATATGATCCTAGATACAACTTTTCTAGTGTTATCTTTGTGAGAGTGCTTACCTATGGATCTATGAGGTTTTCTTTTGTTTGACTTGGAGTCAGACTTGGAGTGTACCGTGAGAGCTTGGTATTCACTTCCCATCTTCTCTTCTTGAGATGCTATTCAAGATTCTTCTTGAGAGCACTCTTTCCATAGTCTGCTAAACTTGACTAACTTCTTCATAGAACAGATTCCTTGGATGAAATAATCCCATGAACTAGGAAGGCCATTCAATGTAGTCATTACAATATCTGCATTTTCCACTTCTTCATCAACTACTTCTATTTTCTCTTTGATCTGAGAAACTCTTGTGAAGTAAGACTGGATTGTTTCTGCATTTGGAATCTTCACATTCTTTAGTTGGTTTCTCAGGGTCATCTTTTGGTTTATGTTCTTCCCTTCAAACAATTTGGGTAGGGCATCAAACATAGATTTAGGTGTATTGAGAGAGGACACCTATGGGATAAGGTGATCCTTGATGGAATCAGAAATGATGCTCTTTTCCATAACCATATTCTTATTATCATTAGAGGAAATTTCAACTCAAAATGGGCCTTTTAACTTTTATTCAAATTCCATGTTATCATGTGTTAGCCAATGAAATTACTTTAAATTTGAAATACCGTATAGGTCTTAAACACTTTTTTAATATAAATTTGGGGATAGGTATCATAAAAAAAACTACTTTTTTTGTTTGTATTTTTGACATATCTCCTTGTGTTTTTACTCAAATTTCGATCGGGAGAGCTCATTGGATGCGGAATTGAATTCCTCATCCAACGAGTACCCACTTGGCATACTTTTGACGGACCTTGGTACCCCAAAAACAAGAAATACCTGAAAAAACGAATTGATGACATCATCAATTCATTTTTTCAGGTATTTCTTGTTTTTGGGGTACCGGGGTCCGTCAAAAGTATGCTGAGTGGGTATTCGTTGGATGTGGAATTTAATTCCACATCCAACGAGCTCTCCCGATCGAAATTTGAGTAAAAACACAGGGAGATATGTCAAAAATACAAACAAAAAAGTAGTTTTTTTCTTTTCTTCCTCCAAAATTAATAAATATTATTTTATTATTTTAACTATTATTTTATTAGTTCATTTTAGGAGGCCCATTTTGAGTTGAAATTTCCTCTAATGCTAAGGCCTTTTCCTCATCTTCCTCTAGAACTGGAACCTCCTCATGGATGTAGGAGTCTAACTCATTTTCTTCCAGGACTAGGGAGGTCATATACTTCCAGGCTTGGAATTTATCGGCTCCCTCAAGATTTTCATCAATCTTGGTACGATGATACATCTTAACTGAGAACCTCAAATGGAAATACAAAATATTTTATATCTTACCAGGTTGAAGATGTTGGATCTGAAACTTGAGCTGAAATCCTGTAGAGCTAGTTCAGGAGCAAATTAGGATTTTTCTTTTCTGGAGTTTTGTCCACCCAAATGCCTTGAAATTTGTCCCTAAATCCGATTTTGGGGTGTATATCAATCTAGGCCTAGGCTCACTAAAAATTTCCTCTTCTTTGAAAATCCCTAATTTCCGACAGTAGTGACCGGTCCAAAATTGAAAAACCTCAGAATTGGATTCTGCTTCGACAAAAATATGCGCCCTAAGGAGGAGAGTTATTCCACCATAATTTTTCTGAAAATATGTGGAGGAAGATCCCCAAACTAGGAATCCCTAGTTCCCGTAGCTGCACAGTTTCTTCTTCTCAGGTTAGCTCTAATATCGTGTTAGTTTTTCAACATTAAGCTAGCATTATGTTAGGATCTTTACTGAGAGAACAACAACTACAACAAGCAAACACAAGAGACAATGAACATAGTGTTTTTCATCAAGGAAACCATAAATCGAGAAAACCCCACAACTTATTCAAAGAAAGAATAAGCACAAGATGTAAAACCCCAAAACAGTAAGATGCACTCCCAACAGTAGTAATCTTCTTCTTTTCTAGCCTCAGTGTCTTCTCCTTCCTCAACTATGAAATACACTTGAGTGTGTGAGTGATGTGTGCTAAATAGAGACCCCAAATCTCTATTTATACTAATCTTGACATGACTAAAACCCTACTAGGGATGACCTCTACTAGGAGAGTCTAATAACCCTAGTGCCCCGGAACTGCGGGGACTTTAACCCTTACAAAACCAGAGGGTTACCCACTATGACTTGACATGACTTGTTTACATTATTGATTCTCCCTATCAGAACATCGGAGCATGACAACATGACTCAATTATATAATAGATACGTCCCGAAATAAACATCAGGTTACAATACATAAGATACATAAATGAATACATTCTGAAGTTACAAATACATCAACAACAACTCCTTAATGCTGATTTTGTCAAAGCCTCTAAGTTCATATACAATTTTGATGAATTGTTGAAGTCCTGGATGAGAAAAATCAATAATTGTTCTTAGAGGAAGGATGACCTTTACCTCATTGATTGGTTTAGGGAACCCTACTCTCTGCTAGAAGCTATGGTGTGCAGACTCTACGGTCTCCCCAATTTCTCCTATTTTAAAGTTGAATGGGCCCCAATATCTCATCATGTTCTAACCATGGGATAATCCCTCCCATGGGCTTCCATTCTTTCTCTAGTACTCAAGACAACAATCCAAAACTATTAAAACGCCACTGCTAGGTAGAAACCTAATTTATTCTTCTCAACCTTCATTGTTGATGTATTTTGTACTGAGTTCCATTGTCCCAATTTGGAATGGAATTGGATCTTACCAGCCCCACCTGTGCACATTTACCATGCAGAATTATGGGATACCAACTATATGGCTAGGTTATACGAAATTTGTGAAAACTTCCATGGCCGTATTTATTTTCTAATCTTTAAAAGGGAAGCTCTAGCCTTCTCACCTGAAGCCAAGAATCTCATTGCCACCATGGGTGATTGGTACATTGGAGAATCATTTGCATATATCAGAATGTGGGGCAGCAATATTGCACATATGTTACCCAAAGTTGTACCTTACAGGTTGGTTATTGAGGAGATATCCTTCCAGACAGTGACTGAAGGAGTTTACAAGAAGCCCGCTGGACAAAAAAATAAGAGTTTGGCCTAAGTTCCCTCAAACCCTTGGACCACTGAGCATACAAACTTTGACCTGGGATGCAAAGCTTGGTGATCACATAGTTTCTCTGAAATTTGTTTTTTTCAACAAAAGGTAACATGATCCCAAGGGGTGGGTTGATGCTTATCTCAAATAGAACAATTTAAAAGTGGGTTATACTCATGAATAAGTACCAGATGACTCTATTTATCAAGGAGTCAATACTTTTTTCTGAATTTTTATCCAGAGCCAAAAGAAAAGAGGAACAAAGTCAAATATTATGCTACTAGAAGGAAATAAGAGAAAGGGTCCAGGCTTATAGAGAAATGGAGTGGGATATTTTTGAAAATATGAGAAAAGAAAAAAGAAGAGAAGGAGGCTCAAGCAACTAAAGATTCTTCAGTGACACCAAGCTCAGCTATGGATAAAGGTTAAGGTCCTATGGAGGATGTTCCACGGGCATGAGTTGCTCAGCAGGTCAAATCCTTGATACATACTTCTCAAGGTGATGTAGATACATCTCTCTCTAACTAGGTAGTGTGGAAACAACAGTTTGGTGACCCTTAGGTGGATGCTACAGATATTGCTTCTACTTTGGGAGATTTCATAGGTACAAACTTTCAGGCTATGGATTCTTCAAATAGAGAGTTTGACAATAAAAAAGAAGAAATAACCAAAATCAAGGAAGAACTAAAACATACCAGAAAGAAACATGAGGCTCATGTTTTTCATTTAATGAAGATATCTGGGCACAAGTGTAATGAGCTACAAGAGAAGAATAATTTTCTTCAAGATGAGCTACTAAGTGAGAAGACTGCAAATGTTGTATTTATGCAGAGGATATCGTTGCTTGAGAAGCAATGTGAAGATGCAACTGCAAGTGTAGCTTCATGTTCATTCTTTAAATTCTCACAAGAAGAATTCAAGGAATTAGCTCTCAAGACTAATCAAGAGCATTATGAATTAGTTAGTGAATTGCTTAAAACTATGGATAGTATTTTTGAGATTCATGTTGTTTTTTATAAGATGTCTTTTATTCTTGAAGATAAGGTACACAAAAGGGAAGAAGATTCCACTTAATATGATTATGTTGTAGATTGGAAAAGATACATGAAAGATAAGACATAAAACATCACTATTCTTAGTAGTTTCCAACTAAAGAAAGTATGAACTACTTTTACTTGGGAAGATATAAACAAAAAAATTGGTGCAGCTATTAGGAAGGTGCAGGCTATTTATGGACGGAGTTGGTATGCTGCTGAAAATTTAATGGAGACTTTTTGTTTTCCTTTAATGGGTCTCATTGAGAATGCATGATCACCGAAAAGCATGATTGAATAGGTTGAACAACAGCCAAATGAAGCAAAACAGAAGATCCAGGGGCTTAGTCATATCAACATTGACGATATGGATCTGTTAATAAAACAACCACTTTTTATTGAATGGGAGATCCATATCTACCTTTGTATTTTTCATAAGTTAGCGAAGAATGAAATAGAAGATCACAAATGTAGTGCCCAACTTGTACTTGAATCCGCTAACTATCCCAACTTAGATGAGTTGTTGGATATTTGGAAAATATGGAGATATTTTCTTGGGTATTAGCCTTTTTTTGGGTTTTTGGATCCCATTTTGAAGGGAATTGATTCTTTTTTAATAATTATTTAAGGGGTAGACTTCAGATGTATTAGGGGACTTTTGGAAGGGGAAATATTTAGACAAGAGACTAAATATACCTCTGTGTACTTGAGGATTATGTAAATTCTTACAAAACTTGATTTAATATATTATTGATATCATTTCATATCTCTTGTTATTTATTTGATTAAATTTATTTAACAGATCATGATTTTTCCTGTTTCAGATGGATCAATATCATTGTTAGTTCTTTGCAATTGATAAATGCATTTATTTATAACTTTGGTTTCTCTTTGTTACTAATTCATGCATTGATAAAATTTTAAAGAATTTATTCTTTTAAAAGTCTTTATATATTTCTGCAAGTGATTGAACAATGAATCTTCATAATGAACATTTTGGTTTTTCAATTAACATGCATACATGTCGATTAACCTTGAACGATACAATATTAAGTTGTTGTTAGTTGATTTTTATTAATTGATTGAGTTAAGTGATAAGTTAATAATCTCATTTACATTTCTGTTAATTTGATGACAATACTTATATATCTTACAACTTAGGATGATCTGTAAATCAATTCAACATTCCTTTTGAGTAGCTTAGATTTAGATCAGATGTTCCTTTATTGGTAGATTTGAGTTTCTTTTATTTGTATCATCCATTTTTTTTTCCCATCAGGTAGATAGATCTTTTAAGGATCAAATCCATAAGTAACAGGGGAGGCCAGTAATATCCTTGGGAGATCAGTACACCAAACAAGCGGGGGATAGGATTGTCCTTCCGTAGTACCTTTCAAAGCCCTTCATTTTTCATTTCCCCCCTCTATTGCAAGCCTTGAAACCCATTATAGAAACATACCTAACTGACGTTTCAACAAATGGTGCAAGAAGGAGGGTCAACAAATCATGCCTAAAAAAATTACCAAAACACCTCCTCCAACAAGAGACCCCATTATCATTCGTAGTCACACCCATGTGTCTATAGTAGGGGAACAAATCACACATAGTTCAAAATTCATTCCTGCTACCCCTATAAATGAACAAAGAACCCCAAGAGATAGATACGTTCTCGTATCTCCTACTTTAGGATCCATCACTGTTGAAAAATGACTAAAACATACTTCTGATAACGGTGCTGAGATTCGAAGACAGTTTGCTGAACAGAGTCTCCACTGGAATAATCCCCAAGCCAATAGTCAAGATAATCTTAATTCAGGTGACCAAAACAATGAAGGAGACAACTATTCTTCTAGTGAGCCATCTACCCCTGGACTAGATCTTTTTCATTTTTTATAAAGTTAGTTACTCCCTAACACGACATCCAAGTAGGAGGACCATCCCCTTCGCCTCCCTCTTCTTGATCTTCCTCATATGAATCATTAGACCTTGAATCTTCCACCTCATCAAAGAAATCGATTTCCATTGAGACTTAGAAATGTCACATTTTCATCCACTTTATCTTCTGTTATTCCTCACATTTTATCGTCCCATTAACCTTTTATCATATGATTTCCATACATATAAGTGGGTTTCACCTTATTATTTCCACTTTATTAATTTTAGTATTATAAGTGAATTTATGATTAAAATATTATAAATTAAACATGTTTTTCAGTAATATCTCAAATGTCCATGAACTTTGTAATGTGTAGGAATATGTGAAGGATTAAATCAAGGAAAGACTTCTTGAATATCTCCTCCACCATTTCATGGAGATAATTATTCAAGCTAATTGTAATGAGAAGATCATGAAGATTTGGTGGGCATATCCTATTTAGGATTTATGAGAAACATGAGGACAATTTGTGAGAAACATGCAGAGGATTTGAATGGATCATATCTTGTAATAATAGGAAAGTAGTTGAGTGGTTGAGTGAATAGTGGATCTCTCATTATGAGATGGTTATCTTCTTCTCAAAGGAGTTCATGTATAAAAGAGAGTGCTCTCTCTTCAATTCATTAAGTTATAATCATAAGATATATATCAAAGATAGATTATAGAAGTTAGTCTTGACTTTGTAATATGGAGAAGGGAATTCTTAGATTTTGTTCATAATATTGGCTTTGATGCTTTCATGATTTTTCATTGATTCTTGTGATGTAAATTAAGATTTCTTTATTGTTAATCTGATCTCACATGTTTGTATTGTTTCTCTTCATATGTTGTCTTTATTTTATGAAATTTAATTTCAATCGTGTGTTTCATCTTCCTGCATTAAATTAGAAATTGTGTGTTTCAGCTTAACGTGGTTTAGATTAGATTAGTCTTAGCTTCACGGAGCATTACATTATCTTAATTTCGCTTCAGTCCTGCATATACTTTGCATGTTCTTCGTAAGACTATGAACCTTAGATTGACAAATTAAATGGTTGGGAAAATGCTACAATGAAATTAAAACAACATTAATTTGGCCCAACATTTTGGCTCCGTTGCCGGGCAAGCACAATGGATTGAAGTTTAGTTTGATTTTTCTGCAAGTGTACACGAGAGTGTGAATTTTAATTTATGTAATGAGTGAATTTCAATTTCTGCATAGAGTGTTTCAATTATGCAAGTGTGAATTTCAATTTCAACAAGTGTGTTTTCTGGCAACTATGAAGAGTAATTGTTTTTCTTGTACATAGTGTTTTTTTTTATTTGTTTCAGCACGAGTGTTTATTTAAATTTTTCATTTAGATTTGGGTGTTGTAGGAATCCATTTTTCAAAATGATTTAACAATGAGTTTAAGCTTGTAACAACTCACTTAGATCCTTGCGAAAGTAGGGATCTCCTCTTCTCTCGAAGAGGAGATCCTGACAGTAGCCGAGAGCTTAATTACTCCTCCATAAATAGATAAACAATTATCATCCAAATAATCCTGCACATTTGATGGAGAACAATCATGTGAACAAGAGATTGAGGAGGACCACAAGGAGTTGCAACATGATATGATGAGTGAAAACTATCCCTACGAAATCCCTATCGAACGATGGTTTCAAGCAAGTATGAGGATAGAATAATTTAGTTTTTCTTTTTTTTATAGTTAATTTGCAGTTACAACAATTAATTCCACATATTTCAGTTTATCCTCATCTTATATTTCCAAAATCAAAACTGAACATATTGTTATTGCTCTTACATGAATGGCTACATTGGATATTTGATTAAATGTAACTGTTTTCTAATTCCCAATTAGCATATAGTAGGTAGGATTTTATTTATAGCCTTTGCTTTCACCCAGAATATGCATGCTCTCCTCCGTGCTTCATGCGATCGTGAGGATCAAAAATAGGATTACTAAATTGATTTCAGGAAGAATTCTTATTATTGACGGATGAACAAAAAATTCTTCCTAATCTATTTTTTGTCTGTAATTTGTTCCATTTTCTCATAATTGTTTTTTTTTATAAATTTGCAAAATAAAATTTTAAAAGTTCTTTTATTTGATTTTCTGAAATTATAAAAAGAAATAATAATAATAATAATAATAATAACTCTAAATTTGAGCCTCCATCCTTCGATCTGCAATTAAAACAGTAGACGCATTAAGCTAAAATAGCAGTTGTAATAGTTGTGGCTGATACACACTTTTTCAGTTGAAACACATACGCTATAACAACTTCAGCTGAAACATACTTCTCTAACTGAAACACATAAGCTGTAACAGTTGTAGCTAAAACACAAGAGATTAGGATGTTTTCTAAATTTTTCAAGAATAAATAATTAATGTTTTGCAACATGCTTAATTGATTTGATCTTTAATTTGTAATTCGTTTTATCAATTTGTTAAATTAATATCAAATTGTAACTTAAAACTAGCCTGCAATTTATGTGGTGAATTCATTATAAACTAAAACAAACAGTTGCTGAAAAACTATAATAGCTGCAACTTAAGGATAAAAAAATGCAAATCTAAGCTGAAACATGGCCAAACAACAGCTGAACCACAATAGCTAAAACACATGGTTGGAGTTGCAGCCATCTACTTGCCTTTCTTCGTCAATCTAAACCTGCAGCAAAACAAAAACAATAGAAGTGATGAACATGAATTTTATGATTAATTGGGATCCATAGTTAACATAAAAGTATATATGGCGGTCTTCTGATTTGCAATTATGTTGTCCTGTATTCCTTTGGACTATGTAGTTCCAAGAGAAAATTCCTCCATAATGTTGGAAGCTTGATGGTGGTCGATGCATTCATAACCAATAATTTAATCACTCAGCTCCCAAGCTTAAATATTGCATGCCTCTGATATTTCCTTCTCTCGTTTCAATAATGAAATAAAGAAATGGAACAATTAGCTCTCTCGGTTAGCTTGGAGAGCATCTTGACCAAATTGGTGAGGCACTCATCTCGTTGATAGTTGTGAAAAATATATAAAACATGGAGAAATACATGCAACAAATAAATAAATCTTTAGGCCTGGGTAGTTAGGTGAGTGTTGCAGCTCCACGTTATGCAATCCTCCATGATTTCTTTGAAGCTGCTCATAAATGAATGTCCCATATACCATGTTGAAACCTACAATGCTTAAATTCATGTCCATGAAAGGATTGGATATGATGTACGCCATAATGTAGAAGAAACGGTAGCAATAAAATATCCAACTGCCAATAAATATGATTGTTGCAAAATAGATGGGTGAAAACTTAGGTTAAGGGATATGGATCTTAGGACGTTTATGAAACTGATCCTCATGATCTCCTACAGATTTCAAGGAAACCTCTGCCTGTGTGTCCATTATTGAAATCCAATATATCTTGCATGAATCAGCTCTTTTGGACATAGCTTCTTATCATGAGATGGTAAACAAAAACCTAGTCGAAAGATCCTTGCACGGCAAACGAACTTGACCGTCTCATTGAGACTCATGAAATTTCACTGATAGATTCCATTTCATCCTTATGGATGGGAAACAATAGTTTCCAATATTTTTATTTTAACAAAATTTGTTAGAATAATCAACCCATAGTATTTACCCACTTAGACATTAATTCATTTATTTTTGTCTTATTTGCCTAGTCCATGAGTCCCACCATGTGCAAGTTGCTAATTGCCTATACATAGAGGTCAAACTTGCCCTCTTTGACTCATGTAGCACTTGGGAAAGCCTTAGGAATCAAATCCGCTTTATTCTTGGCCTCCTAGGCGGCTATCTACTTTTTCTTCTTTACTGCCTACTTTTTCAATGTTTTAAGGCACATAGGAAAGCAAGACTAGGTGAGGTGAATCAGCTTTGTTGCCTCTTCCTCCTCCACTCTTTCCTCCATGAAAAAGCATGTATGAGCTTCCATTCCACCACTCATTAGGTTTCCCATGCTCCCTTTCCAATTCGTGATCGTCACGACAGATTTGGGATCAGCTTTTTACACCTATGGGGGATTTGCCTATTTTGGGTAAGCCTGCTTTATGCTAGCTTTGGATGCCTCCTTGTGCATTCGACCTATTGATGTATTCTATATATTTAGAAACCTATGTTATTACAAGGTTGGCTATTGTACACTGAGTTAATATAATTTTGTGGTACAGCTCCATATTCAGTCTCCATTGTTGATAATTTTGCATGATCAATTGTAATTTGTTGTGAGTGAAATAAATATATTGCAGATCTGAATTTCTACATGGTATCAGAGCCATTGTAGGTTGTTACTCTCCTCCAAAAATTGTTTTACAGGTTCGACATCAAGACTGGGAGCCTTCTACTGACAGCCGGGACAGATTTTCTGAAGCTATCGATTCACAGAAAACTATCTTGACTCCCTTCAACTATTTTGAATGGAAAGCAGAGATGGAGATCTTGTTGAGAGAGAAAGGCCTCTAGAGGGTGACTATGGATACAGAAGCAGATCCCAATGCTGCTGCAGATAAGATCAAATGGCACAATCGGAGAGATGAGGCCTATGGCCTCCTATGTCTCAGTATTTCCCGAGACCTCCTTTTCCATCTCGATGGATTAACATCACTGGATCAAGTATGGGAGAAGCTGTCTGAGATTTTTAGAAAGACATATGAGATGAGGGGACATCAGATCTAAAATGAGCTGATTTCTCTGAGTCCCAATAGCTTTGAATCCCTGCAGCTATATTTCTCCAAGTTCAAAGCACTAGTTTTGCAGCTGAAGCAGTGTGGTATCGAAAAGAAAGATGATCATCTCGTGTTGTCCATCCTCTCGAAGCTAGGACCTGACTACTCAATCTTTGTTTCGACCTTCTATGCCACAAAAATCACAGCTCGAACCTGGAAGATGCCTAGCCTCGCAGATTTCATGGAATCTCTCACACAAGAACAAGACAAGCTGGTGATGATGGGCACCATCAAACCTTCCAAAGATCAAGCTTTGATTGCTGGAGATTTGAAGGTGGATAAAAGAAAAAAGAAAGCTAAAAATCCACCTGAACAAAGGAGGGACAAGAAGCAGTCTCCAGAGGATCAACAAGGTCCCAAGAAAAATACCCAAAAGAAGAAAAACAAAGGTGATATGAACAAGTGCTCATACTGTTCGAAGGGAAATCACACTGAAATCTCTTGTATGAAAAAGCAGATAGACATGCTAACTCAACTGTTGGAGAAGAATGGCGTCTCCCTTCCAGAAGGCTCAAAGAAGAGAGAAGGAGGATCAAGTTCGGATGATAGAGAGAGAGTTCATGCTCTGGTTGCTGGCACATCAAGCTCACCCAATTTTATCATAGATTCTGGAGCTTCAAGACACATGGTTTCGACTAAAGAGGCCTTCTCCTCACTGGACAAGTCGAAAGGACCATCTATTGTACTGGGAGATGACTCTCTC
>LPNX010184547.1:210247-245013 GCA_001517045.1 Pseudotsuga menziesii
TGTCTAATCTAAGTGAGAAAGAAATGGTCATAGGGTTGCCCAAGATAAAATTTTCCAAAGGATTCTGCCAAGGCTGTATCCTAGGAAAACACCCAGAGCACAAATTTGAGAAAGCCAGTCATGAGAGAACCTCTGCACCTCTCGAACTGATTCATAGTGATGTTGCTGGCCCATTCCCTCATATGTCCATGAGTCAGGACAAATATGCATTGACCTTTATTGATGATTTTTCCAGGTATTGTTGGGTTCACTTCATGAAACACAAGTCAAAAGTTTTTGGCCTATTCAAAGTCTTCAAGGCTTTGGTTGAAAACCAGTGTGCAAGAAAACTGAAGGCACTTAGATCTGACAATGGTGGTGAGTATGTCAAGACTGAGTTTATTAACTATTGTGCAGATGCAGGTATTCAGATGCAGCATTCTATCCCCTACACACCACAGCAAAATGGTGTTGCAGAGAGGAAGAACAAATCACTGAAGGAGATGGCAACATGCATGATGGAGGCCAAAAATTTGCCACCAAATTACTGGGCCAAAGCTATCAACTATGTAGCCTATATACAGAATAGGGTGCCTCACAAACAGTTGGATGGCATGACTCCCTTCGAAGAATGGAGTGGGCACAAGCCAGATGTGACCCATTTCAGGATTTTTGGCTCAAAGGCATGGGCTAGAATCCCGACAGAGAAGAGGAAGGCTTTGCAGCCCCAAAGCCAAGAGTGTCTTTTTGTGGGATACTCTAAAGATTCAAAAGGGTACAAGTTGATAAAATTGAGCACAAACAAAGCCTTCATTGAAAGGTGTGTTCAGTTTGAAGAAGAACCCCTTGCAGCAGTGGAAGTTGGTGAAGCCTCTTCACCACCTGAACCTCAAGAAGTAAGTAAAGAGTTTGTTGAAAATACTGATTCTGATTTTTCTGATGGAGATGAGTTTATTGCAGACCCAAACAGCCCCACAAGGCATAAATGGGCAGCCAAGACACTACATGCAGCAGGTGAGCTAGCTGGGGATCCCAATGACCCAAGGAGGACTAGATCTCAATTTGAGAGTGGTCTGTGCATGAAGGATCCTGAGTTTGATGAAAAATGATATTTGATGGTGGATTCTGATCCTCAAACATATGAATAAGCAGTAGGAGATCCAAGATGGCAAGCTGCCATGAATGAGGAGTTCAACTCGCTACAGAAGAGCAACACATGGGAGCTAGTGGATCTTCCTCCAGGGAGAAAACTAGTACAGTGTAAGTGGGTCTATAAGACCAAATTTTCTGCTGATGGTTCACCACTGAAGTATAAGGCCATATTGGTAGCTAAAGGCTACTCACAGGTTCAAGGCATTGATTACAATGAGACCTTTTCCCCAGTGGCAAAGATGGATTCAATCAGGCTAGCTCTAGCCATTGCAGCATCAAGGCAATGGGAGGTACATCATATGGATGTAAAATGTGCCTTTCTGAATGGTGATCTCGCTGAGGAGATATATATGCAGCAGCCCCAAGGTTTTTCTACTGACCATTCTCTTGTGTGCAGGTTGAGAAAGTCATTGTATGGGCTAAAGCAAGCCCCCAGGGCTTGGTATGCCAAGATAGATAGCTTCTTGCTATCTCTGAATTTTGTTCGGTGCAAATCAGATTCGAATGTCTATCTGAAGGTAATTAATGGTTCATTAATGATCATTGTGTTATATTTTGATGACCTCCTCATTACAGGAAGCTCAAAGGATGAGATTGCTTCCCTAAAAGGAGCTATGAACCAAGCCTTCTCCATGACAGATTTGGGGATCCTAAGTCAATTTTTGGGGCTTGAGATCTCTCAAACCAAAGCTGGAATCAAGGTGCACCAGTCCAAATATGCATTGTATTTGCTGATCAAATTCAAAATGCCAGATTGCAAAGCAAGCAAAACTCCTTTCCTTTCAGGAGTGAAGCTGGAGGAAGATGATTCTCCACCGATGGTAAACAACACTTTGTATAGACAGTTGATTGGATGTTTATTGTATTTGACACATACTTGACCTGATCTTTGTTATGCAGTCAGTGTTGCTTCTAGATTCATGGATCAGGCCCATGAGATCCATTGGAAAGCAGCCAAGAGGATCCTTAGCTTTGTTCATGGAACAAGGACACATGGGATTTTCTATAAAGCCAATTCTGACCTTGAGTTAATTGGTTTTACTGACAGTGATTGGGTAGGTGATAGCATAGACAGGAAGTCCACTTCAGGTTATGTGTTCATGCTTGTAGAAGGGCCAATTAGCTGGTCAAGCAAGAAACAGAGTGCCATTGCACTCTCATCTACAGAAGCTGAGTACAGAGGAGTTGTCAATGCAACAACTCAGTGTTTATGGTTGCAGGTTTTACTTGGAGAGTGTGGTTTCGAACCTGAGTACTCAACTACCATCTACTATGATAACCAGAGTACCATTTGAATCTGCAAGGATCCAGTTCAGAAGCAGAGAACCAGACACATTGAGATTCACATGCACTACATCAGAGAGCTTGTGCATGATGGCACCATTCACCTACTCTTCTGCTCATCTTTAGAACAAGTAGCTGATATCTTCACCAAAGAATTTTGTGAGAAGACCTTCAGCAATCTCAAATCACTACTGGGGATTGCTGATCATGCTATCAAAGCATAAGTGGAGACAAGATTCTACAATTTTGTTTTACATTCCATGTTTAAGGGAGGATTTTCCCAAGTTGGTTTTGCCTCTTTCCTTGGTTCATATGGACTTGCAATATGTAAAAGGGTGACTAAGACTTGTTGCTAGGCCCTATATTTTTGATTTATTACTCATAAAGTCAGGTTTAAGGGGGGGTGTTAGAATAATCAACCCATAGTATTTACCCACTTAGACATTAATTCATTTATTTTTGTCTTATTTGCCTAGTCCATGAGTCCCACCATGTGCAAGTTGCTAATTGCCTATCCATAGAGGTCAAAATTGCCATATTTGACTCATGTAGTGCTTGGGAAAGCCTTAGGAATCAAATCTGCTTTATTCCTGGCCTCCTAGGCGCCTATCTGCTTTTTCTACTTTACTGCCTGCTTTTTCAGTGTTTTAAGGCACATAGGAAAGCAAGACTAGGTGAGGTGAATCAGCTTTGTTGCCTCTTCCTCCTCCACTCTTTCCTCCATGCAAAAGCATGTATGAGCTTCCATTCCACCACTCATTATCTTGCCCATGCACCCTTGCCAATTCGTGAGCCTCATGACAGATTTGGGATCAGCTTTTTACACCTATGGGGGATTTTCCTATTTTGGGTAAGCCTGCCTTATGCTAGCTTTGGATGCCTCCTTGTGCATTCGACCTATTGATGTATTCTATATATTCAGCAACCTACGTTATTACATGGTTGGCTATTGTACACTGAGTTAATATAATTTTGTGTTACAGCTCCATATTCAGTCTCCATTGTTGATAATTTTGCATGATCAATTGTAATTTGTTGTGAGTGAATCAATCTATTGCAGGTCTGATTTTATAGAAAATTCTCCATCTCTCAGACCACACCCAACTCACAAATGCAATAAGAAATTCTCAATCCAAAAAATTTCATCAATTGACGTCTATTTGCAGACTGTCAACCTCGATTGCAGTTTGTGAGCAAACTATGACATATTTTAAAAATCTGAAACATGGGTTTTGTGCAGAAGGGTCTCATTTAGTTGTCTGACATGCGGTTTGTGAACATTCTACTTGCTTTGAGAACATTTTTCATTTTTCTGAACATGAAAATGCCAGATTTCAGGATGGACAATTTTCAATAAAATATTAGTGGTATTAATATTTCGGCATGCAAGAATGGTTATTCTTCTCTGTACGATGACAAGTCACATGTTATTTATTTTTATTATGTACATCCTGTGACTCACAATAACATGAAACAAGATTATGCACATCAGTGAATTTTGCATCCTCACCAAATCATCGAGATCATTCAGTTTTTTTGTTTTGTGAATAAATCAAAGATATTGTTTTGTTTTATAAATCATGGATAAAACCATAATGAGAGAACTCTTGGACCCTTCACTAAATTATTGAAAACAACCAACGCTATTCTTCCTAGTTTGTGTGTTTTTGAACTTCATGATTGGGAATATTATCTCATTTATCATTTTATTTTTATACTTTTATGTGGGTAGATGTTGTAGGTCAAAATCACACATCTCTTCCTATGATCACTTTCCCATGATTCTATCACATGTCGACACTTCCATGACGACACTTCATGAAAGTCACTAAAAAAACACCTAACTTGGAGGACCCATATCATGAGTTATGTAACTTCGTTTGACCTCATCTTTACATCGTTAGAAAGATATTTTAGTTTGTTAAAACTTTCTAGAAGACACCAAAGTCTTAAAATGCCTAGACGTACCCTAAAAATACGATTTTTTTATGTATATGCAAGTTGACTTAAGAAAACCTGTGTATTATATGTGACCTTCTATATATAATACTCATGTATGCCCTAAATACATGACTATTTGCATTGCAACCCACGTATAGCTCCTGCATATGCGATTGTTGTCTCTACAACCCATGTATTCCTCCTGAAAATGTCAAAAAAATGCGTTTTTCGAAATTTGGGTAGTTTGGGTAGTTATGGAACTGACTCCTTTAGTTGTAACTACTTTTCCTTTGACCCTATCTCTTCAGAAGCATATAAATATAGGTAGGGAGGTCCATGAGAGGAGATTGGAACTTTTACATTGTCATGCTGGCGGTACTGGGACTCTCTTTTCCCACACCTTTTCCCTACTAATCATCCCCTTATGCTGCAGAGCTTGGAGGCTAATTTCCTTGGAAAAGAGAAGAAGCAGAACCATATCAAGGTTTCATGAAGTGCCCAACTTGAAGAGAAGGTATAATTGTACTTCTTTTCAAGATTAATAAAGATGTGATGTCCTTCTTCTTCCCAAATAATTGTTCAATGTGTGACTGAATATTTGTTTATGATCATATTATGATGTTAATCAGATTATTATTTCATGTTTATTTGATTATAATTTCTTTATATGTGGTCATATTGGTTTGAGAATGGTATAATTTCTATTGCGGGTCTCTTGGAGCAAGAGGAGCAAGAGGAGAAAGAAGAGGACTGAAGGGCTGCTTGGATCAACCTTCATTTCACTAAGTTATGAATCATTATAATCTCTGATATTGCTTGTATTTAATTCCAGAACTATATGCATCTCTCTTTCAACCCCAATACATTGATGGCCTCTTAAACCCTAGCCATAGGAAACTTTCCTTTACAACAGAACTGGTGATTCCACTAGGAGAGCCTTTTTTGTTTGGCCTTTCTTTATCTTTCTTTTAGTATTTTGCATTGGTTTTAGGTCTTTCTTGCTACTTAGGAACACCTTATTATTCTGATAGAACACCTCCCTTGCCTTCCTAAGGTAGTTGTTTACCCTTTTTTGGTTTTCTCCCACCCATTCGTGAGTTGCAGATTGGACAGTCGCGTGTCTGGTTTGTACACGCGACTTGTTATACTATCAACCTGCGTATGATGCACGACCTATTAGTAGTAAAACCTATGTGTGGTTGTACATGAAAATTTATATACTGCAAACCCACGTATGATACACGACGTGTCAATAATACAACCTGTATGTGCCCCTAAAACAATGTTTTTCCTCATTTTTGTGGTTTTCTCTGTTGTTGTGCGCTATTCGGTAGGTCTTTTGGGGTCCTTTACAAGTGCATGACTCCAAGGAGTTAGTGTCATCCCTTTTTGTTGTTCTTTATCTATGTGGTAAGCCTTTTTATAGCATTATGGTTTTCTCTTTGCTCTTTCCCCCCACCCCCTTTGCTTGGTTTGATTTTTGTATTATGTTTCTGGTCAACCTTTGTCAGTGATCTTTGTCTAAGTTTAGAATCTTGTTCGTGTTTTTTTCCTTCTTCTTTTGTTTGTTAACTTCACCATGCCAAAATAGTTTCTTTATCTTTCATGAAATCCTTCCTTCCAAGTAGGGTTTATACTCACTTTAGGGCATTCTAGAGTTTGTTTGGTGGTTGTATAACAAAGTTCCTTTTGCTTTGTTCTTATTATCTACATACTTTTGTTTGTAGGTAGGTTTTCTTTTTCATTTATAAAAGAAAAAGTAAAAAGAACATATAGTGTTTTAATATGCATGTATATTAGGGTTTTGTTTCTAATACACTAGATATCATTATTTTTAAGGAAAATAAAAAGAAAATTTTATTTTATGGCTTTCAAGTTTCTATTTGAAAAAGAAAGAGAATAGTTTTTTTTTTTTGCATTTCATTTCTCTTTTCTTAGTCATTTTGTTTCAACTTTAGGTCAAAACACCACGTAAGTTTCACGCCATTTACCCTTTGACTAAAAATAGCCTTTTAAAATGAACGATACAATTTAAAAAATATTAGTAAGTCTTATTTTATAGGGTCATACACCAACTAGCTCAGGATATACTTGTGGGATAGGAATTTTAAACTTCCACAAGTGTTAAAATTTCAGATGTAGTTTTCCAATTACTAGGTAATCCCTTTTCTATGTTGATTGTATCTGGGAAGCTCCTTTCAAATGGGAGTTAAGAACTAGGCCACATGGAGGCTTGGCCTAAGGAGATAACCTTTTGATTCCTTGTCAAAGCATAGACCAAGGTTTTTGCTCATCTAGGGATTCTTTCTTATATAGGGTTTTGAGCTTTGATACCCTGCCCATGTGTGCAAACTATGATTGTGACTATTGCCCTAGACTGTCAATATAGTTCAGGTAGCCTTTAGTATCTTTGACATCTAGGGTTCATACACAGATACACCAGAAGTCTATTTTCGATTGACCTTGGACAAGCTTGGAAGGTAACCTAGGTAGAAGATGTGGGAGGGTGGTCGGGTGATTCCTCCACTTCTACCTAAGAACATTTACAAGGCCACAAAGTAACTGTCTATCATCTTTCTTCTGGAAATCATATCTTATAACTATTTGTTTGTTTGTCTTTAGGAATTTTTAGTGAGTGTTGTGTGGTTTGTCTGTACTTAGTGTGCCTTTAGGTGTGTTCTTTATAATTTTGGTTTCCTATCAACCTCAGACTTTGTCTCCTAGTTTGAAACTATGGATAACACCCCTTTGAACACCAACCAAGAGATCCCCATGCTGGGAACTCCTTGTACTATTCCTCTCATAGGGAATCTTGGTGTTCCTTTGATGGCCACCTTAAATCTACCTGGATTCACCCTAATGCTACCAATGTCATTTTTTTCTACTCCAACTATCATGAATGCCCTCGAATTCTTCATAAGTAATCTATTTATATCAAGGGAATCAAAACAATGCTTCCCTTTCACCTGTAGTTGATTCTCCTCCTCCCTCTACCTCATCCAGTGAAAGTATCGATACTAGTAACCAACATTCTAAAAGGTTCACAAGAAGGAGGAATACGAAGAAGGCACATAAGTAAGGGGACACCCGTTCAACCTCTACAGGTCAAGTTGAACCTCACCACCCAGCCTCTGTAGTTCATGCTGGGGGAACCTATCCAACCTCTGCAGGTCATGTTGGATCTAATCACTCAACCTCTGTAAGTCAAGTTGATATTCACCATCCACCCTCTATTGATCATGCTTGTGGGATCCTTCTAACCTTTCCAGGTCATGTTGGATTCAATCGCTCAACCTCTATGATTCATGCTGAGGGCACCTGTTCAAGCTTTGTATGTCAAGTTGACCCTCCCCATCCAACCTATGTAATTAATGTTGGATCCAACCACCCAGCCTTTGAAGTTCATGCTGGTGGCACACACTCAACTGCTGCAAAACATGTTGATCCTAACCATTTAGCCTCCGATGTTGATTTTGTTGGTGCCCTTCCAAACTCTATAAGTCATGTTGGACCCAATGTATTAGCCTCTACAAGTCATGATGGGGGCAGCCTTTCAGCCTCTGTGGTTCATGTTCAAGACAATCTATCAGCCACTGCGAGTCATGTTGACACTATTGAAAAGACTACCCATTCAAAAAACAAGCCCAAGTTTCCTTGTAAGCTTTGTGAGGGAGAAAACCTTACTTATAAATTCCATTCTATCATGGAGGTGTGAAGAGTTTGGTTTCATGGTCCTCCCATTTTTTAACATTCTGAATTTTTTCAACAACCAGCCTATCTTAGTCAGGTTGGACCAAGTCACCTAGCCTCTGATAGTCATGTTGGGGGAAAACTCTCAACCTATGTAGGTCATGTCGAGAGAAAACAGACAACCACTACTAGTCATGTTAACACTGCTAAGAAAAATAGTCCTTCGAAGTGAAAACTTAAGTTCCCTTGTAAGATATGTGAGGGATATCATCTTACTCACTAGTTCCCTTCTATCCTATGTGAAGAGTGTGGTTCGAGACTCAAGAATTTCCTTCTCCTAAACAACCTATAGTTTCTCAACAACATACTCAACCTTCTTTTGATCAAGTAGTTGAACCAATCTCAGGTTTGGTTGATCCCACTCTTCTTTTAGAGAGTGATCCTGATGTGATTAAGCCAATGTCATCTATGGTCAACCCCACTCTCCCTTCGGAGAGTGATTTTCATGAAGCAGTTGAATCAATTCCATAATCGATCAATCCCACTCTTCCTTTTGAGATTGAAGTGTCTTCCAGTCACATTTTCTTCACTACCATTTTAGAACTTACTAAACAAGGGGGCACTGAACTCACTTTGGATGAACCCCCACCAATCTCTCAGATTGCTTCCTTTGATTGGGATAGGCTAGTTCAGCTACGCATTCCTTCTAATACACCTTTTGAGATAAAGGTCAAAGTTGGACAATACATGATTTCTCATTGTATTGTTGATGAAGGAGCCTTAGTTAGTATCTTGTCTACTCATTCTTGGTGAGGCATGGGATCTCCCAGCCTTGTGTCAACTGCTAGTCAGTTACTGGTGTTTGATAGAAGAACTTGTATAGCCTTGGGAATTATTGCTCAAACACCTATTACTTTGGGTGGGAAGACCGTCTTAGTTGACTTCATGGTGATAGAAGACCCCTTGGACTTCAATACGATCCTCAAACATGATTATGTCTATGCCATGCAAGCTATGGTGTCAACATTCTTTCATGCAATGTACTTTAATCATGCTGAAGAAATTGTTACTATCGATCTGTTGTATTTTCTTGATCCTTCTCCTTACCCAACCAGACACTAGGTATTTCCTTTATTGATTCCCAATGTTTTTATAGACACTTCCCTGCCATAGGTGAGCTATGTGGCCTAATCTCCTTTATGTTCAATTGCTACTGAGAAGAAACCTCTGTTTTCATGCTTAACTTCTCATACTTGGTCCCAACAGTTGACTAGGTGAGTCATCCTATACAAGCTATGGAGCTTGCTCTCCACTTTGTCAATCCATTTGAAAGTTCAGACATGTTTCCTATCTCAGATGTTGTCCTTCCTTCAGATGAAATCCTCCTAGTGTCTTTGATACAGTTTGACCTTGTTTTTTATGTTGGTTTGGTTGTGACTAATTCTAACCCTTATTTGCCTAGCAATCCTAGCCTTTTTTTTATGTTGGTCTTGGTGAGTCTTTCGACTCTTCCTTTGAACAGTAAGTCAGTGATCCTGATGAGTTTAATTTTTCTTATGAATTTTTCAAATCCCATGGTACTAAGTTTGTTCCTGCAGACTCTATGTCCCTTGCTAATTTTTTCTTTTCTTCTAAGGTTGATCTTGCTGATTATAGACCCTTGAGCCTTGGGGATATAGAATCCTATTTGGTTGATTCTGATTTGAATTTTCCTTTTATAGAAGATAGAAAAGTCACACGTGTTTCTGCCAAAGTGACCCGCATCAGATATTTTCTTCTGAATATGATCCTGATGTTGTTGTTTCTTGGAGATAGGATTCTTAGTTGGATTCACAAATGTTTATTGGCCTTGTCTTATTATTCAAGCTGTAACTAGATTTTAATGTGCCTTGCTCATGCTTATGAGCCTGATGTTGTCTTCCATGATTTTAGCTCATTGTATAAGCCCTCATCTTTGTTCTCATCGTCACTAAGACTTGTATCATTTTCCCTTTGCAACTTGCACCCTTTACCTTGAGGAGACATTCCTCGAGTGTCTTTATCCTGCTCATGTTCCTTGCGTTATGCATAGGTTTGTTCCTTGTGCTTGGAACTAGTTTTTCCTACCCCTGACACTCGTCTCCTCACATTTAGATCATTCTTGGTGATCTCCTCTGAGCTTGTTAAAAATGCTAAGGAGGCCGCGAGTTGAATTTTTTGGACTCGTTAAAAATTCACGGGAAATATATTGATTTTTTTTAGGCCCAGGTATGATTCCTCAAAATAGACTTGAATTCTGAGTAAACTTGTCCATTCAGGATTTGTAAGAATATGTGAATGGGCATCCACATTGGTGGTAGGTTACCTCTTTCTCAGACCATGTGGAATAATATGAGAAAGGGTCACTCTCTTTTCTTTGGAATTGAGAAGACTATTCTCAAGAATTGGCTTATCACTTTTCTTGACCCGAGGGACTAAACTTACGGAAAAGGACCCCCGGTATGAGCTTAGTTTTCTCTTTTTCGTGCTCTAGACCTAAACATGAAAAATATTTCGAGTGTACTTTATGTTTTTGTCATGCTCATTAAAAACTAAAGAACAAAGCATCGAGTTTATTGTTGTAAGCCCCATTTTTCATACTGAAATGGATCTTTTCGAGTGATCTTTCCTTCCTTCACACTCATAAAACTTAGGCTATATGCTGCTTTTGAATGAGCGTTGGGTAGGTGGTAATTTAACTTTTTTAGGACCTTCCTAACTAAATATGAAAAAGGTGTTCCTTACTTCTTTGGAAGCTAAGAGAGTTCTTCTGTGGTTTGTTTTATACTTTTCCGGCCTTAGGAGACTAAATTGGATGAAAAAGGACCCGCCTAGAGTCTTCTTTGGAGTTTTTAGACTCTCTAAACTATGAAAACACCATAGAGCATGTACTAGTTTGGGATTGTAAAATCCACTAATCAATGCTTTATCAAGAATTCTTCTATCTCTTCTTCGAGCTTTCCAAAAATGAAGAAGGTCTCGAGTTTGCTTTCTTGGACTCATTAAACATTTACAAGAAAGAGGGTAATAGAATTTCATTCACATGTATTTTACATAATGGAAGGAAGTCTTGTTTCCTTGAACAAAGCACTAGTTTTGAGTTTATCAACAGTTGGGTCCTAGTATTTTGACCTTATCCCGGTTCATATTTTCTTACTCCTCCAGTTGATTTCTTTTCCAATTATATGGGGAATCTATCAAATTGTAGATTTGTTTCGTTGGTCCTTTCATGTCAAAATATGCCTAAGTAACTTATTTTGTCGTGCTCACTATTCAAGGATTAAACCTTTATCGGCCATTCTGGAGCTTCCTTGACCTTTTGCATCGGTCGTTCCCTAGTATCAGTTCATTACATCATGTTTTCCTTGTCATGAAATTCAGTACCAATTCCAGATCCAATTAGTCTTTGACTTACCTCATGTTGGATGATGAAGGATGCCTTAATGCCTTCCTTCCAATGGATCTCATCCTATGGTCTATAACACATCTTGCTCTGGGAATGAGATTTAGACTTTTATGACAGTACCTTGGGAATTGTAGTCATCAATGGAAATTTCCCTAGCTATTGGGTAGTGGGAATCCCTTAATGTATCCTACTCGATGGACTCTTCAAGTGTTTGACTTCAATTCCTTGTATTCACACGTGTTATAATGTACTAGGTACCTTGGGGACCATTTTCATTAATGGTGGTTTCCCTCACATTTGTTAACGGTTCTCATTATTGACCGGTAATCAAATAGTTTCCTCCATGTTCGACTTCAACTCCTTTATTTGCATGGTTAGTATTCATACCTTTTTGGGTTGTTTGGATTGAATACCTTGTGCCAACGATAGCATCATCAACATTTTCTATTGCCCAAGCTGTGCAAGACCTTGTTACATTTTATATGACATTTTGTTGAGACATAGATCCACCTTGTATTTTTTTGTCTATGATCGATTGTTGCCATGACTCCTTTAGATTTGATATGGCGCATTTTTACATATTGAGCGACCATGATAGTTTCATCAGTTATACATATGTTGGATCCACTTGTATCTTTATGGATATTATTTGTATATGGACGTGTATGTCCCAGAGATCAGTTTTGTCTGACATTTATCTCTCTTTTAGGTACCTTTGTTCGAGCCTTTTGATATTGGATTCTATGCTCTCTCCATACTCAGATGTTTCCTTTATAATGTATTTTAGATATCATCTTCCCCTCTAACCTCATACATAAATGGGGAATCTTCTATATATCAAAATGACACATCTCTTCTTGTGACCACTTTCCCATGATTTGGTCGCATGTCGACACTTCCATGATGACACTTCATGAAAGTCACTAAAAAAAACACCTAACTTGGAGGACCCATATCTTGAATTCTCTAACTCTGTTTGACATCATCTCTACACTATTGGAAAGATATTTTATCTAGCTAAAACTTTCTAGAAGAGAAAAAAGTATGAAAAATCCCGGAAGTACCCTAAACATGAGATGTTTTGATGTATATGTGAGTTTCCTTAAGGAAACTCGCGCATTGTATGTGACTTGCTATATATAATACTTGTTTATGCCATAAATATAGGACTATTTTCATTGAAACCCACGTATACATCCTGCATATGCAACTATTGTCTTTGAAACCCACGTATTCCTCTTGAAAATGTAAAAAAAATACATTTTCCAAAATTTGGGTAGTTTGGGTAGTTATGGAACTGACTCCTTCAGTTGTAACTACTTTACCTTTGACCCTTTCTCTTTAGAAGCATATAAATAGAGGTATGGAGGTCAATCAGATGAGACTAGAACTTTTTCATTGTAATGCTGGAGGAATTGGGACTCTCTTTTCCCACACCTTTACCCTAGTGATCATCCCCTTGTGTTGGAGAGCTTGGAGGCTGAGTTCCTCAGAGAAGAAAAGGAGCAGAACAAGATTGAGGTGTTGTGAAGTGCCCAACTTGAAAGGAAGTTATACTTGTACTTGTTTTCAATATTAATAAAGATGTGATGTCTTTATTCTTCCCAAATAATTGTTCAATGTGTGATTGAATCTTAGTTTATGATCATAATATGATGTTAATCAGATTATTATTTCATGTTTATTTGATTATCATTTCTTTATATGTGGTCATATTAGTTTGAGGAAGGTATAATTCATGTTGCAGGTCTCTTGGAGAAAGAGGATGAAGAGGAGAAAGAAGAGGATTGAAGGGCTCCTTGGCACAACCTTCATTTGGCTAAGGTATGAATCATTCTAATCTCTGATCTTGCTTGTATTTACTTGTAGAACTATATATATGCATCTCTCTTTCAACCCCAGTATGTTGCTGGCCTATTCAACCCTAGCCATAGGAAAATTTCCTTTATAGTAGCACAGGTGGAAAGAAGGAAGCATGCCTTATCTCGGAATCCTCGTTGACAGGATTCACATGCATAAAAGAAAAGTGACAGAAAATTCAAATTTGCAATTATCTATAGTCTGTCTTAAATAATGAGATGTTGTGTATGCCAATTAACAAAACAATGCTTCTTTGCTTGTAAGGTTTGATAGTGCAGCATATTAGAAATGAATTTACAGTGAAGGTCTAAGAAAAACATGTAGGATTAGGTCTAGAGGCGGGACACAATCATCTATTATGGAGAGGAGCGGTTGTTCACCAACAAAAGTAGCAAATCGATACTCATGGGGCGGGTATGCATGTAATTTATAATGATTTATGAAAAATTTAATATGTAAATTGCAGCGCAGGTTTCATGAATCGAAGTGGCTATGCACCTCCTATAGTTTCTGTCAATAAAAATTACCTATGCATAGAATTGTATGCTTTGAATATTTAATTATATTTGACAATGTGTAGCTCTGATAATCTCAAAAAAGATAGAAGACACTTAAAGCTCAATTAAAAACTCAACTCAACACCTACATGATTATTAAAGCTAGCTGTTACATCTATTGGTGGTTGTTGCAGTGGGTTGTCGCAGCCGGCTGTTGTAGCCAGTTGTTGCAGCTGGTTGTTGTAGCTAGTTATTGTAGTCAGTTGTTGCAGCTGGATGTTACCACTGGGTGTTGTGGCTACTTATTGCAGCTGGTTGTCGTAGCTCTATGGTGTTGCAGATAGCTATCGCAACTAGTTGTAGCAGCTGCATATGGCACCTATATGGTGTTGTAGGTGGCTGTTGCGGGTGGCTGTTACAGCTATTAAAATTTTAATTTTAAACTCTTTGTTAAAGAGCGGAGACATTAATGTTGAATGCTCAAAAACGTAGATCGAGTAAATTTAATCATGTCTATTTTTTCCATTTTTATCTTTTTATTGTAAAAATAAAACAAAAAGTAGAAAAATATATAAAATTATAAGAGTTATTTCTTTTGTTTTATAAAAATAAATCAATAAAAAATTAATTTTGCAAAACAAAATAAAAATAAAAATAAAATATAAAAATCACAAACAATAAAAAGTTAAAGTAAAAACAACCAAACAAAAAAATAAAGTTAAAAATTGACATTTTAATTTTTCCTGAAATTTCTTTTATGATTAACGCTGATTTGTTTTTCTTTGAGTCACTTCAAGTAGTGATCAATGACTAACCACAAGTGCAAGAGAAATAGGTATAACACATTTTATTTCTTCGTGACATTTTCTTTGCAGCTCATGTACTTATTTTCGCATAATATGTTTTCTTTTATGAACATCTCATAAGTTTCATGCTAGTTTTCATGAGGGCATGCAACTAGATTAGTTGGGGAGGGGGAATAATATTCAATGCATATTCACTACTAAGTTTCATGTAGGAATTTGTACTAAGTTGTTTTTCAGGTTTCAGAGACAATCACAGTTTGCTGTTGAAGTGATTTTTCAAGAATGACAAAACCTTTGAAAAACATGCTTTGATAGGTAGCTTGAAGGAGCCTTTACTCATCATAAACATTATGAAATTTATTGTTACATAGAAAGTATTCATAAACACATTTGTGTTATGAATGTTTACCCACATTTCTCCTTCAAGGCACATTAGGCATCCATACCGGAGTCCACTATTTCATTTCCTTAACTATCATAACTCCACATACCTATATTTCTAAGTTGCATACATCCCTTTATCTTTCTTATTTTATTTTTCCATTCCAGTTTTCTTTCTAAATAAAACCATCTCCCTTTCCATGACTACATAGCCTTGCTATATCCACTGCTTGACTGTAAGATCTTTTCACTTATAGTCCTACCAATCTTTTTATACCAACTTGCTTGACTGATGTGGGATTCCTTAAGGCCCACCTTTCAACAAGTCTTGCCCCATCGACCTCAAGACCTCATATGGGATATAGGCTAGAGTTCATTTTGAGTACCTGGAGGGTTGCATACCTTAATGGCAAGTTCTCTCGCTGACGATCATAGCAATTCATCAATGTCCCTTAATTGTCATATCTTGAAAGTGGCTCAACTTCATCACATCTATTCACACTTCGCAAGATGTACTTGGGTACCTTAGAACTCATTGACATCACTCCTGAGTTTCCTCGCATTGGTTAATGAAATTCATCAATGGTCGATAATCCAATGATTTCTCTTCATGCTCGACCTTGACACATACATTCGCATGATTAGAACTGTACCACTAGGTTTTGTAGCGAGTGAATACTATACATTCATTCTCATGATTCCATCAGCAATTGCAAAAACATGACTTTATATCTATGAGTGTACTACAGTTCCACTTTCTTCCTTCCACATTTTCCATTATTTATCAACAGCAATTTAGATTCCTCCACTTCACATTACAACAGTTCTAGCAATTACAGTCCTAGAAACATTTACAGTTACATTTTTATCTTGTAGCCGTGACATATTCTGCATGATTCGGCAGCAACAGTTCTGATTCCTTCAATCCCATGATTCAGAAGTTACAGCCGTAGTAGCAGTGACACATTCCATGATCCAGTGGAGACAACTACATTCCTATTGCATCGTTCATATAATTTTTGGGTAAGTGGGGGTATGTTGTTTTCTAAACTTTAATCATGCAATTCCTTACATGCCGGTAATGAATAATTTGTAAAATTCCCTCACCATGCTCCTTTTCTTTGACAGAGCATGCTAGGTTGCATGAGGACATGCAACCACATCAGTTGGGGAGGGGGAACTATATTAAATACATACTCACTGCTATCATTCCATTCTTTTCACCACCACCATCCAATTTTCATCTCATTTACCATACACGAGCATTTCTTTTTTGACAAATCCTCTATTGCACTTTGCTTCATACACATTGATATACATATTGGGATGATTCATAAAGATAAAGAAAATGATTTCTTATGCACAATGATGTTTTCTATGTACATTAATAGCTTATCATTTTCATTGAGTGTATGGTTAAATTATTATGCAGCTAGAAAACAAATAACAAAATGAATGTTGTTAACACAAGAACCAATATTCTTTGCATTCATGGTTGTAACACAAGAATCAACCATAAGGAAAAGTTTAGTTGTTACTCACGCATTTCACATCATGAAATTAATGTTGTTAACAAAAGAACCAACATTCTTTATATTCATGGCCGTCACACAAGAACCAACCATAAGGAAATTCCAGTTTTTACTCATGTATTTCACACCGTGGAAACATTCATTGTTAAAAAGGCATCATCAATCAAAATCCAATTTTAGATGCCAAAAGTTCTTGAGAAGATCCATACACTATTGCATGAGTACTTGCAACAAGTTTAGTTGGGGAGTATCTTGAGACTTGGAAATGTTGCATTTTCATCCAATTTATCTTCCACTATTCCTCACATTTCATCGTCCCATTAATGTTTTATCATACCATTTCCATACATATATGTGGGTTTCACCTTATTATTTCCACTTTATTCATTTTAGAATTATAAGTGAATTTATGATTGAAATATTAGAAATTAAATATGTTTTTCACTAATATCTCAAATATGGATGACCTTTGTAATGTGTAGGAATATGTGAAGGATTAGTTCAAGAAAAGACTTCTCGAATATCTCCTCCAGCATTTCAAGGAGATAATTATTCAATCTAATCTAATGAGAATATCATGAAGATTTGGTTGGCATATCCGATTTAGGATTTATGATAGACATGTGGAGAATTTGTGAGAGACATGTGGAGGATTTGAATGGATCATATCTTGTAATAATAGGAAAGTAGTTGAGTGGTTGAGTGAAAAATGGATCTCTCATTATGAGATGTTTATCTTCTTCTCAAATGAGTTCATGTATAAAAGAGAGTGCTCTATCTTCATTTAATTAAGCTAGAATCATAAGATTAAGATTAGAGATAGATAGTAGATTATAGAAGTTAGCCTTTAATTTGTAATATGGAGAAGGGAATTCTTAGATTTTGTTCATAATATTGCCTTTGATTCTTTCATGATTTTTCATTGATTCTTGTGATGTAAATTAAGATTTCTTTATTGTTATTATGAGCTCACATGTGTTGTCTTGATTCTCTTCATATGTTGTCTTTATTTTATGCAATTTACTTTCAGCCATGTGTTTCATCTTCCAGCATTAGATTATCAATTGCATGTTTCAGCTTCAGGGGGGTTACATTAAATTAATCTTAGTTTCACAGGGGGTTAGATTAGCTTAATTTTGCTTCAGTCGTGCATATACTTTGCATGTGCTTCATCATCCTACGAACCTCAGATTGAAAAATTAATGGTTGGGAAAATGTTATAATGGAATTAAAATGAAATTAATTCAGCCCAACGATTTTGATGGCTCATGAATGAGCTAACATGCCCTGGTTGGATGGATATGTTGTGTCTTTCTCAGGTGATTAGCATAGGTTTCCTAGAAACCCTGAGAAGTGGCCTCCGAAATATAATCTATATGACAAAATCCCTATGGAAGACCACATCAAATATTTTATGTAGGCTATTAGGCTTAGAAATGTCATACATGAAGATGTAGTATGCAGACTGTCCCCTTATACTTTTGAGGGAAAAGCTTCTACTTGGTATTTCTCCCTAGAAACCAGTTCTATCCTGTCATGGGATGTGTTTTCTGAAATCTTCACTCGGATATTTGGAGATAACAAGACCCCAAAGGATTTAGTAATATATATTTCTTCCATCAGGACCACAGGTAAGGAGCAAGTCAAATATTATAACCAAAGGTTTTCATATTTTAAAAATAGGATTCGAATCACTGTCATCCCTATCAAGGAATTATTGGTAGCTTATTGTATTCAGGGTCTTCCAGCACAAATATCCATGTGGTTTAAAAGAGCCCATAAGAGTCCTTTCCAGATGCTTTCTCTAAATCCATACAACTCGAAAATGACGTGTTTTGCTTTAAGGACAAACCTGACACATCGTCTGAACAAGCTTCTACTTCCCACAAGAATATTGACAATGCTCCCAAACCCACCACCACGAGACAATATCCTTTCAATATGAATGACATGAAGAAGTGCCTTCAAAAAATGTGTAATGAGATGGTGGATCTCAAGAAAACTAATAACGAAAATCAATCCAACAATAGAGGATTTAATAGGACACCTTTTAGGTGACCTAACCAACCCCCTCAAAACACACCAGCTACAAATCCAAGTGAGGGATTCATGTCAGAGGAAATATTTTCTGTCTTGAAATCCTTGGCTGCAGGAACACCAAACATTCATGAATCATCTAAAGATCACTCAAATCAAGACTCACAATCTCCCTAAGAACAAGAGGAAGAAGAAACTAACACATTTTTCAATATACAACACACTCACAACACTAGATCAAAAGGTCCAACCTGCAGGAACCATCACCTACAGTGCATGCTCGCAACAAAGGTAAATCCCAAGCACAGAAAGACACTATCATCCCTCATCCTAAATATAGTTTAGCTGAAGATCTGAAAAGAGTCAATACAAATATATATTTTATCAACCTTCTCAAAATCCCTTACATGAGATATACCCTTCCTAAAAGAATGATAAGAAAATAGCCGAGGGAAACTTGAAATAATAATCTTGACTCTTCCCCTCGACCAAACAATCAGAAGCCTAGAAGTAAGGGAACCCCACCCTTCTTACTCACTTTTGAAATCTTCAACATGAATGTACATAACTACGTGGTCGATTCAAGGGCCTTATCTAATGTGATGCCTCTGTCTATCTACAAAAATTTAATTTCTACGTGGGAAACTTGTCCTATCCAAATTGTCCAATTGGACAGGTCTAAGGTTAAAGTTCTAGCTAGACTGAAGAATGTTCTGCTTAGATTGTCTGTAGATCCCAGAATTCATCAGACCATTAACACTATAATTGTAGACATTCCAGATAATATGCTATATGGTTAAGCTAAGATTGGTCAGAAAAACTGAAAGGTTACTTTGCCACCGATTGGTCTCACGTGTGGTTACCCCTAAACAGGCAACCTTAAAAACTCAAAGTTGAGAGGGAACCATTTATGAAAAAAATAGTGACCAATCTCAATGGTTACAATGAATCTCTATCCTTCTTTAGTAATCAATTAGAACATTTTACTTTCGATACAATCTTTGGATACTGTCTTGCTGATGTTTCACCAGCAGAGAATTTGAAAAAATAGTCTGAGATTACCAATCTTACTTCTATAGCATTCTCTAGGACTATTGTTCATAAGGTTTATAATGCAAATACTAATTTCAAAATTGAACCTTTTATTTGGACTTTATTCTTTGATGGCTCTAGGTCTAAAGATGGAGCAGGTGCAGGATGTATCCTCTTTGATCCGAAAGGGACCAAGAAAATTATTGCATGCATATTGGAGTTCGAATGTACCAACAACGTAGTTGAGTATGAGGCACTTGTTCAAGGACTCAAAACATCTATTGATTTGGGGCAGAGCGCACTTGAATGCATTGGGGACATGGAAATTATAGTAAAATAGGTAAGAAACCAAATACATTTCCTATCCCCCAGCTTAATCAATTATCAGAGGTTGATCAGAGACATGACTATCTCTTTTTTAGAATTCAATATCAGATCTGTCCCTAGATCATAGAATTTCAACGTTGATCTCTTCGCTAATACTGCATTTAGACTAATCCTGCCAGAAGGTTTGTCTCTCCACAAAAGGTTTCCATTGAGTTGATCTACAGGCCTTCCATTCTAGATAATGTCATGAATTGGAAAGTGTTCGAAGATGACCAGCAAATACTAGATTTCCTTTCATCCCAAGACAACTTTGAAGGTATGGATATTGATGAAATTAATCAGGAAATTTTTTTGTCTAACCCTTCCAATATCATTCCCAAGTATTTTATTAGCTTAGAAAAGTTTTATGATTTACAAGATAAATTTAGACAAACCACCAACTGCAATACCCAAAGCTCAACCCTCAATTATATGGCTGCCAATATGGGAATAGAACAAGAACCCCATTTTATCAATATTGGAATTCATTGTTCCCATGATGAAAAAACCATCTCTATCAAACTATGAAAGGAATTCAAAGATGTGTTTTCCTGGACGTATGATGAACTCAGGACTTTCAATACCAACATCATGCACCACAACATCCCGATGAAACCTGAGGTGAAACCATACCAACAAAAACTAAGGAAGATGCATCCTAGTTTAGATCCCTCTATCAAGAAAGACCTCTATAAGCTACTGGCAGCAAGGATCATACTCCCTATTAGACACATGCAGTGGGTCACCAACTTAGTACCCGTTCAAAAGAAGAATGGGGAAATTAAACTATGCGTGGACTTTAGAAACTTGAAAAGGGCGTCAGAGAAATAAATTTATCATGTTCATCCCACGGATTAGATTCTTCAAAAGGTATCCAGATCTTAAATGTTCTCACTGCTTTCCAATTTTTCACGGTACAACCAAGTCCTAGTTTCCCTCGACGACCAGGTTAAAATAACTTTTCGAACTCAGTAGGGAAAAATTTCCTACAAGAAGATGCCATTTGGGATGATAAACATGGGGGCCACCTTTTAGAGAGCTATGGACATATCTTTCAGTGGATTGATTGATAATTTGGTTGTTGTATATCTAGATTATGTAACTATTTATTATAAAAAAATACATGATTATTTATCTGCCTTGAAATAGGTATTCAAAAGATGTAGAGAATCTGGGATTTTCCTTAATCCCAAAAAGTATATCTTCATAGTGACAGAAGGTAAGTTTTTATCTTTCATCGTCTCCAAGGAAGGCATGTTCATTGATCCAAAACACATAGCAACAATCTCTAAGATCGACCTCCCTAATTCTAGAGAAGCAATGTAGTCTTTATTGGGTAAGATCAATTTTGTCCGTAGATTTGTACAAAAGTTTTCCCAAGTTGCTTAACCCTTGAAAAATTTAGGTAAAAAGGATGTACCATTTAAGAGGTATGAAGAACAGAGAAGTGCCTTCATTGAAATTAGAAGAGACAAAATAGAAACACCTGCTTTCATGTCTCCATATTTTAACAAATAATTTATATTTTCTACCTTTGCTACTGATTTTTCACACGTATATCTCTTAACACAGAAGAATAATGAGGAGGTTCAGATCCCCATTTCCTTCATGTTATTGACATTTAAAGGATTTGAACTCAACTATTCCCAAGTCGACAAACAAACCTACGCAGTATATAAGTCGGTAAAACATTACAGGCAGTATCTGTTGAAGTTGAGGACTAAGGTGATTGTCCCATATGCATCCATTCAAAATTTCCTTGTCGAGAAGGAGTTCGGTGAGAAAGAAGCTCATTGGATGACAACGTTGCAGGAATACGATGTGGAGATCAAGCCTGCAAATATAGTCAAAGGACAAGGTTTGTTTCTACTTTCTACCCAATCAAACAATCTTGAAGATCAACAAACCAATTGGGAGTAGGAATAAGTTGTGCCTACAAGTTCTGTAAATGCAATTGAGACAAAAACATCTGAATGGTATGACCACATCAAGTTTTTTCTTCATAACGGGTTTTCTCCTAAACCCTTGATCCTAAAAAACCTAGATCATTAAGCCAAGCACAAATTCTATCAACATCAACAGTTGGTAAAAAAATGGTTTGATGAGAAGTCCTCCTCTAATAGAAATTTTTTTGTAGGGGATTTAGTATTAAGGTGGAAGAAGCAGCACAAAGACAATAAGGAGTATACCAAATTCCAATGCCTTTGGCTGGGGCCTTTTATTATTATAGAAAATATTGCTCCTAGCACTGTTTGATTACAAACAATGGAGGGAGTCATCGACACCTACCGAGTGAATGTTTTCATGATTAAAAAGTATTTTGTTTGCGAAGTTTCATGAATCTTGTACATAGGTTTGGTGTGTTATCTTTTCTATTTTTATTGTTTTGAGTGTTTGCTTGATATTAGTAGGATTTTAATAATCTCTACAAATTTGGAAATGATGGGTGATAAAATTTTCTCAATATTTAGAGCTCTGCACCTTAAAGAAGAACGTTTCAGTTTTCAACTTTTCAGGATCTGTTGTATACATTATTTCCTACTAGTAACTACAGGATTCGAGATTCCTACACTCTCACCCTGGTCAATATCCCACATATTCCTTAGTTGTGTGATGAAGGTCATGAAAAGAAGGGGTTATTATTTTCTTAGGTCTCATTAGTGCAGTGTAGCATATGCTTATAACTTGGCCAGCCTTACCAAGCCATAATAGTGTCTTGCAGTCCATATACAAATAAAATCTTTTTTCTTCCATAGAGAAAATTATTGTACACTAATACAAGGGGGTCTTATCAAAATCCAGCCTTACTAAGATCATGGACTTGATTTTGGACTGAAATTATCATTAGATGGTTCCCAAGACATGATAGTTTCTTTCATTCTTGTGGTTGGAAGACAAGAGGTATCCTTACCAAGCCGACTTGTTCAGTTTCCAGATAAAGTTTGTGAATGGCACTGATCTCCAAAATTTGGGGCAGTGGTCTTATGTCAATATGGTTCTCATATCATTTGATATCATTTAAAAAAAATGGGGGGGGGGGGGGGGGGGAGGAGAATAAATGAATCTTGATGACCTACCTGTGAAGATCAAAAATTGTTGGGGCTTGGTCCTAGGTTTAACTTGAACTGTGTACATATTCCTTCCTAAAGAAAAAGAGACCCTCACCCTTCCTACCTTCTGAATCTGAGTTACATCACTCCTAAAGTTGACCATGGATGGGAACCTATGAGTCACTCTTTTCATAATTATTTTTTTGGTTTCAGTTTTATATAAACGGTTTCTATGATGTCATGATAATTATTTATTTACTGACAATGTTTTTTTTCTATCGAAAGGAGTTTTTTGTTTGACAATATGTTTTTTTTCTATGGAAAGGATTTTTTTTAACATAGATAATTGGTTCTTCCCTCCCAACCAGTCACCATTTGTTGTAGGTACAACAGATACCATGTTATTTAAAACATGGGAGCCCAATTACACATACGAAGATAACTGCTTCAAGTCCTTTAATCATTTTTGTGGATCCTATTACATTTGTCGTGGTTTCTTTGTTTTCTAACTTAGCTGAATTTTTGAAATGTATGCATGATTTGTGTGTTTTGATGAAGTTTTAGGGAACTATCTTTTAGTGTAATTGTCTCACCCTGCAACCCACAACTTGCAGATGGTGGGATTTTGAAGTTTGATTTTTTCCAAGATTTTCATCCTGCAACTTGCATCCCACAACTTGCGGGATGCGTCCTGTGGAAAGATTGTGTGTGTGTAAGTTTGTCATCCTGCATCCCACATTCCACAAGTACAGAATGCAGCTTATGGGAAAATAATTTATTTCGATGGTTTTCTTGCATGTCTCCACAACCCAAAACCCACAACTTGCATTTTTTACCAGTTGACATTTCACTATACGGTCTGATTATAGGTTCGTATTTGATTCGTTTTCCTAATTCAAATTGATTACTGTTTTTCTTGGATAAATTAGTTTCAATTCTAGGTTTATACATTTAACACACTATTTCAACCCTAAGATGTCTCAATTTACCCGATGCAAGAACCTTCAAACTGATATGCTAATTCAAGACCCCAACTTTGGCATATTTTCTGATACTAGTGCCAGAGTCAGTGAAACCTACCAAGTATATTGGTCTAGGATATACTCTATTTTCAACAACGATGACCTTTCAAACATACAGAATGACCAACCTACCTACCAGAGAATTAGGGATTTTGGCATCCATTCCATTGTTGCTAGACCTGCTATTCTCCCTTACAATGATTCAATTAAATGGATTATTGAGCATGCAAACCCGAAAGAATGCTCCTTCAATTGCAGCATAGGATTGCAACTCACTAGCTTCTGTCCTAAGATATTCATCAAATATTATTCTCTCTAGATATTCAGACAACTTGTTAACACTGATTTTTCAAAGCCTATAAGTCAAGATATAATTTTGATGAAATGTTGAAGTCCTGGATGAGAAAAACTGATAAGTTTTCTTAGAGGAAGGATGGCCTTTACCCTATTGATTGGTTCAAGGAACCCTATTCTCTGATAGAAGCTATGTCATGCAAACTCTATAGTCTCCCCAATTTCTCCTATTTTAAAGTTGAATGGGCCCCAATATCTCATCACATTCTAACCATGGGAGAATCCCTCCGATGGGCTTCCATTATTTCTCTAGAACATAAGACAGCCATCCAACACTATCAAAAGGCCACTTCCAGGAAGAAACCCAATTTCTTCTTTTCAGCCTTCATTGTTGATGTATTTTGTACTGAGTTCCATTAACCCAATTTGGGATGGAACTAGATCTTACCAGCCCCACCTGTGCACATTTACCATGTAGAATTATGGGATAATAACTTTGTGGCCAGGTTCTATAAAATTTGTGAAAACTTCCTTGGACATATTTATTTTCTAATATTCAAAAGAGAAGCTCTAACCTTCTCACCTGAAGCCAAGAATATCATTGCTACCATGGGCAATTGGTACACTGGAGAATCATTTGCATATATCAAAATACAGGGCAGCTATATTGCACATATGCTACCCAAAAGTTGTACTTGACATGTTGGTTATTGAGGTGTTGATGTAACTATAGCTTTTGAATTTATTCACTTGGATTTCTTATCTGTTGTAACCCGGTGTCTATTCCGAGATGTACTTGAGTCATTTCATGCCTCAATATTTCGATTGGGAAGTTTCTATAATGTGAAAGTCATCTCAAGTCATTGTGGGTAACCCTCCTATTGGTCAAAGGTTAAAGTCCCCACAGTTGTGGGGCCCTAGGGTTATTAGACTATCCTAGTGAAGTCAACCCTAGATGAGTCATTGTAAGTGAGGGAAATATTCCCTACAATTGTGTTAAGTATAAACCTCCTTGTTGGTCAGAGGAGGCAAATTCCCCACAAGTTGTGGGGCACTAGGGTTATTAGACAATCCTAGAGATGTCGGCTCTAGTAAGTAAGTGTTAAGTGAGGCCGACATGTTGTAGTGGGTTTCAAGTGAATGAAATAATATAATTAGAGAGTGATCCTCTCTATTTATAACACACACACTCACTCATTGGGGCGCATGAGTGAGAGGAGAAGTTACTAGGACAAGAGAGATAATGCTGCTGTCAAGAGATCATCTTTATGTTTTCGGGTTTTACTTTTGGTGCTGATTCTATCTTTGAGGAAGTTTCAGGGTTTTCTCCTTTATGGTTTCCCCGAGGAAAATTCTTTGTTTCTCTTGCCTCTTGTGTTTATTGCTATGCATGTTATTCTCTCACTTAAAGATCCTAAGATCATAATGCTAGCTTGAATGATAAAAATCTAACATGGTATCAGAGCTAACCTTAGAAGACGACATTGTGCAGCTGCAGAAGCTAGGGTTTCTTAATTTTTGGGTCTCTCTCCACAATCCATTAGAAAAAGTATGCTAGATTGACTCTCCATTGAAGGGCACATCTTTCTATCGAAGTAGAATTCGATTCCGAGCATTTTTAGTTTTGGTGCGGAAAATTAGGGTTGTAGAAGAGGAATTTTTTAGTGACTGCAGCATAGGATTTCTCTCCTCATCAAAATCGAAGTTTAGAGACATGGATCAATATTTTTGGTTGGGGAAAACTCCAAGAAAGTCAAACCTTAGTTTGACCCTGAGCTAGAAAAATCCTAAATACTAAAACTGCTACGTTTTGGTACATTCACTATATCTCAAGATTGGCGAAGGTTCAGGAGATGAAAATTGTAGAGGACAAATATAAAATGCTTATTTACAATTTATACAAACTTCAGCCTCATATTCACTATATTTCGGGAGATATAATCCCTCCAAGTTAAGGTTCCATCCTCTTCTAGAATTCATCCCTAAACATGACACCTAGGGATAATTGCTATATCTTGCGCTCCACAGGTCCAAATTCAATTTATGTAGATGTTACAGAAAGGCCACAGAATATAATTTATGTGGTCTAAGTTTCATACTCAGAATATGAATCAGTGACACATGGCCATCCGTACAACTTTGCTGTTCTGAACAGTCCTGTAACAGGTCACCTTGGTAAAATGATCATAAGTCCCAATTGGTGAAACCAATTCTAATGAAAACTATGGTTTTGGAGCAGATACATGTGATGTTACATCTGTGTGAAATTTAATACACATAGGAGGAGGAATTTTGGATATACCGCAGAAATAGTAACAGGGATTTCTGCAAAAGAAATTGGAAAACTAGGGCTTCCTGTTTTGAGAGCTTCCCTCCACTGTTTTCAGAAAAGGAGTACATTATACAGCTCCATTTGAAGTGATATATATTTCTATCCAATCATATTTGAAATATTTCAAGTTTTTAAAATTAGGGTTTATCTAATAAACCCTAGATCAGCCAGCCCCGGAATCAGGATGGACACCTCAAATCGGTAAGATATAATCTTTTGCTATTTTCATTTGAGGTTATCATTTCAAAGTGATCTATCACATCATCTTGATGATAAGATTGGTGAAGCTGATAAAATCCAAGCATGGAAGTATATGATCTCTGTAAAGAAAATGAATTGGACACCTACAGAAGGAGAGAGGTTCCAGTTCCAGAAAAAGATGAGGCTCAAAGCCTTACACAAGAAGAACTTGGTCAAGACTAAGAAGATCATTGTTGATTCAATCACGGATCAACTTGTACCACAAATGTCTTTCCTAAAGACAGCAAATATGTTTTATTCCTTGACCAAGCTATTTGAAGGGAAGAACATAAATCAAAAGATGGCTTTGAGAAAACAGTTGAAGAATGTGAATATCCGGAATGCAGAACAACTTGAAGCGGTAGAAGAAGAAGTGGAGAATGCAGAAGTTACCTTGAATGGCCTGCCAGGATCATGGGATTCATTCACTCAAGGAATGTATGCCAGAAGGAAGTGATTACTTTTAGAACAAGAAGAAGCTCGACTCATAATAAGGGAAGAGAATATGGGAGCAACTGAAGATCAAGCCCTCACCATCGAAAGAAGATCCCTCAAGCGATGAGGAATATGAAGAACTCAACTCCTGAAGAACCTCTTATCCACCTTAGAATTTGGATAAGAAACAATGCTATTATGAATGAAGAAGATGATGAAGCTAAAGGCTCAAGAAGGAGTCTACACATGAAACAAATAAAGATAAGTATACAATTGTCATTTCATGATATTGTTTTGTTAAGCATTTGTTTATATTCAGTTGATATATTATGCATGATAGAATGTTTGCATTAATAACAATACACTACTAATATGCATGTGATGTGTAAGTAGCTCATGGTTCTATACAAATCTCCATTGCTACTTATCTAGAATGAAACCTCTTTGCTGACATATTGGATTAGTGCACAATCTCAATGTTGTCCTAGTAGAGATGGAAGGCATCTAGAAAAGCTTCAGTGAGATATGGATGAATGTTGTATTGGCTAAAGTAGTTACATGATCATATATTTATGCATAAGAACTTGCTAGTATGAATATTCCTTATGAAATGTTTCTAACCATACAAATGTATTTGACTTGTGGGAAAGATCGCATTCATAATCGGATACAATCAGAGAAGGATGAGACTTGTTCCAAAGAACAAGTGATGACATTTCAAAATGAAAAATAATATCATGAATGCAGCGACATCATTGATGCAGAACCTTCCAAGAATAAAGGGAATATCAGTTCAAGAAGAATGATGTCTAGGATATAGTATCAATATGTGAAGGGAAATTCGTAGTTCCATCATGCATTAGATGGAAACATTGTAGGATATAAGGCAGGATTCGAAGAGACATTTGTAGTTGGTGGGAGTTGAGACACATGACAGTCAGAATCATGTGTGAAAATGAAAGAAGACCTTGTACGAGTTCAGAAGACACCCATGGGATAACACATACATGATGAGCTTAATGAAGATATGAACCTATGATACAAGGTTGATAGAGGATCACAAGCTCATAGATTGGTGTGAGAAGAACTTTTGAAAAAGTTCAAGATAGAGGATCTTGGTATCCAATGCTCCTAGATGGATACTACTTGTCACTCTAGTACAGAATGTTTCAGTGCATAGAGTATGGAAGATAGAGGGAGTATGATGCTCTGATTTAGAGGGAGTGACTATAGAATATATTGAGTTTTGACATGGTACGATAGGATGGATAGATTACTAATGACTCTAGGCTTTACTAAGAGTAAAGTGGATTCCAATCTTTGCTTCATGGTTGAAGGTGGAAGACTAGTGATGCTCCTATTATGTTTTGATGCACTATTTTCTAATCATGGAAGTGTTGACAAGGGAAGTATGCAGTAGAGATCTTGAAGAGGTTTAAGATGATAAAATTCAAGGCCATGACCACACCTATGGCTTTGAACATGAAGCTATTGAGTGATGATTCATCAAATACGGTTGATGCTACAATGTATCCTTAGATGATTGGGTCGTTGATGTACCTGAGACCGGATATTTGCTTTGCTGTGAACACATTGAGACATGTTCACCTAATGGTTGCAAAACATGTAGGCATAGATTTGATTATGGGCTCAAGTACAATGGAAATCAAAAGATTAACCTGGAGGGTTATGTGGATTCGTATTGGGAAGGCAGTGCAATTGATAGGAAGAGCACTTTGAGGTGCTCCTTCATGATGGGATCAAGTGTGATATTTTGGTTTGGCGGGATGGAGTCCTGCATGGCATTGAGTATAGCTGAGGAAAAATATGTTGCTACTTTCTATTTGGGAAAGAGGAGCAGTGAAGCTCCAATATGTGACCCAGATCAAGATCCCTTGAAAGAGGGAGTTCTAGCATAGTCGGTGAGATAGGTTGTATGAGCATAAATCCTAGCGAAGCTCGTAGGTTGCGCAGATGTAAATAGACCTGTAGGTTGACCTTAGATGTAATCGTTCTTAGCGAAGCTCATAGGTCATCCTTGGACATAATTAGACCTAATGTGATTCTATTCCAGAAATGGACAAAGTGAAGTTTGAGTAATTCAAGGAGAAGATTGGTGTTCTCCATATCGAGGTCCCTTCCAAGGGGAAGTCATGAGTCCGGAAGAGATTCTGATGAGTAGGTCAGATGTAAGGGATGAGCCATTCTGTCATGGTGAGAGGATTGGTTCCTTCCATGTCAAATATGAGTGTTGAGCCATTCTAATATGACTATAGGATTGGTTCTTACATGATCAGATATAAGGGCTATTGCCATTCTTGGAATGGAGCTTCCTATTACATGATCATATTTGAGCGCATGGCCATTCTGATGTGATTGAGAGATGTGTTCCCACTTGATCAGATATAAAGGCTATTTCCTTTCTGACGAGTAGGTCAGATATGAGTGCCGACCGTTCTGATGTAGGAGTAGTTCCTCCACAGATATAAGGGCTACTTCCTTTCTGATGAGGAGGTCAGATGTGAGTGCTGACCATTCTAATGTAGGATGAGATCCTACATAGATGTAAGGGCTACCACCTTTCTGATGAGTAGGTTAGATGTGAGTGCCGGCCATTCTGATGTGAATGTAGGATGAGGTCCTACATGATTATATGTAAGGGATGCCGCCTTTCTGATGAGGAGGTCATATGTGAGTGTCAACCATTCTGACGAGTAGGCTAGATGTAAGGGCTATTGCCATTCTCTGAATAAAGGCACCTGGTCAGTTACTAGGAACCCTCAATATAAGACCGAGCGCCTTTCTTATGAGTCAAGGTCAGATGTAAGTGATGTGCCTTTCTGACGAGTCAAGGTTAGATGTGAGTGCTGGCCATTCTAACGAGTAGGTCAGATGTAAGGGATACCAAATACCTACGAGGAGGTAGGCCTACACCCATCATGAAAAATGGTTGGCTCTGTAGAACTTCCTGTGACGAGAAGAATTATGAGATAGAACCTGTGAAGATTCAGTATTGATGATTCAGCAATGATGATCTAGATCGAGTGATGATCCAGATCCAGTGATGATGTCAAGTGATGATCTAGATTGACTGATGATATAGATTTAGTGATGATCTAGATGCAGTTATGATTTCCAGTGATGATCTAGATGTAGTGATGATCTAGATCCAGTGATGATCCAGATGGAGTGATGATCTAGATGCAGTGATGATGTCCAGTGATGATCCAGATCCAGTGATGATCTAGATCTGGTGATGATGACCCATGATGATCCAGATAGAGTGATGATCCATATCCAAAGATGAAGATGACTTGAAGACAAAGATGACTTGAAGATGTATATGATGAGATGATCTAGAGAAGAATACCATTGATGAAAATTGTGTCGATAGAATACCTTCCTAGTTAAGAGGGAGTGTTGATGTAATTATAACTTTGAAATTTATTCACTTGTATTTCTTATCTATTTTAACTCAATGTTTATTCTGGGATGTAATTGAGTCATGTCATGCCCCTATGTTCTGATCGGGAAGTTTCTATAATGTGAAAGTCATGTCAAGTCATTGTATGTAACCCTCGTATCGATCAAGTGTTAAAGTCCCCACAGTTGTGGGGCCCTAGGGTTATTAGACTATCCTAGTGAAGTCGACCCTAGATGAGTCATGTTAAATAAGGGAAATAGTCCCCACCATTGTTTTAAGGATAAACCTCCTTGTTGGTCAAAGGAGGCAAAGTCCCCACAAGTTGTGGGGCACTAGGGTTATTAGACACTCCTAGAGATGTCGGCTCTAGTAAGTAATTGTTAATTGAGGGTGACATTTTGGAGTGGGTTTCAAGTGAATGAAATAATATAAATAGAGAGTGAGCCTCTCTATTTATAACACACACACACTCACTCATTGGGGCACATGAGTGAGAGGAGAAGTTACTGGGACAGGAGAGAGACTGTTATTGTCAGGAGATAATCTTTATGTTTTCAAGTTTTACTTTTGGTGTTGATTCTATCTCTGAGGAAGTTGCAGGGTTTTTGTCTTTATGGTTTCCCTGAGGAAAATTCTTTGTGTCTCTTGTCTCTTTTGTTTATTGCTATGCATGTTATTCTCTCAGTTAAAGATCGTAAGATCATAACGCTAGCTTTAAGGATAAAAATCTAACATGAGGAGATATCCTTCCAGACACTGACTGAAGGAGTTTACAAGAAGCTCGTTGGACCAAAAAGAAGAGTGTTTCCTAACTTCCTTCAAACCCTCAGACCACTAAGCATACCAAATTCGACCTGGGATTTAAAGCTTAGTGACCACATAGTTTCTCTGAAACTAGGTTTTTCCAGAATAATGCAACATGATCTCGAGAGGTGGGTTGATGGTCATCTCAGACAAAACCATTTCAATGTAGGTTATACTCATGAAGAAGTACCATATGACTTTCTTTACCAAGGATTCGATAATTTTTTCTAAATTTTTAGCCAAAGCCAAAAACAAAGAGGAACAAACTCAAATCTTATGCTATCATAAGGAAATAAGAGACAGGGTCTGGGCTTACAAAGCAATGGAGTTGGATATTTTGAAAAAATGAGAAAAAGAAAAGAACAGAAGGAGGCTCAAAAAACTAAATTTTCTTCAGTGGCACCAAGATCAGCTATGGATAAAGGTAAAGGTCTTATGGAGGATGTTCCATAGGCATGAGTTGCTCAACAGGTCAAAGCCTTGATACATACTACTCAACCGTTTTAACAATAGCTAACAAAGATGACTTCTGTGCTAGATACTTGGGACGTTGCAACTACTCACGTTGTTGTTGATAAATAGGTAAATGTTGCTGTCACTTTAGCATGTGATGATCAAGTGATCCCTAAGATTAAACCACGTACAAGTATAAAAGCTTAGTTTTCCTCCTCTCTAGCTCATACTATAAGCTTGACCAATTTTGATAGTGAAGGAGGAGGAACTTCTCCTGTACCTGTCATTGAAGAACTTGATAATGGTAACAATTTGTAGGCATTTATGAATCTATTCAATGATAGGAATAGAAAATATTCCTCTGTTACTAAAAAACACAACCTAGGTTTGGGTCTCATTCTTTTTCCTCATCATTTCTCCTCTCGTCGATTCAAACCCTATCCGCTTTTCCTATTGGATCATATTCATCACCTCCATTATCCCAGCTCTATCGTGCTGTGACATGCATACCTACTTCTATGACCCCTATATTTGTACCCCTAGATATGCCACAATCTACTGCACTTCAAGTTCCTAAGATTCCACTACACATTCCTTCTTTTTCTCTATCAACATCATCTATTCCTGAAAAGGCCTTAGTACCTTCAATATCACTACCAGTTGATACCATTCATGCTTCATCCATTAAAACATCTATTCTAATCATCCTTTCAATTTGTGAAGTAGTTATTTTCCAAATTAGTTCTTCTCCTTTATCCAATGCTCACATCACCATGCCTATGCCTTCTCCTACCATTACTCAGACTTCTCCTTTGGTGTCCACAGTGATTGACATTTCTTCCACTGATGAGGTAAGATGTGACTTTAATGAAGATATTGTGATCTCTCTTGGATACTATCATTATAACAACTCTAATAAAGCAGTGGTTAGAAGAGGTAAGAAGAGAAGAAGAGATCAAGGTGATTTAGTTACATCTCTCTCTAACTAGGTAGTGTGGACTCAACAGTCTAGTGACCCACAGGTGGATGCCGCAGATACTAATTCTGCTTTGGGATATTTTAAAGGTGCAAAATTTCACTCTATTGATTCTTTGAATAGAGAGTTTGACAAGAAAAAAGAATAAATAACCAAACTCAAGGAAGAACTGGAATAGACCAGAAAGAAACATGAGGCTCATGTTGCTGATTTAATGAAGATATACGAGGACAAGTGTAATGAGCTACAGGAGATGAATACTTCTCTTTAGGATGAGTTGCTAAGTGAGAAGACTACAAATCCTGTCTTTGTGTAGAGGATATCCTTGCTTGAGAAGCAATGTCAAGATGCAACTGCAAGTGCAGCTTCATCTTCGTTCTCTAAATTCTCACAAGAAGATTTCAAGGAATTAGCTCTCAAGACTAATCAAGAGCATTATGAATTAATTAGTGAATTGTTTAAAATTCTCGATAGTATTTTTGAGTCTCATGTTGTTTTTGATAAGATGCCTGTTACTCTTGAAGATCATGTAGAAAAAACAAAGAATCTTCCAAAGCATGTGATGATGTTTTAGATTGGAAAAGATACATGAAAGATAAGCCATAAAACATCACTATTCTTAGCAGTTTCCAGCTGAAGAAAGTAAGAACTATTTTACGTTCTTGGGAATATCTGAATGAAAGAACTGGTGAAGCTATTAAGAAGGCATAGGATATTTGTGGAAGGAGGTGGTTGTCGAGCACCCTAAATGCAGATAAATTGTTATCAACACACAGAGCTTACGAAATTCATTTTCAACCCAGGGAAGTCTTTTGTTTCAAAGGGTAAGTGCACAGTATATGCCAAACACCAAATCATTGTAGTGAATACTGTTCTTAACAACTATGTTCATCCCCTTGACTATGTGTGATCCCACAAATCATTTAACTCTACGAATTCAACCCTTCCTTCAATGCATCAACCAGAAATGAAATCAACAATTACTGACAGAAAGGAAATTCTACTCACTGCTCAATTCAATGGAATTGCCTATTGATCTAATCACACTCAGAATCCATAATCATAAATCAACTAGAATCTAGAAATTCAATTGCGACAGATCACACTCAGGTGTTCTAAGAATTGAATTGCAGAAATAAGAATCAACAATTATGACGATCAAAGGATTACACAGGATTCGTGGGATGTCATTCTGAACTATGAGATGAACAGAGTTGCGCACAGCTAATAAATGAATCGCATAAAGATTACTACTCAGTCGACTGTCACACTGTTACAGCAATCAATCTTGATAAATGCAATCCTGTAAACCACACACACTACTGCTGCGCACAAAGAAAAGTAATTAATGAAACTTCACACAACCATAAATTGAAAGATCCTACCTTAACTCAGCAATCTCTGTGGAAGGCGGGCCCAGCCTTCACACAGAGACGCTGGATGAACAATGTACAGCTCCCTTAAACCAGCAGTACTCTTTGTATTAAAAAGAAAGAATTATTACAGATTTCTCCCGCTGTTAATACACTAATGAATTCAGTATTTTCCAACCCCCTGGACCGAGACATCTTTCTGCATTTATACCTACAAGTAATAACGTCCCATCCTATTGCAAAGGGCAGCCATGAATATCTCTAATCTTCAGGTGCCTTGAATAACATTGTTTGTTACAAGACGTGGCATAATACAATTATAGAAAATACAAGAAGATTGTTGACTGGCCCAGAAGTAGCGATCTTCTCAGATCGCCATAAT
>LPNX010184615.1:0-21645 GCA_001517045.1 Pseudotsuga menziesii
TTAGGAGTTAGCCTAAACGGAGGAGCTAGGAGTAGGTGACAGTACCTAGCTCTGTGCTTGCCCCCAAGGTCACACTTCTCCCACTTTCTCAAGTGACGAGATAGCTTTCGGAAGATTTTTGCTGCTGGTGTGCAATCGGCGGACAACAGAGAGGATGTTGGAGATACAGTCAGCGTTGCAGGCCATGGTTGTGACTCCAGATTGGAACAGGTGGACAGAGTCCAAGACAGAGGAGGGGAAGAGGATCAGGCTTCAGATATTAGATAACGATTGGTGGGTAGATTGCAGTTATTTGGTCTCATTCTTGCGCCCTATAGTTGAGGTCATTCGCTATACTGACACTGATTCTCCTAGTCTTGGAGAAATCTATGAGACTTTTGACAGCATGTTGGGCAAGGTAAGGGAAGCTATTCACCAGAAAGAGCCCTCCTTGGAGTTCTACACGAACCAAATTCGACCCATTATTCAGCGAAGGTGGGACCGAATGAACACACCTTTGCACATGGCAGCTTATGCACTAAACCCAAACTGGTACATTTCTAGGCCTGGTAGAATTGCTCCCATTCAGGATCCGGAGATCAAGTAGGGCTTTCGAACTGCCATTGTAAAGATGTAGAGTGAAGAGGAGGGGCAAACACTTCGGAGACAGTGGATTCAGTTTGCAGGTCTCAAAGGTCCCTTCAACAAGCCTGATGCCAAGGCAGACTGTGGCGATTTAGGCCAGGATGACCCCATTGGTTGGTGGGACATGCATGGGGATGAGGCTCCAGAGATCAAACATCTTGCTATTCGTTTGTTGTCTCAGATTGCTAGTTCCTCTGCAGCTGAGAGGAATTGGTCCACCTATAGCTTCATTCACTCTATTAAGAGGAATAGACTTACCTCTAGGAGAGCTGAGAAGCTAGTTGCAGTGCACAGTGCCCTTCGTCTTGCACACAGGAAAACACCAGAGTATCGGATGGGACCTGCTGTACGATGGGATGTGGATCCAGAGGACGAGGCATAGATAGATGAGGAGGATGGAGCGGATGAGATGCTACATGGTTTGGTTGGTGTGCCATTGGTTACTCCTGAGAGTGACTCAGATACAGATGATGACATTCCCATTGATGGTCTCAATGCCTTCATGCAGCAGATGGATGCAGAGGACCAATCAATGGAGTTGACTCCTTGATGCTTGTTTTGTTATGATTTCTTTTAGCTACTTTTAAGTTTTAGTTATCAGTGTCCATTGTTACTTGTTACTATGTTAGTTAAAGACTTAAAGTTTTACTCTTGACTCTAAATATTGATCAGTGATCACTAATGACCGAGTCTTTGACTCTTTCCTATGGCTATTTTAAATTTGTCTTTTTGAGCAATCTTAGTTTAGTAATTTAGTATTGTCTATTGATGTTTCACTGTTTTAGTCTCTATTTCTATTTCAAACTTAGTATTTAAAAATTAAAATGCATGCTATATATTATAATTTATATCATTGATTCAAGTTTTCAATTAGAATGGCTGAGATTTAAATATCAAATTTGAAATATGAATATCAAGGTTGAAAGGACAAATTGTACAATTTGAAAATGTTCATGATGAATCAATAATCAATGAATCATTGAATTGTCACTTGTGTATGTTTGTAACATGCTTGTTAGATTATCATTAAATTGCTAGTTTTAAAATTTTAATTTACATTGTTAGGATTTATGATATTTATTATCTAGCATTTATAATTTTTTTTTTTAATTTATATATATTTTTATAATTTTTATGACCTCGACGCCCCCCCACCCTCCGCCCCCCTCGAATTTCCCTAGAATTTGGGGTAGTCTCCACACGCCCCCACCGTGCGTTTCCCTGCTCCCACGCTCCCGTGTCCCGGAAACTTGGGGGAACATCGAAGAAAAGGCCAAAAACAAGATGGAAGAAGGCCCAAAAACTAGGGCAAAAAGAGGCAAAAAAGGGGCATAAACTAGGGCACAGTAGGGCTGTCCAAAAAGAAGAAAAGGAGTGGTAAAAAGAGTAAAATGGGGCAGCGATGAAGAAAAGATAAGAAAGGGAAAAGGCTAGTAAGGAGGAAAAGGCTAGCAAGCAAGAAAAACAAGGGGATCAAGGAGCAAAGAGAGAACTAGAAGAGGGAAGTTCGGTAACCAAGAAAGTATTTGAAATTATGGATGGAACCCAAGAGAGAGAGCTAGACTCCTAGCTTTCTTTTTGTATTTTGAAGAAGAAGATCTTTGTAGGTCCTGTAATAAAAGTGTTAGATTAAAAAGGTTGTTTGAAGCCTGGGATAGAAGCAGCTGAGCTCACACCCTTCTTCAACCTCTGAAGCCTAAAAACACACTACAACTCAACACAAAACGTGAGATCAAAATACATGCTAGTATGCTAAGAAAATTGAATCATGATAAACATTACGTATATACTGATTACTCATGTCCATCAAAATACTAATCTATTTCGCATAAACAATCAAGTTGAACTACAAATGATTGTTCTATTGTGCCAACAATGGCCCTCTTGAGCTAACAAATAAACAATTTAATCTCAGATAAGCATTAAAGAAATAGGGGTTAGAGACAATATCACCTCAACCTATTGCAAAAAACTACCACATCCAAGAGCTCATGGACCTCCAAAGTCTGATTCTTATTAACAAATTAAAGCAAATGCTTGATACAATTTTCTCAGAGTAACTTTGCTACAAAAGTCCATCTTAATAGAGCTCAAAGAGCCTCTATTCATACAAAGAGAGAAGGCTAAAACCCTAAAACCAAACTAAGAGTAACACCGGAGCAATTGAATGAGCTTGGCATGATGATTTCGAGTTTAACTGAGCTGCAACTGAGTGCTGGAGTAATGAGGGAGGGTGAGGTGGCTCATCCTCCCTCGTAATGATCACCCAACCAATAGATAACCCACACCTCAACCAAAAACGGATTTGACCAAAGAGGGCAAATTTCTGACTGATAGTTCAACTGCTACACTCCGATACTTGATCTGAAACTGATCGATATTGATTGGAATCATCATAAATGCTCCGTGCCATGTCATTTAGCCTTTTATTTCGTTGAATTCAGATTAATTTGGAGAGATTTGGACTTTCTCCAAAATAATCATTTTTATTAATTAATCAATATTTTCCCCAAAACTGACTTTTTTGAGAAAATATGAGTTATGTGGTTGAATGATGATCTGAAACTTGGATCTGGCTGGCTGGCTGGTTGGCTGATCAAGAATGATTTTTGGCTTAACGTTAGAGCCTTCAAACACTGAATTCGGGTTCCGGATGACTAACTTATTACAAATGAGATTTTTCCATTTAATTTATGGAAAAATTAAATTAAAAACTTAGGAAAAATTAAAAAATTAAAAAATTAAAAATAAAAATTTTGATGCGTCTGGTAAATTTTTTTCAGAATTTTTTCTGAGGGTCCTAGTGACTTAGGACATGACCATGCTCTATTCTAACAATGCCTAGTAGGTTTATATACACTTAGTTGGGATCTAATAACCCCCCAAGGCCCAGAATTCAAAATCGGGCATTCCAGCTTTGGAGAAAGCGGGAGAAAACCTCGTCAATTATACTCGGCTATAGGCAAAGCATAATTGTCAATTGAAAAAAACTCCCTAATACCTTAGTTGAAATTCTACGTCTTAGGAGACCGAACCACTCAAAACATCCTACTAGCACATTTTATTACAAACCCCGCGGGGCCATGGTCAAAATTATTCAAATGAAAAACTAGCTAGCCAAAATTGGCTAGACATGAAGGTGGGTCAACTGATACACTGGAATCAGACATTGAACATGTATGTCAATCGTCGGCTCTTCAGGTAATCCAACTATGGTACAAATAAGTGGATAGCAGATAGCATAAAAACCCTCACTAGGCATAATTGCCAGTCATAACTCCTGAAGCAGATCAGTTAACTAAGTGTAACTGACAGTAGGTGGACCAAGAAGGAACATTATCTAGTTAACTGATCATAATTAATGATGGAGGGCGCTGTTATCACATATATAGTAGCCGGGCTACCATATTCTATTTTTCAGATTCTAGTACATTTTCCATCCAGCTCCCCTACATATGAGATGCTGAGATGAGCATTTATGATGGATCATTATTTGATTGATGGACTATAGTACTCTCCCATGCAATGACTAAGTCTCAGGACCCTCGGATTTGAGGAATGATGTAGTCATTTAGCTATTTGCAGAGCAGTTAGTAGTGCCCAGATTTGCATCCATGTTTTCTCATTGGACAGATGTTGGTTTAGATGGATATTTTACGTGTTTATGACTCGGCTTATGCTATCTTATGTTATGGTTGGCATTGCTCTTATACTCACTCTTGTGACATGTATTAGCCTATGTTGCCAGGAAACGTGGGTACTGGTACAGGTACGACACTTTTTGAAACATGGTACTTTGGTACGTCGAGGGTATTATATATATATTATATAATATATATAATTATTAATAATATATATTAATAAAACTGAAACATGTCATAGTCACATGACTCACATGATACATCATGATCCATACATGCATATTCAGATTTCGTCTTTGATTCATTGAACAATGAACATTCACAATTCACATTGAAAATTCGAAACATTCAAACATAAATTAAAATAACTTATAAGTTATAATATATTAATGTATGTCCTTGACTCCTTGAGTCCATTGAAAATTTGCCTAATAGCATTTTCAGACATGAAATAGAAAGATCAAAACAGTGAAACCGAACAATGAACAAAATAGTAGATTTGGCTTCCTCAAGCCATGTCATCAACATCCTCAGCATCAATGTCATCAGCATCACTAAGGTCCTCTGTCAGCAAGCTATCTAGATAGGAATCACTCTCAAGTTGAGGCTCGTGCTCATCAATAGTAACCAAAGGTAACTCAACAAGGCCATCTGGTTGTATCTCTTCATCCACACAGATAACATCATCTGTGTACTGATCCCATCTCTTGAAAGGACCCTCCTTGTATCCTGGGTCTTTTCGAGATACGAGACGAAGTGTGCTATGAATGTACACTAGATTCTTTGCTTTCTTTGACCCCAACCTATTTCTTTTCACTAAATGTATGAAAGCATAAGTGCTCCAATTCCTCTCACAAGATGAGGAACTAGCTACCTGTCCAAGTAATTGAATGGAAAATAGAATTTGTTAGTGGAAAGCTCATAGAGTCATATTTGTAAATTTGAAAAATGAATTAAAATTTAACACATAAGCAAGATAAGGAAATTCAAATAGTAAATACCTTCCCAAGTAATTGTATTGCAAACTGCTACAACTCAGGAGCATCCACACCATGAAGCCACCACCAATCAATGGGATCCTTCTTCTTTTGCCTATCTGCCTTTGATTCATGTGAACCAAAGACACCTTGCCCACATGCAAATTGGGAAAATTGAGATCGTATCTTAGAGGCCTCCTTTGAAGAACCATACATCTTTTTGATAGCGGTCATAAACCCCTTCACCACCTCTCTATCTTGGGAAGGAGGCCTTCTTCCTATTTTGGAATCATACCATTTTGGATTTACTGCATAGGCTACAATATGAAGTGGCATGTTCAATTTATTCCACCTCCCATGTATAAAAGATTGCAACTATGGCCATAAATTAGGATCTTTCCTATCTATGATGGATTGGATCCTCTCACACATAGAATCTATGTTCTCATAAATCTTGCCTAAACATGGACCATTTGTGTCAGCATAGTGAAGCATATCACAAATTGGCTCTACAAATTCCACAACGAATTTGATGTTAGCCCAAAACCGATCATCCAAAACCAACCTCTTTACCTCCACAGCCGCATCTGAGGTAGATAACCTCCATTGCTCCCACATGTCACTAATAATTGTGGCTGTTGTTGTCCGCCGTTTGCACACCAGCAGCAGAAATCTTCCGAAAGCTGTCTCCTCACTTGAGAAAGTGAGAGAGGTGTGACCTTGGGGGCAAGCACAGAGCTAGGTACTGTCACCTACGCCTAGCTCCTTCGTTTAGGCTAACTCCTAACGAAGCCAACGGGGGTAGTCCCTAACAAAGAGTTTTCTATGGCTTAATGTTTAAGTTAAGTTTTAGATGTTTGGATGCGGATGGGTGTGGTTTAGGAGTTATTGTGATTAGAAATGATTAAAATTATAAATATGACATGCAAATCAAAGCAATCCACGTTGCTAGCAAGAGATTAAAAGATAAGTAATGATTCCAGACTTAGTTAATTATGCATTCACAGGTAAACATTAAAGCAGGCCACAAACGACTGATCAAAATAAATTAATTATGCAGATTAAACAGACCAGTGCCTTATGGAGTCAAAGTACTGAAATGCGTAAAGAATTAAATAACAAGTCTTACAATTAAACTGGTGAAATTTTAAATTGTGCAAGTGCTCTTGGTAGATTTTAAGAATTTTAAATGCTCTTGATTAGGGTGTCAATGAAGGTTTGTCAAAGTCGGGAGACTCTTCTAAGTTCCCTCCGTTGAAGACATGTCGGGCCCGCCCAGTATCCCAGGTTGGTATCGCAAAGATTGACCAGCTTGCCGAGAATCTATGATATCGGGAAGTTTTAGCGCCTCTACTAGGAAGTACTTTGGAAGAATCCCTACAACGCCGGTGCATTGGTTACGGGTGTCTAAGTATTATTAGGTTACTCTTTTAGGTTTTAAAGATCCAGTGCCGTTTCTTGGTACTCCGATTTGAGATCGGTCAGAGCATACTACGGCAAAGGGGGAAGAGAGTTAATTAATTGAAAGGATGTGTGTTGAAAGTTTTATTAAGTTAATTAATTAGACTCTCCAATAGAGAGCGCTCTTGACCTTGTCTTATGACAGAGGTTCAAGAGTCTTATCTAATCTAGATGAGACTAATGCAGGGATTGTGCAAGCTAAAGATGCTCTCCGATAGAGAATGCTTTTGACTTGTGATTCTGCAAGTTCAAGAGTCTTACTTAAGAATTAATTGATTAAACGAAACAACATAAACATGAAGCAAAGATGGTTTATTAAACTCTCCGACAGAGAGCACTCTTGATCCACCTTATGGTGAGATTCAAGAGATTTTGGTTCTTTTTATGATTTGACAATTATATAACAAGATGCCAAAATTCAATAATTAATCTAGCAATCAGTGTTTATATTAAGGAACAACTAGCAATTAGTGAAAATGGAAACTAAGTCTAATCAAAGAACTAAGCTAAGTGCTTAAAGAAAACTACATTAAGAAAACATGAAAAAAAACACAAAACACACTTCCCCCAAATAGGGGAAGTAGAAAAGAAAAGAGACTTGCTCCCAGTAGCCCTTTTTATTAGTCTTTTACAATAGTGACTTGTTCTTTGCTTCTTGGAAGAATAGGGGAAGAAGGGGATGAAAGAAGAGGGAGAGAATCATTTTTGTTCTTTTGCACTCCTTGCTTGTTTGTGGCCTTTGGGCTCTCCTTCACTTGCCTGGAACTAAGAGCTCTAGACACACACTTGTTATGATATTAGTTGATAAAAATAATTTGAAATTAAGTCTACAAAATAGCTAAAAACAACTACTCAAACTTACCCAAAAGAAGGAAGAAAAGATGAATGAAAAAGGGAAGGCAAGAGAGGTAGAAGAGGGGTGAATAGAGGACAAAAGGCAAGTCAAAGAAGGCTGGAAACTAAGGGAAGAATAGGGCTGCAAATCAGAGAAAGAAGGCTGCAAATGAGGAAGAAAAATGCTGAAAGTACAGCTCGAAAGATGGCCACGAAAGAGGACGGAAAAGGGGCTGCAAAAAGTGAAGAAAGAGGGCAAAAAAGGGCTGTCCAAAAGGTACAAAAGTGAGGAAAAGAGGACAGCGAAGGATAGGAAAGAATGGCTGCAAATAACAAACAGGGCAGCCAATCAGGGCAAAGGCTTGGTGAATGAATGTTCACTTTAGCCCAAACCGTGCCCTAACCCAAGAAAATAAAGATTTTATGAAATTTGAAAGATGAATAATGATGAAACAAACACTTGAACCTATGATACTTTGATGGCGTTTGGATTCGTTTGAAGCTTGAAAATCCGGAAGTTTCCTTGGCTTTGAGAGGAGAGGATGCACCTGAGCTCAAACTCCTACTTGTTTCAACTTTCAATGAGATAACCTGCACAATTTCAACTTAACACTTGTAAGGAATGGATTAGATCATGTATGTTTGGTTAATAAAAATATAAAGAGTATATCGTATAACTGAATAATCAATACTACTTTTAATTCATAAGAACAAAACCATAAAAGATTAAATTGGAACATCAAATAATCAATCTTACGTGCTTATAGAGGCCTTCTAAAGCATGAGCTATTATCCAATCCTAAGTAATAAAAGACAGAAATTGAAACATTTCACTTCATTTCACCAATTATTCATCCACATTAACACACCATGTATGCCTCCAAAGCCTTAAAATTTTATTCCATGGTTGCAAAAGCAACAAGCATGATAGTAATTCACCAGAGGTTCTTTGCATGAATCATTCACCCTAATAGAGCTGAAAGAGCCTCTATTTATACAATGAGAGAGTGCTAAAACCCTAGAACCAAACCTCATAACCTAACCGGCTTGGCCACCTACCAGAGAATCCAAACCTAGGATGGAGAGCTGGGAGTGAGGGGAGGCCTCCACCTAGGCAAGGCGCCCCCAATCCAACCCTGAACAACCAAAACAAGCCATAGATGAGCTCACACGTGTGGAAGGCGCCCTCAAGAGAGAGAGGGGCGTGAGCTGTGAAGGAGACGTCTGGTGATGTAGGTAAACCACCTTTTAGGTTTGGCTAGAGCCTGCGCTAGGTCTGGGAATACCACTGATGGTGTAAGCCTCAGTCTTTACCTCGATCAAATCACCGGACCAATGAATGCTCTCCATCTCATTTTTTAGCTGGAGATGACATGTTTGCTAATTGATAATAAATTAATTGCTCACTTAATGCTGATTGAAGCTGAGTTATGATAACTCCAATCATCATAAATGCCTAATGAGATGTCATTTAGTCTTTTATTTCGCTGAATTTGGATTAATTTGGAGAGTTTTAATTTTCTCCAAAATAATCATTTTTTTCCTCAAAACTGACTTTTTTGAGAAAAAATGCATTATGCGTCCGATTGATGATCTGAAAGTTGGTTTTGACTGGCTGGCCGATCAAGAATGATTTTTGGCTTAAGGTTAGAGCCTTCAATCACTGAATTCGAGGTTTGGATGACCGACTTATTACAAACGGGTTTTTTCCATTTAATTTATGGAAAAATTAACCCAAAAAACTTAGGAAAAATAATTAAAAATTAAAAAATTTTAAAAATATTTTTTTCCCCATTTGAAAAAGATTTTTTCGAAATTTTTTTATATGTCCAGATGACTTAGGACATAACCATGCTCTACCTAAATAATGCCTAGTAGGTTTATAACACTCAGTTGGGCTCTAATAACCCCCCAAGGCCTAGAATTCAACATCGGGCATTCCGGCTTTGGAGGAAGCGGGAGAAAACCTCGTCAATTATACTCGGCTGAAGGCAAAGCATAATTGTCAGGGGAAAAAAAACTCCCTGGAATACCTTATTTGAGATTCTACATCTTAGGAGACCGAACCACTCAAAAATACTCTATTAGCACATTTTATTACAAACCTCGCGGGGCCATGGTCAAAATTATTCAAATAAAAAACTAGCTAGTCAATATTGGCTAGACATGAATACGGATCAACTGATACACCGGAATCAGACTTTGAACAAGTCTGTCAACCGACGGCTCCTCAGGTAATCCAACTATGGTACAAATAAGTGGATAACAGCTACTAAAGCCCCCTTCATCTCCACAAGGCGTCTAAGCAGAATGTAATAAGAGGAAAATATGGTATCCACTGGTTTAAGAAGCTCCATTTTTGCATGCCTACGAGAAATTGCTTGTGAATGGTGGTGGTTGCATATGAACATTTGAATTTTGCGGCCATTCTCAATTAGAAATCGGATCCATTCAAGCTTTGCAATGTCTTTTAGTGAGTTGTTCAAAGAATGCACTGCACACGGCGTCCAAAAAATATGCCTATGGAACAAATGAAAAAGAATTAGATTTTCATTTGACATTTTTTATTTCTAATTTTAATTCATGAATAAAAATCAGATTTGTCACTAACCTATACTCTTTTTGGACCATTGTTCCCGCTGCTTTGCACACTGGGGCTGCATCAGTGATAACTTGGATGGCCCCACCTCAACAATGGCATCACATAATTGGTTTTTCAAGAACATAGTGTTCTTTTCTTGACCAGAGCAATCAATGGCCTTGAGAAGTATGGACTAGAGATGGAAGAAATAATTAGGTTTATCAATGGACGATTCCTAGAATCCGTCCAACCATCCATAACAATGGAGCATCCATCCGCACTCCAAGATGCCTTCAATGGAGACATTGCCTTCTCAAGGCATGCTTTCACCTTGTCTACCAAAACTGTTCGGAGCCTTTCATAACCAGGGGGCTTATAGCCCATAGGTCCATTATTAATCGCACGAACCATTTGCTCAAAATATGGTGAGCGGGCTGCATTGAAAGGAATGCCACATGCAAGAAAAAATCTTGCTATTGCAAGATCAATGCCCAACCTTCCTTTCGCATCAAACATATTAGAAAGGCCACCAAGTTTTGGTTTTTTTCATGCTTGATTTGTAGTGCTTTTGGATGCTTTTGATGGCACATTTTCATCACCAAACTGAACTTCATCTTCAGATGGATATTCATCACCCACCTCAATGGAGTCATCATCCGCATCATCACGGTTTTTACGGGAAGGCCTTGTGATCTCCTTGCCTCCCCTACCCTCAACTCTTCGTTGCTCCATTTGTGCATTAGGGAGTTTACTAGTATCCTCTGGGTCCCCATTACAAAGCTCAACACCCATCCTTGGGATTTGCATAAAATGGGCCTTAACTCTTGTATAAGTACCCTTCAATTCAGCCTTACAGAAGTTACATTTTATCGTAACTGACCCCCCTGTATCCTTTGGTTGCTTTGTCTTCTCCACATACTTCCACAATGGGTATTGAGGATTATGCTTTGATGAAGACATTCTGCTTTGTCTTTTGATGATTTTTTGAGTGTGGAGTGATAGGAAAACTAAAAAATTCAATATTCAAAACAATTATTTAAAAATTAAAATAGTAAAATAAAAAAATAAAAATGGATTTTGTAAGGGAGATATTCAATGAATCATGATTTAAACTTCAAACTTAAAAGTTTGAAATGAATTGTAATTTTTTTTGTATTAAAATTTAAAAATTTAAAATAAAAATAAAATTAAAACTAGCTAAGTAAAATGTAAAATACTAAAACTATAAAATAATAAATACCTTTAGAAGGTTCCTTGATCCTGACCACCGTGTGAACACTGAACACTGAAACTTTGAAGCTTAAAAACCCCTGCAGCCTATGCGATGTCGTTTGTTGGAAAAATGAAGTTGCTGGTCATCTGCGATGTCGGTCATGGTGAAGAATGAGTGCCACTGTCCACTATCCACTGTTGAAGATGGACTGTCCACCGATGAGTGCCACTGTCCAGTGCTAAAGATGGACTATCCATCGATACCTCCTTTATCCCACTGCTGGTCGATACCTGAAGGTTGATACGCTGTTATCCCATTGCCAGTTGATACATAAACTGATAAATGGAATAGTTTACGGTTTGGGTGTTTAAATAATGCCATGAAGAGGGTTCGGTGAGACCCACCACTAATTTCTTAATTAAACAATGCTATTTTTTACATTAAAAAACGTGGCTTGATAAATTTTTAAACCGGGTTGTTGATTTTTTAAACTGGCCGTACCTCAGACGTACCCAAACTTGGGGTATGCCGTACCACTTTCAGCAAACGTACCCAATTTTGTTTTGCGAAGTACTCGGTACGACAATATTGTTCACGGTATGGGAGGGTACGTTCGGGTATGTACCATGGTCGTACCCAAGTATCTGGTATGTGTACTCGACCCCTGGGTACGGGTACCCATGCAACACAGGTATTAGCATTTAGTGTCATGATCTGGTGGTCATATAAATAGGTGGACTTGGATGTATTTATATTATGTATTGATGTCCCTACTCCGACCTGGAAGTTCTTGATCTATACTCATTGGTTTTATCCTCCTTAGGGAGAATAGAGGTAGTCATTCCCACCATACTTTGGCTTGCTAGTGTTGGTTTCATTATTCACTATCTCCACCCATCCATTACCTTCCAGTTATGTTTTCAACCCGACCTACTACTGGACTTGTGGCATGGAGGACCTTTCTCCACTAGAGCCTTTGTTGGACAAGCCTCCCTATTTATTTGTGTCTCGGCTCTGAGTTGCCTAGGTTGTGTTGGCTAAACCTGAAGCAAGTAGCACTGCCATCAATACAATGTATTTGGAAATGAAATGAATATCTTATGAAAAACCCATTCATGAAAAGTAATGTTTTTAAACATACATGAATGCAAGGCATGCCTAATGAAATTGGCTTTAAAGTACAATGAAATATCTTAAAACATTCATGAAAAGAAGTGTTTTTAAACATACATGAAGTCATGAAGCCTCAAATAAAAGGCCATGTAATAAATACATGGACCAAGGCTATGGAAAATCAAAGGGCCAAAAAGCAATGGTTCCTAAAAGTTCTATCTGAAGATTGCTGGCCTTACTTGTATTCGATTTGGATTGTGAGCATTTGTCAAGGTGAATATGCACCTCTGAACGTAACTTATCCATTTGTGAGACATTGCCATCCCCTGTGTTGTTGCTTGTCCAGCATAGGCTAGAGTATCCCTTTTCCATATCCATAGTGTCACAGTGTTGAGTTGGTGGTCATCCTTTGGCCTAGCCCTTTGAACTTTAGCCTTCACCCTTCACTAGCAAATTGATTACAACTATGAAGTGAGTATAGTCTTGAAAGTCTGGTTTGAGTCGTAATAAATAAATGAAACCCTATATATTTGGTTGATAGATCCCCAGTGAATGATTGCTAATTGTTATAATTATTACTTGAATGATTTGTAGAGCATGACTTAAACTTTGAACAGTTGCAGTAGATGGATGTTAGTTGGGGTTATATTATTGGTTATCTGGTCATTTACAGATTAGTATAGTGTTTATCTGGGTATATTGGATATTGTAAATGATCATGCAGAGACCTATGGGATGTATGAGTGTACACTTTAGATGGATTTGGACTCCTCGAGTCCAATGAGACAACTTGTTTTCCGTTCTGGGCATTTGCAGAGATGATTGGGCTCATTGTACCTTTCTGGTGCAGTTTTGGCATTTTGGATGGCCTGTCTGAGTAGGGAGATGATTTTCTTGGATCTCCTAGGGCACTGTATGAGGCATGGGGGGTCCAACCACTTGTTTGTACCATATTAACCCCCTCCCAGAGAGCTCGGTGGGCTCAGTTAGATAATGCATGCACCCTAAGAGGCAGTTTTTGGCATATCACGTTTCCCGAGGCAGATAAAGAATAATTAAAATGGCTATTGAAGAATTCGATTTGGGCTACTGAGGCAAGAAAATGGCTTGGGATGAGTTTTGATGATGAGGATGATGTCTTCCACTCCTCCAGCGATTGTAGCACTTGGATGGCCCCACATCCATTTGTCAGGCACTCTTTATTATTTTCTAGAGCTTTTGGAGGCTCACAATTTCCTCAGAGAGGCACTATTTTGCAGTTAAAAAAATTATATTATTTTTATTGTGCCATGGGGACACCCTAGGGGAGTTAGTTAACACTCCCTGGACCCAGCATGTGCTTCAATTTTTTTTTTTTAGTGGGGTCCCCTCATCTAAGGTGATTTAGTCCACTTTTATATTATATTATTGTATTGATCCATGTATTCTATGTTGAGCTCATCTCAACTGTTGATTAGAACATTTGTATCTTTTAATCTTAGCCACCCATTTGAAAAGTGGTTATGATTTTGGTTCTCTCATTCCTATTTAAATGACAGAGCTTCTCATTTGTAGGGGGTCTTTGGCTCTTGGATCTAGATAATAGAAAAACTTTTCTTGTGGAAATTCTTGGATCTCCTTTGCATCTGGTGTTCTTCGATGGTGATTGGAAAATCTATTGCTTCCTAGCATTTGGGTATTTTTGTAAGATCTATATTTTTTGGGAAACATTGTTTTGTCTATAAAAGGGTGACTTCAACTTGGGCGTTTTGGCAGGGGTTCCTCAACTCGCTTGGCTTGGATGCTCTTGTATCAAGGGGTTTTCATTAGTATCAATGCGATCTATGATTTCATCTTGCTATTTTTCTGTAGCATTTGTTATTTTCTCTTGATGCATCAAATCTGATATGGTGGACGTTTGTTGTGCAAGAGAGAGGGCGCAGTGGCTTCCTTGGGCAAATTGTTTTACATAGAGGCTTGCATCAAATCTTCTCAAATTGATCGAGACAACATAGATCATCATCATCAAGGCATCTACAAGGTTTTCTAGGTAAGATCTATAGGTTAGTTCTTTTTTTTAGATCTCAATCCATTGACATCTTTTTTTTCATGTTAAAATCCTAAATATTAAAAAATAAAAAAATATTATAGATCAAATCGCTTGATCTCGGGGCAAACCATTTCTGGGTTTTGTAGATCGGGTCAAACCCTAAGTGGGTCTGCAAAAATGTTTTGCTAAAGTGACTCCATTTGGCTCAAATCCCAAGGCACTGTTCTCTAAACCTTCAATATTAAAAATAAAAAAATATTATAGATCAAACCGCTTGATCTCGAGGCAAACCATTTCTGGGTTTTGTAGATCGGGTTAAACCCTAAGTGGGTCTTCAAAAACGTTTTGCTAAAGTGACTCCATTTGGCCCAAATCCCAAGGCACTGTTCTCAAAACCCTAGCACTACCCTTCATGTTGCATCCTTCTCTTGCGATTTGATCTTTTCCTTGTGGCTCGGGTAATTTGATATTGTTATACCTTCTTTCGAGTCTATCTCGTGGTACTAGATAGCCCCAATCCTGTTCTTACCCTCCTTGCATTAGTCATGTTTCTCAAGGCAGTGGATATCTTGATCTTTTGCTAGTACCTTGGTCCCGGATCTAGTAATAGGCTTATAGGTCACTTGTGTTTCTAACTTGGATCAAATTTCACATCTCCTGATCCAAGCCATAGTTCACCTTGTGACGTCATCCATAAATCTAGGGTTTACTCCACCTTACACCTTACATTCTTCAACTCCATTTGATTTGATCTGGTGTTTAGGTCTGATCTCTCTTGTCGGGAGTAGATCTGGGTCGCCCCCATTGTTGTCTTGGGTTAAGATAACATCAAGTGAAGATTGCCTCGATTGGCGTGACAACCATCCATTTGGAAGTCGAGGCTATCTTGGTTCCACCTCTTTAGTTGCCCTTCCCTCTACCATCCATCCTGGATCCACCTCATAGAGGCAACTACAAGTTTGGTGATAACAGGCGCATAAGAGGCATTCAGTTGAGTGTTAGTGGTCATCGGAGCTCATACTAACTCAGTTGATGAAATCAAGGCTAGTTAATGAAGGTAGGCTCCTAAATTATGGGAACTAACTCAAGTGAGCCTAAAATCATGTATGAGGGCGCATTAACTCCTTGGGTGCATTTGAAGATGATGAGGCTAATAATGACAAAATAATAGTCCAGAGTGATCAACTATACACTAGGTGGTCAACTGATAATGGTCTAAGTATTAGGAAATCAAATAAATATTTAAGGCAAATGTCTAGATGGGTTAAATATTCCAACACCCTCGCTTAAGCCTAACTTAGGTAAGGAAAAAGAAAAATTAGGGCCCAACAACAAGGCTAAGGCCACCCTTTACATTATTCATTCATGTAAACCGAGGAAAAAGATAAAACCACATGGGGAAAATCCTTCCTCAAAAATAGACATGAGATACACCAGAAATAAAATGCTCAAAATCCAAGTAGGTGTGCAATTGATTAGATGTCTGGAGGGATCTTCTTCTTGGGAAGAAAAGGTTGTTGCTCCCATGCTTGGATCATGTGTTGGATCTTTGCATAGTCTGCATGCAAATGAAGGTGCTCACTAGACTTGATCTTCCTAAGATTAGGTCCAAATGAGACTTGAGATGCTAGAGCCATGAAATTTGAACCAAGATGTGATCCAAATAAAGTAAAATCAGCTCCAAGCGAATGGTTGTGTCCTCCATCTTTAGTAGATCTTGAATGAACCGACCCAGTCAACATAGAGGAATACATAGGAAGCAATGCTACAGTGAGAGTGAGGGCGCAACCAACAACTACAAACTTTGTTCTAGCTCCAAAACATCCAATTGATCAAATAGTGCTCCATCATCTAGTGAAGTATGCACAGGATCAAGAAAAAACCGACTTATTATCTTCAAGATTTGAATTAGAAGAATTATTTGAGAACAAAGGGATATAGAGATAGATGAGTTCTTAATCAACAAGAGCAGTTCGATTGTCTTCTTCATGTATATCAGCTTCATGGGAAGCAACAGAGGAAGGATTCATTACAAGAAGACTTTCAACAATTTGAAACTGTGTTGAGATTGCTGCCAAGCTGAGTTCTTCATCAACAAGAGCAGTTTGAATGTCTTCTTCATGTATAACAACTTCATGAGAAGCCATAAAGGAAGGAGTCACTACAAGCAGAATTTCAAAGTTTCAACAATTCGAAACTGTGTTGAGATTACTGCCAAGCTGAGTTCTTCATCAACAAGAGTAGTCCGAATGTCTTCTTCAAGTATGTCAGCTTCATGAGAAGCCTTAGAGGAAAAAGGAGTCACTACAAGAAGACTTTAAACAATTCAAAATGTATAATTTGCTGATATTTCTATCATATTTTCTTCTTCAAAATCAGGAACAATTCAAAGTCAAGAAGCTGTACATGTAAATCAAATCATGTATGTAAGCTGAAATAAAAATTCAAAAACGTCACTGATGTCTTGTTGCTAATTCAATCACAACTTCTGCTACAAGCAACGAAATCAAATTTTGTCCAAGATCCATTTGAGCTATCGAAGAGATCTTTCAAATCATATATGGAGTTTGACCTATCTCATTCTGTGGAGTGAGAAATCTCTAGCCGAAATAGAGGGTACATGGGAGCGCAATTCGTTGAAAACTGTTAGTTTTGTACTGAGGGAAGTGTTCCCTTAGTGACTTTTGCCTTAGTCACTTAGAGAGGGGACATAAAGTGACCCTTGCATTAAATGACTTAAGTAAAAGCATTTAATTTGACTTTAGAGCATTAAAGTCACTTTTTGATAAATTTAAATGGGTGAGTGAAATTAATATCTTAGAAATAAAATATGAGCATTTAATTTCATACGTTGATCTAATCTAACATTCATCGTTGGATTAGACTCACCCTAGGGTTTAGTCAAGAAGGGCAAGGGAAAGGCATTTTTTGATTCATTCTTGTGAGGAGAATGAAGAGAGGAGAGCAAAAGGAGAGAGTAGGAACGCATATCGAGGCAGCTTGTTGAAGAGTATTCCAGTGGACACGAATATCGAGGAGCCATTTTATTGCTGCACTGAAACCAAGGTAGTATAGATAGCATTTATTGTTGGCATGCATTTCCAGAAAGGGTATGGCTGCATTTATTGTAGACACAGTTTTCGAGGAAGAAGTACGGATTCCGTACAATTCAGTTTTGGGGCACAATTTCCAAAAAAAAGCAGGCACAAATTTCGAGGAAGAAATCTGGCACATTTCCTAAGAAAAACAGACAGGTTTTGTGGCACATTTTTTGAGGCCATACAGCTACATTTAATGCAGTCCGTACAGTACCGTCTGTGACTATTTGGCATAGATTTCGAGGGCTACATTAATTGCTCTCTGGTACAAAAATCGAGAACAGTTGTTGCTGATTATTTTTGCTCATTTTTCGAGAAGAATTTTGCACGGAAAACGAGGCAGCTTGTGCATAAGAATCGAGACAGTCTGTTGGGTGATTTGCGTTGGTTGAGATAAGTTGATTTTGACTGTAAATGAATGTCTGATTTTTCCTAAAGCATAATAATAAAACCAATGTTACAAATATCGTGTCGGCGAATATATCGCCGAGGGTCCAAAAAGAAATTATCGGATTTATCGGCTAAAATGTCGGCAAACATCGGTAATATATCGGCAACTTAAAAAAAATACAAAAAGATTCATTTTTTTCAATTTTCTAAACATCCAAAGCAACAAGAATATCAACTAAACACATTGCTATATGAATATGGAAAGAAAAGCCATATATAAGATGTATAAAAGGTATAAGAGGTCTAGTAATACATCACACATAACAAATGAATTGAATTAAATTTTTTATTTAACTTTTGAAGAATATAATTTAATAATTAAATTATTAAATTTTAATCATTGATGTTCTAGAATCTATATTAATTTTTAAATAAAATTTAAAATTTAAAATCAATATATAATATATTAATATTTAACACTATAATATAATAAAATATAACACTATATATTAAAATTTAATATATTAACACTATGCATGTTATATATATATTTAATTTAAAATATAAAATTAAATTTAATATATTAACACTATGGATGTTATATATTATATATAATATATAATATACCACTAATACTAACCAAAATGTATGTGACAATTTAAAAAATAAATAAAATACCTACTAAAATATGATCATTTGTTATATAAATGTGGCGACATATAGCGACGGTGGGTTTATCTTTTCCCGCGCTGTTAACGATGAAGGGAAAGCAGATCTACATTTTAATTATTTAATGCTTAGATTAATTTTATAACCAAAAGAAAGGAATTTACACAGGAGCTACGTCTCTTTCATCGTTTTGTTTAATAATAATAAGCCCGCACAATGCCCCGAGGGTTAATTTAAAATTTAACTACATAATTCACTAACCAAATAAAAGCAATATAAAGTTCGCCATTTATTTACTTACGAGCATCGCCAACGTCTAAATTTCTCAAAATATATATAAACTGAAATTAAGTTTTTTATTTTAAATAAATTGAAATGAAATTAAAACTTATAAAAAACGTAAAGCAAACATATATAATATATAATAAATTATCTATTATATATACACTTACAGGCTTACCCGACTAATACCTACAGTCTACCGGCGCATACCCACAGGCCACAGTCCATGAGTGGCACTTACAGGCTTACTCGACTAATACCCACAGTCTGCCGGTGCATACCCATGGGCCACAGTCCACGAGTGGCAAATTGCCAAAGCCAAACACAAATTTTAGTGGCAGTAAGTCGCGTTCTACCCAATAGAGCAGCTGGCAGCCTGGCCGCGTTCTCCTCCTCCACGAACTGGTACTCTCCGTGTTTTACCTTCTCCTAGCTGGCAGCGTTTTACTCTAGCTCTGTTGGTGAAATTGTCATTGATGCCAACATGGTCTTGATGTCATAGCAGTTGCTGAAGATGTTGATAACCCTAGATGATGTCCTTGCATGTGCATGGAAGCCCTAGTGGCTTAATGGAAAGTTGTCATAAACGCTGGAGGTTGTTGATGATATATGGGTCAACTTATAATCATGGAGATGGAGTCCATGGGTATTTTTGAAGAAGACTTTAAGATGCAAAGAAGCCCGTTATGACCCAAGTCACTTGAATTTTAAATAGTTAAAGTAAATGGTGAAGTCAGCTCAGTCAAATGGATAGTCAATACAATAACAATAGGTGTCCCTAATGAGTTTTGAAGAAAGTCTTTTAAATGGGGTGAAATGAAATAAAATAAAAAAAAGGGATGATTTTAAAATAAAATAATTAAAAATTAAAAATACAAAAGTATACTTTCCTTACTTTATGGATAATGATCACCTTAGAGGTGTATTTAAAAAACCTAAGCTCAAACCAACGTAGAATGAAAAAAAAAAAAAAGACCTGGTTAACATTCTTTAAAAAAGAGCTGGTTAACATTCTTTTTGAAAAGTTTTAGAATAAGCGTGGAAATTTTTTGGTGCAAGTGTGGAAATTGTCTTTGAGGAGCAGGTGTGGAAGTTTCTTTAGCATATGAGGAAATTTTGGTGAAGAATTCTGCGATTTAATGTGCCAGCAGAGGAATTTTCTTTGTGTAGCAGCGTGGAAATCCTTTTGGCAGCGTGGAAATTTTGGCTAGTGGATTGAGCAGTCACGCAGTAGATAAGAGATGCCTGAGCAAATTCAGTGGTCTGGTCTGAAGACAATTAAAAGTCAGAAGCAGCATAACTCTGTCTTGGGCAACAAAATAGCAGCACAAACACTCATCTTCAGTAAATATCGCTGAAACGTGGGTTTTATTTTTCAAAAATTTCTTATGAATTCATCTGCGTATTAAAGGGAGCCAGATCGGATGTGGAGTTTGGAATTTGAATTGAGTATTCACTATTGAACGAAAATGCAGAAGCATTTGAGGTTCCGGGGTCATCTAATGCAGATTACGATGTGCTGTAAAATTCAGAGCCGTGACGTCAACTGCTAAAGCCACTATTAAATCGGTCCTTCAGCTGCAGACTGAGATATCTCTCTGGTTTAAAGTTCTGAGCTCAGATTTTGATGTGTATCTAAAGATTCAAGGATTAAGGATCGTTTAACGCAGCTGCAGCATGAAGATCTATGTCAGTAGAAGCACGTTTTAAATGGATTAAACTCAGATACATCAATGTTGAAGATAAGGAGGGTTGTATTTCCCATTCTATTCTTATTATTCTTGCTGTTGGAAATCGAATTTACTCACTGTGGTTTGAGTCACTCTGAATTGGGACTTATATCTCTTTTGTTGGCAGAATCAAAGCCATTCTCAAGTTACAGTAATATCAATGAGTCTATGCCTTTTAAAGACAGCTTGAAGACACTTATGAGCAGCAGTCACAGTCCTAATTTATAGTTATCTACAGCACTTATCCTGAAGGTGAAAGCAGACTTGAATTATTTCTCAGAGCAATAGAGCAGCAGCAGTATGATGATGATGTATAAGGTATGAACAATAAACAGTTTGAAGGTATGTATGTTGCGATAATACCCTAGACCTGTTGATGATGATAATGAATACCTTACACATACACAAGCCTGAAACACACAGTCTGAAAAAGAGAGAACTTGACAGTAATAAGTGTCTGAGGGTGAGGTTAAATACATAGTCTTGATGATGAGTATGTATACTGAATGACTTGAATGTGGTGCACCTGGAAGAGGCCAACAAACAGCTGTTGAAAGTTGATAAGAATTATATCAGTTATCTTTGATGCTCTGCCCAAATCGTGACCATCTGAGGTGCTGTACAGTGATTTTATGGTGCACTAAGCTACAGGACACAGCTGGAACAAGTATTCAGTTATTTCAGTATGCATTGGATCTGATCTATGTGGTTTAAGATGGCTATGAGTTGATACTATTTATTATTGACAAAGTCCTCTTCAAGCTGGGAGTCTCCTTCATCTTCAGCAGTTATATTCTCTACCATTCAGCCTGCAGACATGAAGACGTGGAAAAGTTTGAAGAGAGAAGTGGACAGAAATTAAATAAGGCAGCTTCGCTGGTTTGAACAGCAGCAGAGGATTGCTGATGATCTTCTACGCTAAGATATATGAAGTACAAGGTAAGTTCTTTGTTATGCTGATACGAAGGTGTGATTTTGATATAAACAGTAATATAGAGCATGA
>LPNX010184615.1:22000-34276 GCA_001517045.1 Pseudotsuga menziesii
TTCGGCAAAGTTGATGTGTGCTGAGCAGAGTTGATATGCAGCGTTGATGATGACCAGCAGGGATGAATAGTAGAAGATGGGCAGAGAAGATGAGCAGCTTTGATGTGTCAGAGATTTCTTGTGTGACAGTGAACTGTATTGTAAAAGCAAGCTTGTCTTGCTTGTGAGGTTAGGATACCTCAACCCCTTCTTAGCAGGGTCTAAGAAAACCAGGCAGGGTTCTGGATCCAGAGTAGGTGCTCTATTTATCAGTAGGTGTTGATTTCTCCTAACGGTTGTAGCCGGACCCAAATAATGTAAAAAGATTACAAATTCATATGATGTGGTGTTCTTCTGTGTTATGGCTCTTGATGGTTTAACTGCTTTTGATTTATGAATGATGTTCTGGAAGATGTTTATGAAATGTTTATGATAGAGTAATGAATTGATGAATTGGTAGCTAACCCTGATAAACTGTGAAAAGGTTAAAATTGGCTGCACACTGATTCACCCCCCCTCTCAGTGTCTACAAGCTCTCCGCCAAACCAATCCACTGCTGAAAAGATACCGGCGCTGAAAAGATGAAAAATGCCAAAAACAGGCACATAAAAATCATCCCGGCGGACAGACGATGTTCCCCTCATCGACTCGCGATTTTTTTGTGCAAAAAATCGCTGGAATATATCGGGCGATTTTTAACGATAATATCGCCAAGGTTGGAACATCGCGATAAATCGCCGATATTTGTAACATTGAATAAAACCCTCTCTCTCTCTGACTGATTTTCCCTTTGTGGGTTTTTCCAGGGCCATTGGTAAAAAATTCCTGTGTTCTGTGTGTTGAATGGCGTGTTGAATATTTATTTTCTGTCAGTGAAAAGTGAAGTTACAACTGTGTTTTAAAGTGTGAAAATTTAATGTTTATTTCCAACAAGTTAAATTTTTGAGGATGTCATAAACAGTGATAAATTTTACTTTTAAACCGGTGGCTGAAAACTTGAGAAAAATCTACATGGTATCAGAGCTGAGTGGGGCAGAAAATTAAATATTTGCAGACTGACAGTCATTTCCAGAATTCAGAAAAACCTTTGTTACAGTAGTACATTTTGCTGAAACTTGTTCTTTGAGAAAATGACTTCCGTTGGGTGGAGAACTGAGGATAGGTTGGATGGAGCAACGAACTGTGTCTCATGGAAAGCCCGAATTTTGCTTGTGTTGAGAGAGAATGAGCTGTGGGATGAGGTTGTCAATAACACTACAACTCACGCCATTATCATTCCTAGTGCTAATTCTGATCCAACAACAACAACTGCCTTTGAGAAGAAGGATATTAAAGCCATGAGGATAATCTTAGATGATGTTTTAAAGACCATGTGGAGTGCTTTGACTGGGTTATTTTAGAGTTCTAATGAGAATATGAAGATGGTTCTTAGGGAGAAGCTGAAGAATATCAAGATGGTCAAAGGAGAGGTGTGTATATCTTATCTTACTAGGATCTCTTAGGTGAGAGATGAGCTTGCAGCTGTGGGGGTGGTGGTTACTGGCCCTGAGCTAGTGAGTACAGCTTTGAATGGGGTGACTGCACCTTGGGCTGTGTTTGTATAGGGTTTGGTGGCTGGAGAGGACTTACCATCTTGAGATAGGGTCTGTGATGATTTTGTTCAGGAGGAGACTTAGAGGGGTTTCTTGTAGTGCAGTAGTTCTACTAGTAGATAGGATGAGGAGGATGTGGCATTGACAACGAAGGGGAAGAAGAAGAACAAGAAGGGTCCCAAGAAGGGTGGGGCCAAGCAGCATCGGGATGGGCAGAAGAAGGATCTGAGCACTGTAAAGTGCTTTGCATATCACAAGATGGGACACTATGCTGCAACGTGTCCTAACAAGAAGAAGAAGCAGCAGCAGACAACAGCTTCAGTGGAAGTCAATGACTTTGCCTCTAGATTTCAGAGTGAGTTTTCACTATGCACTGGGCATGTTGAGATTGAGAGAGCATCTATTCTCACCAGTGCGGATGTTGACAGACATTGGGAGTTTTCCTTGGTGACAGACCATTCTTACAGTGCATCTTACTTCCAGCACTTGGTACATTGACAGCGGATCCTCAAGCCACATGACAGGTGCTCGTGAGATGTTCTCCGAGCTTTCACAGATAGATACGGATGTGGAGGTGGTGTTGGGAGATGACTCATCAGTCAGTGCAGTTGGGCGAGGGACCATTACCTCTCAGAGGGAGTCCATGAGTCCCATGGTATTGCGGGATGTATTGTATGTACCTGGGCTGAAGAAGAACCTAGTGTCAGTTTCCATGATCGAGGATCAGGGTCTTGGGGTGTCTTTCCTAGATGGACACGTGCATATGTTTCCCAAGGCTACAGGACCATCTGCTTCAGTTGCTATTGGAGCTAGATGTGGGAAACTGTATAGGCCCTTGTTTAAGCCTCAGCATGCTTTGGCACACAGCAACGACAGTGAGTTATGTGAGCTTTGGCATTGGAGGATGGCTCACTTGCATCATCCAGACTTGGGGTTGTTGAGACAAATGGTTACAGGTTTACCAAAGTTTAGCACAGGGCAGACTGATGTGTGCAAGGGGTGTGCTTTTGGAAAGTACACCAATACTGCTTTTCCGAGCAGTGATAGCAGAGCAGCAGGGATACTTGACTTGATACATTCAGACTTATGCGGACCGATGTCTTCTGTATCCTTGAGAGGGTACGAGTACTATGTGACTTTCATTGATGACCATTCCAGGAAGACCTGGATCTACTTTCTGAAGAGCAAGAAGTCTGAGCAAGTCTGGCAGAGGTTCCAAAAGTTCAAAGCTCTTGTGGAGAACCAAATAGGGAGGACGATCCGAGTTCTTAGATCGGATAACATGGGTGAGTATACCTCCAAGAAGTTTGATGGATTTTGCGGACAGGAGGGTATCAGGAGACAGTTGACAGTTCCATATACTCCAGAGCAGAATGGAGTAGCAGAGAGGAAGAACAGGTCCATTGTTGGAGCAACCCTAGTTACGCTACATGACCAGTCACTTCCTTTCTTTCTTTGGGCTGAGGCTTGCAGCACCACTGCATATATTCAGAACAAGAGTCCCCATTGTGCAATGGGGAATATGACACCTGAGGAGTGTTTTTCAGGCAAGAAGCCTGAAGTTAGCCATTTTCAGATATTTGGTAGTTCGACTTACTCTCATGTCCCTTCAGAGAAGAGGACCAAGTTGGATCCCACTGCAGAGAAGGGCATCTTTGTGGGCTATGATGAGACTGCGAAGGCCTTCTGTATTTACCTTCCCTCTCCGAGGAAAGTGGTGGTGGGAAGGGATGTGAAGTTTGAGGAGGAGCGGGCCTTCAGGAAGTCAAGAGAATTAGAGCAGGGAGAGCAGCAGGTCCCTGCATCTCAGGTTGTTCCACAAGTTCCATCTATGCAGCAGTCAGGATCACAGGTTTCCGGGGTTACAGGACCGCACAGTGTTGCCACAGGTTCACCAGGTTCAGTGTTTAGGCTAGCAGGGTCTTCGGGGACAAGTGATGGGTCTACTATTACAAGTACACCTTACAGAGGATCAGGATCAGGACCAGGATTACAGGGTACATCTGGTGTTGGTACACCAGCTTCAGGTTCACGAGAAACTGGGGTTTCCACCTCTGGTATATTTTCAAATGATGATCGACCAGTGTGGGAGCAACCTCCAAGGACGAAGGCACCTAAGTGGCTTCGAGATACCTTGAAGGAAGCTCAGGAGTTTGGGGCAGCCAGGGAGGATGTGAGGGCCATCAAGATGCCTGACAGATTGGGCATGTTGTTGGTGGCTAGTACATGAGATTCTGAGCCTTCTACTTTTGAGGAGGCTTCCCAGCGTTCGGTTTGGAGAGATGCCATGATGGATGAGTACCATTCCATCATGAAGAATGATGTATGGGAGATTGTTCCGAGACCTGAGGGGAAGTTAGTGGTGACTTCTCGGTGGCTTTACAAGCTAAAGCATGCAGCGGATGGGAGTGTGGAGAAGTACAAAGCCAGGTTTGTAGCGCAGGGGTTTTCATAGGTTGAGGGCATTGATTATGATGATACTTTTGCGTCGGTTGCTCAGTATACTTCTATCAGGGGCTTGATCTCCATTGCAGCGGAAATGGGTTGGAAGATCTATCAGATGGATGTGAAGACCGCATTTCTCAATGGGATCATACAAGAGGAGATTTACATTGAGCAGCCTCAGGGCTTTGAGATACATGAGAGAGAGACACACGTATGCAGGCTGAAGAAGGCCCTATATGGGATGAAGCAAGCTCCTAGAGCTTGGTACTCCAGGATCGATTCTTACTTATTGAGCATGGGGTTTCAGAAGAGTGAAGCAGATCCGAATCTCTACTTCATTATGGTTGGAGATGATCTGCTTGTTCTTCTGCTATATGTTGATGACTTGTTTATTATAGGGAGAGAGAGACCCATTGGCAGCTTGCAAGAAGGATCTTGCAACAGAGTACAAGATGACTGATATTGGGTTGATGCATTATTTCTTGGGATTGGAGGTTTGGCAGGAGCCTGGACATATTTTCCTGGGGCAGGGAAAGTATGCGGTTGATATTTTGAGGAGATTCAAGATGGAGGATTGCAGGCCTACGTTGACACCTATGATCACCAACTGGAAGAAGCTTCATGCTTCCAAGGGAGAGTTGGTGGATCCTACTTTATACCATCAGCTTATTGGGTCATTGATGTATCTGGTCAACACTCGGCCAAATTTGTGTTTTGCAGTGAACACTCTTAGCCAGTTCATGGTTGAGCTTAGGAGTGTGCATTGGGTCACTGCAAAACATGTGTTGCGTTATCTATCAGGGACAATGGATTTTGGTTTGGACTACAGGAGGTCAGAGGGGATCAGATTGGTTGGTTATACAAACTCAGATTGGGCAGGCAATGTGGTAGACTGAAAGAGCACTTCCGGATGTTGTTTCAATTTGGGCTCGGCAGCAGTGTTGTGGTTCAGTCGGAAGCAGAAATCCGTTGCATTGAGTTCTGGTGAGGCTGAGTATATGGCAGCAAGTTTGGCCAGCTGCGAGGCCTTGTGTCTTCGTGGCCTTGTGGCTTCGCAAGTTGCTAGTGAATCTATTTGGTCAGAAGCTTAGGCCTACGAGGATTTACTGTGACAATCAGAGTTGCATCCAGCTCTCTGAGAATACGGTTTTCCATCACAGGTCAAAGCACATTGAGATCATATATCATTTCATCTGAGACTATGTTCAGAGAGGGACAGTTACGTTTCAGTATATTTCCACTGATGAGCAGGTAGCAGACATACTGATGAAGTCTTTGGGGAGGGGCAAGTTTGTCTTCTTCAGGCCTCAAGTTGGGAGTGGTGCAGAACACCTTCTCGGTAAGATGGAGGGTTAGTTTTGTACCTAGGGAAGTGTTCCCCTAGTGACTTTTGCCTTAGTCACTTAGAGAGGGGACATAAAGTGACCCTTGCATTATATGACTTAAGTAAAAGCATTTAATTTGACTTTAGAGCATTAAAGTCACTTTTTAATAAATTTAAGTGGGTGAATGAAATTAATATTTTAAAAATAAAATATGAGCATTTAATTTTATCCATTGATCTAATCTAATTTTATCCGTTGATCTAATCTAACATTCACCGTTGTATTAGACTCACCCTAGGGTTTACTCAAAAAGGGCAAGGGAAAGGCATTTTTTTATTCATTCTTGTGAGGAGAACGAAGAGAGGAGAGCAGGAGAGAGTGGGCATGCATATCGAGACAGCTTGCTGAAGAGTATTCCAGTGGGCACAAATATCGAGGAGCCATTTTATTGCTGCACTGAAACAGAGGTAGTACGGATAGCATTTATTGCTGGCACACATTTCCAGAAAGGGTACAGTTGCATTTATTGCAGGCATAGTTTTCGAGGAAGAAGTATGGATTCCGTACAGTTAAGTTTTGGGGCATGATTTCCAAGAAAAAGCAGGCACAGATTTCGAGGAAGAAATATGGCACATTTCCCGAGAAAAAACACAGGTTTTGTGGCACATTTTTCGAGGCCATACAGCTGCATTTAATGCAGTTGATACAGTATGGTCTGTGACTGTTTGGCACAGATTTCGAGGGCTGTATTAATTGCTCTGGCACAGAAATCGAGAACAGTTGTTGCTGATAATTTTTGCTCATTTTTCGAGAAGAATTTTGCACAGAAAACGAGGCATCTTGTGCACAAGAATCGAGACAGTATGCTGGGTGTTTTGCGTTGGTTGAAATAAGTTGATTTTGACTGTAAATGAATGTCTGATTTTTCCTGAAGCAGAATAATAAAACTCTCTCTCTGACTGGTTTTCCCTTTGTGGGTTTTTCTAGGGCCATTGGCCAAAAATTCCTGTGTTCTGTGTGTTGAATGGCATGCTGAATATTTATTTTCGGTCAGTGAAAAGTGAAGTTACAGTAGTGTTTTTATGTCTGAAAATTTAATGTTTATTTCCAGCAAGTTAAATTTCTGAGAATGTCATACACAGTGATAAATTTTACTTTTAAACCGGTGGCTGAAAACTTGAGAAAAATCTACAAAAACATCTGATATTCAACTGAACATATTTCTCAAACCAAAACTTAAATGGAATTCCGTGAAATACCCATTTTAGATCACGAAAAGACCTTTCAAACAAGCTATGGTAGGCTCAAACCAAAACTTAAATAGAATTCCATGAAATACCCATTTTAGATCACAAAAAGACCTTTCAAACAAGCTATGGTAGGCTCAAACCAAAACTTAAATGGAATTCCGTGAAATACCCATTTTAGATCACGAAAAGACCTTTCAAACAAACTATGGTAGGCCGTACAAGACGATCTGTAGAGGTTGTGGCACCTCTTCAAAGTTGGATGCGATTTTCAAATTTTGCAGCTAACATTACTACAAAACAAACACTCTGAAGATCTGAAATGGAGGTTAATTGATTCTAAATGAGCTATGCTTAACCTGGTATCTCTGATACCATATAAGAATTTGCACAGGAATATCTTGAATCAATTGTAACCTCTCAAGAATTACAACAGTGATAAGTAGAATAATGGAGAGAAAATAATGAAGTGGAGACATAAGTGAGAAAACTCAATTGGTATAAACTCTCTCATTATTATTCACCAATATAGTTAAATTAATAATACATCTCCAAAGGAGAAATTTGTGAGCCTAAAGAGGCAGTTGAAATCCACACATGTAGCAGGCTTAGATAGCATAGAAACCATCACTAGACATAATTGCCAGCCATAACTCCTAAAGCATATCAGTGAACTGAGTGTAACTGATAGTAGGTGGACTAAGAAGGCGCATTATCTAGTTAACTGAGTGTAACTGATAGTAGGTGGACTACGAAGGCGCATTATCTCGTTAACTGATGATAACTAATGATGGAGGGCGCATAAGAGATGTTTAGTTGAGTGTTATGGTCATCGGAGCTCATACTAACTCAGGAGATGAAATCAAGGCTAGTTAACTGAAGTTAGGCTCTTAAATTATGGAAACTATACTTAGGACTATACTCTAGGTGGTCAACTGATAATGGTCTAAGCACTAGGAAATCAAATAAATGATTAATGCTAATGTCTATATGGATTAAATATTCCGACTCACAAGATATATTAACATTATATTCTCTGAGGGAACTACTGCAAATATTTCAACTATCAATGCTAGGTAATTAGCAGATGTATGAGTCATCTTGACCAATGCTATGTCTGGGAATTGTATATTTTAATTAGTACATGAATCATAGTACTTAGTCAGTGCTTGTTACAACTTTATACTTTGGTGATTGAAACATCCCATGTACTTGCAGTCATATTTATCAATGCAAACACTTTGAATCTGCTGGTTGAAGACAATTTTTCCTGTATCAAAAAATTCCTCCCCATGCAATCATCCCCTGCAAGTTGCAAGCGCAAGATAACACCCAACAATGTAGATTATGCTAGAACATTTCTGGTGAATCTGGATATCCCTTAGAAGTGTATAGATGTATTATCACGCTCCCTTTTCAAGATCCCCATCACTCATTAATGATAGGACCAAATAAAAGTCTAGTCTGCGTGACAGTACATTTATACCACTATATAGGTGTACCCTACATGTGAATTCACTTATGTTACCTGACTGCAAGTTAACAATATTTCCTCCTTTGCTTTGTTGCAATCATGTCCAGTGGTAATTTCTAAAATAACTATAGGCTATTCCATTTGAATTATTGAACAAGGAATACATACAACAGGACTGTTTTGTTGCTTCCTAGTGCAAGGAAAATAAAGATGTTTGTGAGTTGCAATTAGAGGAACATAGTAAATCTGAATTTCATTGATAATAAGGTGTTTCAACTTTCATGTTATGTTAGCTGTCTCCTGCAGCTAAATTTGGCAGTTTTTTTTTATCACATAGAAAAGTAAAATGCATCTATATCAGAAACAGTCTCTCACCAAAATAAAGAAGTAATGAAAGTTCCTTTTCTCAGTTGCAGCAACCCGCTGGGTACATACTATTTAACTTATTATGCATTTTAAAGTCATTCAAATTGGTAAGTCTAGTTAATTTGGAGTGTTCTAAATTATGAGTGAGTTAAGCCTGATTTAACCCTTCTAGAAAATAGTGTCAATAACTTTCAATTTAAGAAATAAGTTGATCCTTGATAACTTTCAAATTAAGAAATAAGTAAATCCTTTATAACTTTCAAAATATCTTTGGTGGACTGCAGTGCTTTTGAAGGATCCTTGCGGAGACGTCTCAGAAAGGTAACTTTTGCTCTGAAGATTTTTGAATAATGTTAATGTAATTTTTATTTGATTGATGCTTATATTTATAGTATGAATATAGGCAACTGATTATACTTTGTCTGTTACAATCAAGATCAAAGGAGTGGCAGATGATGATGGAATGATTGCATTTTGTTCCTACTTTTCAAAAGATATTTCTCTTTCCCCGGTACTGTTATTCCACCTGATACTTTTTGTCCATTCCTAGTTCATTGTTTTCTTTACTTGGAAAGGTTTATTTTGCTGCTTTAGGATATTGTGTTTCTTATCTAAAGACATATTTTGGGTTCATATCCAGGGAACCACTATCGATTTTCATCGTTTGTCAGGAGGACGGTTGCGGACAGAGAGTAAGTAGCTTATTATTCTACTGCATTTTGAAACATTCCTTGATCTGGATAGCTTGTTCATCAGGCTTGAATGAATTCTCAATATAAAATGTAACTTTACAGTTGGTGGCAAGGAACTGGGGACAATCTATAGTCATGACCTATGTAGTAAGTCGGCACTTCTTTCCATATTGCACATTTTTAGTATTATTTTGGTGATTATATAAGAGATGACGCTGCTTTTGTCTTAAAATTGCCTGCACAATTCAATGATATCAGTTTTTACCAAGCCTTTTATGGTGGTACAGGGGCATTTTTTGATCTGTACGTTGGAGAAGAGCCTGTGTCACTGAAAGCTAAACAGGATATAGGGGAAAACATTGGTCGTGTTCTCCAGAAATGTTAAGGAAAAGCACTTCAGTAATTTTAATTTATTCTTGAGAGATGGAAGTTTTTTGGTATTGGAGCTCATTTCAGAAGCAGGGATTATAGGGAGTGCAACTTTGGTAAGAGGCTTCAATCCTCATTTCTGTGGTTCAAAATTAAGATTAGTTCTAATCAAGTTTGCAATCTTAAATGAAACTAATGCATATTTTGTATCCTGCATAACCCTTCTTGTCATTTGTATCATCTACACAGAAATGGTTTACCTGTTTTGAATGAAGCATGGCAGCAACTTTGAGGTTAATCCATTTCAGAGGCTTGAATTCAAGCGAGCTTCACTCCTGTTGAAGACAAAACTCGTTGACACGAAGTTCAGCAACTTATTATTGACATATGGTTCAAAACTTTCTTGTATTAATTATTTTTTGAATTTTCAATTTTGTTTTCAGAAATTGAAATATTTTTTAGGAGATTCGGAATCTTCATTTGTGAAGACAGGACTCAATAGAAGTTATCTCATTGGTTTCCATGTTGTGAATGCCACCTCTATTTAGTGCAACAGTTCCGTGTTACATTTCATGTTGTTGTGATTATTGATCGAGTTCTGCTATCTCCATGAGCAGTACTACATGTCATTATTTGTACTAGAGATATGGTTAAAAGGCTTCGAAAACAAGGATGATGCACTTAATGCATAATCAATGTGGTTATGTGTTACGAACATAAAGAATAAATAATACAAATTAATACCTTAATAAATAATAATTATAAATAAAATTAAAAGATGCAAACTTTAACCATATAAAAGCAGGCCATCATTTGTAAATGTCATCATCTATTCATTCAACTTTTATATATATATTTGAAGACAAATGTCCTCAAATTCTTCCAACCCTCGCTAACTCACATCCAGGCTCCTCCTCCCGCTGCACTTGCTTTGGCTCACCCATTCACCCTTCACTCCACTTCCCTAACTCCTGCTGTCCCCTCTATCACTGCACCAACGCTGCACTTGGTCCACACTACACCCCATCTTTGCAATCCACTTCACCCCTTCCTCACGTGCCTTAACTCTTCTCCTCTCACAACTTGCTCTCTGCTCCCTTACTCCATGCGCTCTCGCGGCCTACACTCCCATACCCCATCGCCTCCCCACACTACTCTTCCCTTCCATTTGACAACATGCCGCTCCCTTCTCCATTTTTCTATGCCCACACTCCTGTCAAACCCGCCCATTCGACCTCCCATGCAATACCCCTTGTGCCACTGCCTCCTGCTCCTTGCTCTGCGCCTTCCCTTCCCCTCACACCCTCAACCTGACCTCATCCCCCACCTTTGTTCTCCTTGCGTGCTCCCGCTCAACCATGCCACGCCTCTCCCGCGCCACACTGCGCTGCATCCATCGCGCCTCGAGTCCACCATGCCTAAGTCCCTTTCCACTTGCTCCTTCCTTCCCCACGTAACCCTACCCCACTTACGTGTTATATATAGAGGTGTATCTCGGGATGTCCTTTATGTGGTTCTGCATAGCATGGATGTACATTGTCAGTGTATGCAGTAGTGTGGAGTGAGAGACATTCTGCAATTGCCATGGATTCAATGATTGAAGACATGCATAGGGTCAGTGACTTACTTCAGTTGGATGTGAGAGTGTAGTGGTGCACCAGTTTTTGATGATGATCGGTGAGATGCATGATGCATGGAGGTTGCATGTGCATGATGAGTAGGTGTGCATGTGCATCGAGGTTGCATGATGCATGTGCATGAGATTTGAACATTGCATGTCCATGCATATAGTTTACACTATTTTTAATGCAATAGGTTGATTAGTGCATGAACCTCGAATTAGGGTATCGAAACCCTAATCTTACCAGAGGGTTAGAAAAGGGAATTCATAAGGCAAAATTCACCATTGCTTGTGTGACTTGGGCGATCAGAGAAGGAGAGCGACTTAGTGCATGCAAGAGGGTACAACCTTGAGAGAGGAGGGCGCAGTTTGACAGAGAGAGAGAGCTTGGATCTGAGATAGATTAGGAAAATCTTATCTGAGGTAGAGGGAGATCAGACCTGAGGCAGAGAAAACTTCTACATTAGATTGATTTGGCTCAAAGCACAAAGTTGATTTACTAGTTAGAGTGGGGGTGTATTTCCTTAGCATAGGGGCACATTCACTGAGGAGAGGGGGCATCACCGAGACAATGATCCAGAGAGACAGAGGGACTTGAGGCCCAGTTAGAGAGCAGCTACAGAGGGGAGGGCGCATGCTTGCACGAGGGTGAATGCTTGCATGGGCAGATAGGGTACATGCATCAGAGTTCAGACTTGAGGATCATAGCATCTTGATCTTGAGATAAGTTTGTTGTTGGACTGATCTACTCTTCTCATGGTAAATTGTTCAAAGATAATATAAGCTTCTATATCTCTCTCACTGGTTTTCTCGAAAGGGATTTTCCAAGGTCTTTTGACCAAAAACAAGTATCTTATATGTGTGATCGCTATTGCATTAGAAGTTGTATAGATCTCTTGTTGCTTATTATGATCTTGATTATATGCTTATATGTTATATGGGATTGAATTTCATTATCAATATATATGGGATTAGAGAGATCTATGGCCAAGTTCGGATTTGTTTCTTCTAGAGTGAGTAATGAGCTCTAGAAAATATACACCACACAACCATGCAAGCCCTAATTGCCTCACCGTTCTACCGTTACACTCAAAATAAATTTATTAAAATATTATTATATAATAATTTCATTATTATTATTATAATAAAATTTATATATATATATA
>LPNX010184615.1:36494-74019 GCA_001517045.1 Pseudotsuga menziesii
ATGTCGCGACAACAAATTTCCTTTTTGAGCGGTGAACTTTTGAAAGATAAGGTACATCTTGCACAAATTTTGAGGCAGGGGGCACGAATTTCGAGACAAAAATTTACTGTTCTAGTGGGCATGAATTTCAAGGTTCTCACCGTACTATCATGTCGTACAGTGCCAGTACAGTCTATCCGTACAACATCAGTACAGTGCTGTAGCAGCGCGATTTTTCGAGGTGGTTTGCAGACTGGAAATTCTGAGAATTAAGTTCTGAAGTGGCACAAATTTTGAGGCTGAATTTTTCTCTTTTGTTTGAGATTAAGTTGAGATTGAAAAATTTCATTTTTGCTATACTGTTGATTAAATAAATAAAGAATTATTCTCTCACAGGTTTTCCCCGGAGGTTGGGGTTTTGCCTGGGTCATTTGACAAAAAAATTCTGAGTCTAAACCTTTTATGTGTGACAGTGTTTTTATTACTGCTCATTAAAGTTGTAAAATTCTTCATGTGTTTTAGTCAAAATTGTTTATGAGAAAAATGAACTAATTTGCAGCTGAAAGTAAATTGGGCTGGGCATTAAACAATGAATAAAATGGTGGCTTGAAACCGGTTTGGGGAATGAGTTAAAAAATTGACATGGTATTAGAGCTTTGTTAGAGAAAGAGCATAATTAATACAGTGAAAATTTTCAGCCTGTCAGTGAATTCTTTTGTCAGCGGGAAACACCTTGTTGGGACTTGAATTTGCAGTGAAATGACAACAAGACTTAGGCTGTAGGATAGGCTAGATGGGGCTCGGAATTTTGTTCCGTGGAAAGTTAGATTGGTGCTTATATTGGAGGAAAATGAACTTTGGGATGAAGTGGTTCATAACACAAGCATATCCTGTCACGATTATTCTAGAAGCACAGAAAATCTAGAAGGATTATTCTAGATGCAGTTAAAGATAATGTTATCCCTCACATCTCTAGAAAAACTCGTGAATATCAGATGTGGGATGCTTTGACCAGCTTGTTTCAAAGCTCAAATGGGAATAGAAAAATGATGTCGAGGGAAAAATTGAAGAGTATCAAGATAGCCAAGGCCGAGCGAGCGACTTCCTACCTTACTAGGATATCTCAGGTGAGAGATGAGCTTGCAACAGTGGGGGAGGTTGTTTCTGATACTGAGCTAGTGTAGACAGCTGTGAATGGGGTTGAAAATCCTTGGGCTATTTTTATGGAGGCTATAATAGCCAGAGAGAACTTACCTTCTTGGGAGAGACTTTTGGATGACTTTGTTTAGGAGGAGACCCAGAGAGGTCTTGTGCAGGGGATCTCTTCTACTAGCAGGGAGGATGAGGAGAATGTGGCTTTGACTACCAAGGGAAAGAAGAAGTTCAAGAGGGCCCCCAAGAAGGGTGGGGCTAAGCAACAGGGTGGACAGAAGAAGGACTTGAGCATTGTAAAGTGCTTTGATTGTCAGAAGCTTGGGAACTATGTTGGACAATTCTCACAAAAGAAGAAGAAGAAGTAGAAGCAACAACATACATCGACTTCTACATAGGTTGATGAGTTTACAACTAGATTTGAGAGAGATTTTTCCCTCTGTGATGGGCATGTTGAGAGAGAGAAAGAGAATCTATCATCACCAGTACATACATTGATGTTGAGAGGGAGCATTCCTTGATAACTGGCCATTATTTCAATGCATCCACCACCAACACGTGGTATATTGACGGTGGAGCTTTGAGCCACATGACAGGTGCTCGAGAGATGTTCTTTGAGCTTTCACATGTAGGTATAGATGTGGAGGTAGTGTTGGGGGATGACACAGTCGTCAGAGTTGTTGGGTATGGGACTATTACATTTCAGAGAGAGTCCATGAGTCCCATGATTTTGAGGGACTTGTTGTTTGTACTTGGGCTGAAAAAGAATTTGATATCAGTTTCCATGATTAAGGACATGGGACTTGGGGTGTCTATCCTAGATGGACATGTGTGTGTATTCCCCAAGACTGTAGGACCATATGCATCTTACACCATTGGAGTCAGATGTGGGAAACTGTACAAACTCTTATTTCAGCCCCAACATGCTTTGACACATACCGACATCAATGACCTTTGTGAGCTATGGCATATGGGGATGGCTCATCTGCGTCATCCAACTTTGAGGATGTTGAGGGACATGGTTATAGGATTGCCTAAATTCAACACTGAGCACAACAATGTATGTAGAGAGTGTGCTTTGGGAAAGTATACCAAGACTGTTTTTTCGAGCAGTGATAGAAGGTCAACAAGAGTGCTTGATTTGATACATTCCGATTTGTGTGGTCCTATGTCATATGTTTCTTTGAGAGGTTTTGAGTATTATGTGACATTCATCAATGATCATTCCAGGAAGACCTGGATCTATTTCCTGAGGAGGTCTTGTAGAGGTTCCAAGAGTTCAAATCTCTTATGGAGAACCAGACATCTAGGAGGATTGAGGCACTTAGATCAGATAATGGGGGTGAGTATACCTCCATGGAGTTCGATGAGTATTGCAGGTAGGAAGGCATACATAGAAAATTGACAGTACCATACATTTCTGAGCAGAATGGAGTGGCAGAAAAGAAGAACTAATATATTGTTGGAGCAGTGAGAGCCATGTTACATGATCAATCACTTCCTTTCTTTCTTTGGGTCGGGGCATGTAGTACAACTGTTTACCTTCAGAACATGAGTCCCCATTGTGCCTTGGGGAGAAAGACTCATGAGGAGATGTTCACAGGAAAGAAGCCTGGAGTTAGTCATTTTCGCATATTTGGTTGCTTGACTTTTTCACATGTCCCTTCTCAGAAGAGGGCAAATCTTGAGCCTACTACAGAAAGAGGCATCTTTGTGGGGTATGATGAGACTTTGGAGGCCTTCCATGTTTATCTTCCTGCCCTAAGGAAGGTTGTTGTGAGGCATGAAGTGAGATTTGAGGAGGAGCGGGCCTTCAGGAAGTCCAAAGAGTCAGTGCAGAAGGAGCAACAGGTTCCCCCACCTCAGAAAGCTTCACAGGTACCCTCAATTAAGAGTACAAGTTCACATGTTTCTAGGGTTACCGGACCATATGTTACAGGCACAGGACCGACAGGTTCAGTGGTTCAACCAACAGGTACTTTGGGTACAGGTTTTGGTTCTCAGGTCACATGTTCACCATACATAGGTATTGAATTACAGATTTCACCAGTGGTTACTTTCCCATCTCCCGGTGTACATGTTTTTGGGCCTTCTACTTCAAGGAGTTCTTCATATGATGACAAACCAATTTGGGAGAAATCTTTAGAGAAGAGGAAGCCTAATGGCTTCATGAGATCTTGAAGGAAGCAAAGGATTTTGGAGTGACCAAGGAACCAGTGAGGACTATGGTGATGCGAGATAGGTTGGATATGGCCTTGGTTGCTAGTCTTCGTGATTCAGAGCCATATACTTTTGAGGAGGCCTCTCAGCATCATGTTTGGAGAGATGCCATGATGGAAGAGTACCATTCCATCATGAAGAATGATGTTTGAAAGATTGTTCCGAGACTTGGGGGGAAGCCAGTGGTGACTTCTCAATGGATTTACAAGGTAAAGCATGTTGCAGATGACAGTGTGGAGAAATACAAAGCTCGGTTTGTGGCGCGAGGGTTTTCACAGGTAGAGGGAGTTGATTATGATGAGACCTTTGCACCGTTTTCTCGTTATACTTCTATCAGATCATTGATTTCCATTGCTGCGAAAAATGAGTTGGAAGATCCATCAAATGGATGTGAAGATTGCATTTCTCAATGGAATCATATAGGAGGAGGTTTATGTGGAGAAACCACAAGGATTTGAGATTCATGGAGAGATTCTCATGTTTGCAGGCTGAAGAAATCCTTGTATGGGCTGAAGCAAGATCCTCGAGCTTGGTATTCCATGGGTTTTCAGAATAGTGAGGCTGATCTGAATCTCTACTTCATCATGGTTGGAGATGATCCGCTCATTCTTTTATTATATGTGGATGATTTGTTTATCACATGAGAGGAGAGACCTAGTGCAGTTTGCAAGAGAGATGCTGCTTCAAAGTATGAGATGACTGACATTGGGTTGATGCAGTATTTTTTGGGATTGGAAGTTTGGAAGGAGTTTGGTCATATTTTACCTGGGCAAGGAAAGTATGCAGTAGATATTTTGAGGATATTTTGGATGGAGGATCGAAGGACGATATCTACACCTATGGTCACCAACTAGAAGAAGCTTCATGCTTCTGAGGGAGAGTTGGTGGATTTTACCTTATATCTTCAGCTCATAGGTTCATTGATGTATTTGGTTAACTCTAGGCCAGATTTGTGTTTTGCGGTCAACACTCTTAGTTAGCGCATGGTGGAGCCTAGGAGAGTGCAGTGGGTTGTTGTGAAGATGTGTTGAGATACCTTGTAGGTATAGTGGATTATGTTATGGATTATAGGAGATCAGATGGGGTTAGTTTGATTGGATTCATAGATTTAGATTGGGCATGAACCGTGGCAGACTAGAAGAGCACTTCTGGATGTTGTTTCAGTTTGGGCTCAGTAGTAATGTCGTGGTTCAGTCAGAAGCAAAATTTAGTTCCTTTGAGTTCTGCAGAGGCCGAGTACATGGAAACTAGTTAGGCTAGTTGCAAGGCGTTTTGGCTTCACAAGTTATTGGTGGATTTATTTGATCAAGAGATGAGGCCTACGGTGATGTATTGTGACAATCAGAGTTGCATCTAGCACTCTAAGAATCATGTATTTCACGACAGGTCAAATCATATTGAGATCAGGTACCAAGATGAGCTGTGGAGTTGCAGTACATTTCCACTGATGAACAGGTTGCAGATATCCTGACGAAATCTCTTGGAAGAGGCAAGTTCATTCATTTCAGAGACAAGTTGGGTGTGGTGTAGAACACCTTCCTTGGTAAGAGGGAGTGTTGATTTTTGTACCTAGGAAAGTGTTTCCCTAGTGATTTTTTACCTAAGTCACTTAAAAGGGGAAAATAACATGACCCTTGCAATTAATGACTTGAGATGAGTTTTAATTTCCACTTTAGAGATTAAAGTGACTTTTTGATAAATTTAAGTGATGTGAGTGAAATTAATTTTGGTGAGAATTAAATGTGCATCTAATCTCATCCATCCATCTAAATCATTGTGGGCCCTTGGACTAGATGACCATTAAGCTTCCTCATTAATTCCAAAAAAGAAAGGGAAGGCATTAGAGTTTCATTCAGTTTTCCATGAGCATTGGAGAAAGAGAGAGAGAGAGAGAGTCGAGTTTGAGGAGAAGATGAGTAGGTTAGCACGATTCCCAAGAAACCGTCCAACTTAAACTTGCACAAATCCCAATGCATAAGTATAACAAAATTGGCATGAATTTCGAGGCAACAATTAGAGCATTAATTGCACCGTACTATACCTATCCATACATTTTTTTAGTTAGAGAAAGGGCACAAATTTTGAGGCAGGGGCACAAATTTCGAGATAGAAATTTACTGTTCCAGTGGGCATGGATTTCGAGGTTCTGACCGTACTGACAGTCCGTATAGTTTCAGTAAGTACAATGTCCATACAGTCATGTAGCAGCACAATTTTCGAGGTGGTTTGCAGACTGGAAATGATGAGAATTAATTTCCAAAGTGGCGCAAATTTCGAGGATGAATTTCTCTTCCGGTTGAGATAAGTTGAGACTGAAATTTTCATTTCTATTGTACTCTCTCACAGGTTTTCCTTGGAGGTTGGGGTTTTTCCTGGGTCATTTGACCAAAAAATTTCTGAGTCTAAACCTTTTATGTGTGACTGTGTTTTTATTACTTCTCATTAAATTTGTAAAATTCTTCATGTGTTTCAGTCAAAATTGTTTATGAGAAAAATGAACTAATTTGCAGCTGAAAGTAAATTGGGTTGGGCACTAAACAATGAATAAAATGGTGTCTTGAAACCGGGTTGGGGAATGAGTTAAAAAATTTACATATTGAAGCAAAAGCACCAAATGATTCTACACAAATGCTTACTAAGTTGAACCGTGGTTGAATGGCATTAGAGGTACAATTGATGAGCAGTGGGGCACTATTGAAATGGCCTCCGACGCAGAGAAAAAAAAACTGCAATCCATAACAAAATGTACAAATTCTAGCTTACAGATATATCTAAGAAATTTATGACAACAATGTGGAGGCCTCTAAGTTAGCACTTCAACATCTCTCAGAGACTTATCAATTATAGCCTTGTTATCACATAACTCGTAGTTGCCCCACAAAATTTATCCTATCCAGGACAGTAGAGGGGATAGACAACTAAAGAGGTGAACTACGAATATCCTAACCCCGAAAAATAGATTGGTTGTCACTTCGGTTAATATACCCCTCACTTTATGCCACTGACAAACCCAATGACAAAGGGGGAGACCCTGGCTTAGCCTAAATACCCGATCAAACTAATGCAATAGAGTACACAAGATAATTAGCATATGAAACCCTAGATCTTTGGTTAATAGCCGTTGATGAGAATATTTGGGTTATTAAAGTTTACATGGTTGAAATGTATCCCAAAGTGATTAAATTCAATGACTATATGATTTTATATGGATCTAGGTTGTAAGTGCTAGTGTAGATGATCAAATTCACTACCGTGGGGGGATTGAGAGTGGAGAATGAGAATATTCCTATAGTGTTGGTTTGATGGACAATTAAAGTAAACTAACACTTGATTATGATGGCTTGAAATATAGATTTGACTATCTCTAAGACCACAAACCAAGAGATGGATCATAAAACAAACAAAATAGCTAAAAACCCTAAAAGAGTGAATTGTGTAAAGATCGGTGCCTTATGTGTGGGGCGAATGGAACCCCAATGACGACGTCTCAAAAAACCCACTTAGCTCTAGGGAAGGTAAACTAGCAAAGAAAGGTTTCGCCAAAAAATCCCAATAAAATGATCTAGAAATTTCTTAGAAAGTTTTAATTATTTGCTGAGTGGATTGGAAATTAAAATTAGAGAAAACTGAAAGCAAAAACATACCTAGGACATTGGGAATGCCAATATTGTGACAATCTTACAAAGTAATTCCTAATTGGTGAAGATCCGATGAAGATACAAGCTCTAACCAAGTCGCTCCAAATGACTAATGTGCCCCTCTCCTACATAAGCAAACAATCGAAATCAATTTGTGGTACCTGAAAGAAATGGGATCGTAACAGAGTAAAAGAGCATATCAATTGACAAAATTCACAATACACAACTCCCCGGAAAATCAAGAAGAAGGGAAAAGAAGCCACGTCCTTAACAATGCACCCCTCTTGAAATCGCTATCTTGCTAGAAAGATGAAAACGAATGCAAGCAAAGATATTCACTAAATTTTCTCCAAGGGTTCATAGTGTAAGACGATGCAATCACGAACCAAGAAAATTCCACACAAGAGACCCAAGAAGTTTTTGCCAAAATACTTTCTCTATTTCAAAAAGCCAAGAGCCAAATTTTTCCCGATGGGATACAATGAGGGGAGAAGATCTCTTAAATAGATCGAGAGTGTGTCCACATTCTAACCAATATCCATCCAATAGTTGAGATTAAAGTATGATTAACGGTGGAGATAATATTTTCATATTTTACATGGATCAAGCACATAGACCGATACAAAGGGGGGCGTACTTTGCCCAAAGAGGCCTTAGTAAGACATGATACATCATAACATAAGATATAATCATGTGGTACATACAAGTGGGGTCACCTAGGGACATAAATCATCCTAGAAGCCACCTTAACAACATAACATAACATGACAAGTAAATACATCATGTGTCAAGGTGAGGGACGCCCCAAGGGGGATGTCCTCCCTCAATGAGACAAAAAAGATATCTAGGCCCGATGCTGAGTGAAATTGGTGCAAAATGATACAGAGAGCCATAAAACATCATCAAAATATCCCCAAGCCACTTCCTTGACCTCACTAGCCAAATCGATTTCCTTAGTGAATTTCATAGTCCATTTTTTGTTGGTACAACCTGTTGCCGCCTAATTCACACTTTAAGATATAGGAAAGTCATAACCTGCTATGTGTGTCCTTGGGGGCAAGTGAGAGCTGGGGACCATTGTCACCACAGTCCGCAACTCCTCCGTTTAGGCAAGATCCCAACAGAGCCAAGGGGGGTAGTCCCTGCAGGAAAACTAAGTTCCAGATTTATTAATTAATTACAAATTAATTAAAGGGATCTTTTATTAAGATTGTGAGGCTAAAGTTTTGAGAGATGACAATCAAGCTAATGCAAGATGCAATATTTAAATGACAGTCAATCCTTTTATTTATAACCAGTGCCTAATGGAGTTAGAGAATGCAACTTTTAATGAATACAAATCGAAGTTAATTATCCACATATTAAGTTGTCTAACAATAAGATGAATAAACAAATAAATGGTACAATTATAAACAATAATGAACCAAGATATTCAAGCAATATACAGATGATCTAAATTTATCAATATAAACAAATGAACAAGATTTACAAGTTATGGACAAAAGATAGCAGAAGCAAAATGCTTTAAATGAAAATTATTAAACCAATAGGAAATAAAAGAAAGAAAGACTTTAAGTTGAATTACTTGACGCAGTTAACAAAGGTTAAGCATTCACCACATAAACAATTGCAGAACTGAAAGGAAATACTTGTAATTCAAAAGTGAAAAGCTTGCAATAAAATAAAAGGTGAAAGTGCTTGTAGTAAAACCTTGAACAGCAAGGCAAAGATAAACAACAGTGACCTGTGTTTGTAGGACGTTTTGCAATGTCTCTTGGTTAATTTTAATAAATTTTATTAGAGTTTTTCTTCTTGAAGTTTAGTTTTAGAATTGGTGGTATGACTACCCCAATCTAGTACTTCTCAAGCCAAAGAGGGAATGCTATTGCGCTCAACAAAGTGGGAGCAAAGCCCACCCGTAGCTCACAGGTCAAACCCCAATGCCTCGGTGCTCAACAAGGAGGACGTAAAACGCCTAGAGGCCCCCCACGGTCTACTACCCCTTCTAGCTTCCTGAGGTCACTGTTTTTAGTTGACAGAAAAAGTGGCTAGATGGATTCCTATTAAACTAAGACCTCTCTATCCCCTGTCGTATCTCGCGAGTACCCCGAAGGGTGATAATCGAGTAGAGGAGCAGGAAATATTGAAGTTATTGTGGGTTAATTTTAAGGAGTAAATTTTAATCTTGATGATTAGCATGCAATGTTAATTTTAAATTATCAACAAGATCAACTAGGCGGTATCCCTTATGGGAGGTGTCGGTACTTGATCTTGGACTGAAAAAAGTATGAGAGTTTGTAGCAGAAAAAAGAGAGTTGTTTTAACTAAGCTCAACCCCCACTTCTCCTGCTTTTCATATCCAACTTGAAGTCCCTAAAGAGAGATGACAAGTGGATAGATGATACACATGATAGATGGGTTGTATATTTACCCCTTTTAACAGAAAAATGAAAATTACTGAAACTTGGAAAAAACTCTAACTAGCTAAAGCAATGCCTAACCGCACAACAATCTCTGTGACAGAGATGGTGATCTGTCACAGATATAGGTGGGAAACAGAAGTAAAAGATACTAAAATAACCTCACTTCAATCTCTGTTATAGAGACGGTGGTCTGTAACAGAGATAGGTGGGTAAACGGAAACTAGAAAGGAAAATACAACTAGCTAAAACAGTAAACTAACCTCACTTCAATATCTGTGACAGAGATGGTGGTCTGTCACAAAGATAGGTGGGTAAACAGAAAAAATTTGCATAAACAGAAATCTAAGCAACTAGTATTCTACTTCCTACTCTACTTCCTAATATATTTACATATAGATTACAATTGCTCATTAAACTTTTGCAGAATACCCCAAGAGAACTTCTCGTTGGGATTTACAAATATCAGAAAATAAGAGAGAGAGGTGAGGGTTTGAACCCCTTTGAAACCGGTTGAAGGTTGAGGTATTTCTGGGCCAATTTGGGCAGCACCTCCCCTTCACCTGTGTAAAACCTGTCACAAACCAGCAAGCTTTACTTGCTGGAAATCACAGAAAACTCAAAGAATTTATCAGAAAAAGTTAGTACCCAAAAACCACTAATTTACAGCAAAAATATGAGTGAAAAGATAACAGAAATATGGGTTGAAAACTGAGTTTCTAGCCACCGAAATGGTGTTAAAACAACAAATATGAAGTATTTAATTAATATACTAAGGGTTGGGGCCTTAAAACCAAGGTTTTTATCACTATACAATGATAAAAACTGAGTTTTAAAACCCTTGTAAAAAAATGTGCGAAAATGAAAAACAGAAATATAACCAATGGAGAAAATGCTCCTTTGTTCTAGATTCCTGCAAATAAACTTATGAGAGCTGCAAAATGTAAGCAAAGAGGTGAGCACACAAATAAATCCTACAAAATACTTTGTAGAATCTTACTAATCTACTCACAAATGAAGATAGAAATACTTCTACCTACAAGTCTCTCCACAAAATGCTTTGTGGAGAGCTATCTAAGCTAATACAAATGCAAATCAAATAAATATAAAGCAAGTTACCTCACAAAGAAGCATGGAATGTAGAAGAGAGACACCAAGAATTCCTCCAAAGATTACTTGTATTAAGCCCAACTAGGGCAAGAACATTACAATAGCCAAAGAAGCTTGAGAGAATATGAGAGGAGAATATGGAGTAAGATTTCGGCAGCATAACAATAGCATGAGGGAAGTTGTGAAATGAGGGAGTGAGACCCTCATTATATAGTTGAGGAAGACCCCAACCCTTTGAAGATCAATGGCTGAGATTAGATCCGGATCTAGGTTAAATCTCCACCACTAGATCTAGGTATTTGACTTTTATTTACTCTCAACCAATCTACACCCTTAGATTGCTTCTTAATCAATGGCTTGGGTGCTTGATCCATGTCTTCACCATTTTCCACCCTTAGATCTAGGGTTTTGATTGAGTGTTCACCTTAGATCTGCTTTTAGGGTTTAGATGTGGGCCCATAGGCTAGGTGCCCCTCTAGATCTAACGCCCTTCCTCTAAGTATGGCAGCCTCCTCCATATGTCGAGTCTTCTTTATCCATTAGCGCCTCCTCTAAAATGGGGTGACGTCCTCTTTTTTATTGGCGCCCCTCTAAATATAGTGGCGCCCTCTTAATGTAGACGCCCTCCACTATGTGCTAGCGCCCTCTACATTTGGCTAGCGCCCTCTTTTAAATTTGGTGGAGTCTTCATATGGTAGCGCCTCCATATGGGGGTTTTTATTTTAATGAGCCATGACGCCCCTCTTTTAAGCCTTTCTTCATGGTAGCGCCCCCTCTAAAATGGGGTTTTAAACTTGGACGCCCCCTTTAGCAAGGGTTTTGGCCACCTCTAGAAATGACTTTGACTTTAGCCACTTACATCCCAGATAAATTTTTAACCTTAGACTTAGGCTAAAAATAAATTCACCTTAGATTTAATTTTTAAAATTTTTCCAACTTTGACTTAGAAAAAATTAAAAAATAACTTGAAAAAATTATATCTTGGCCATGGGGGTGTGGAAAAATTTTGCAATAAATTTTCCTAGGCTTAGCAACCCCCAAACAAAATTACCATGGCATTATTTGATTTTTTCCTTCAAAATCAAATAATATGAATTTTTGACTTAGGGAAATTAATTAATTCCCTAGGAAAAATAGACCTTGCTTAGCCAAAAATGGTCTATCTCCTCAACTGCTTGTCTAAATGACATGGGACTCGAAGCAGTGGCTTAGGGGGTTTCATAGCAATTTTACCTTGCATTCATAGCCCCTATTACAAAGTGTCAGTGCTTGAGCAATTACATTATTACATCAAAACTGAGTTAATCAACCACCAAGGGGTGAAGTTAATTAACTAGAAAAAATTAATAAAAATACAACAACATAACAAAACTCCGCAAGACTCTATACAAATGTCTAGCATGGTCATGAATAACATTTTGAAACCTTAGCCACCCCATGGACTTGACTGTTAGAACGCTCGTCACCACTTTGGAGGATTTTGAGTGAAAAACCAAACCAATTAAAATCGTTTATACAACAAGATCAATTGGAAAGGGAAAAAACACTCGATGAGGGGACTTCCCTAACAACCAGTTCCATGGTGTGGCATCCATATCATATGACCCATACTAGCACATATAATTACATTAATTTTCCCACGCAAGGGAGCGGACATTTCGTTTTACAAAGGGGCAATTGCCCTGCAGAAGTGAAAAATCCTCAGACTTTTCCAAGATACAATTTGTACAACTTTGTACATCTCCATGTACATGGAGTTGCCACCTAGTCGAAATAGGTGGGAAACATCTGGCTCCAACTTGGGGACATGTGTTCAATCATCGAAGAGCACATGAGAACTCCAGAATTCTGCAACCACAAATTTCTCACCAATAACCAACATAAGTCCTTAAGCAAAGACCAATAAATAAACAGTAAACACTATAAATAAATGAAATTGCTATACAAAATGAAATAGACATACAATTATTCACATCTATATGCATAATGAATAAACCAATGAAATAATACAAAACTTTAAAGAAATGCAAGGGAAAAGGGTTAGAGATACGTTACAGAAGGGTGTCCCTTTGGACACCATGTTGACTCTATGTGTAATAGAACTTGAGTTGTTGACCATTCCTTGGAATGTTCAATGGCTCACCATCCAAGTGACTCAGGTTGAAAGAATTTGGACCTGCAACTGATCTGATAACATAAGGGCCTAACCATAGGCTATCAAATTTCCCATGCTTCCCTGGCTTTTCTCTGCCTTTATCCCATAGGACCACTGTATCTCCTACTTTGAAATCTCTCTGTCTAGCTGACTTGTCAAAGGCTTTCTTTGTCTTTTCCTGACTTTTAAAGTTTTGGTCATAAGCTTTTCTCCTTATTTCATCCAACTCCACTAACCGATTTACTCTGTTTTGAAGTGCAGACTCTTCTATGTCAAACTCTCGGAGCAACTGATACACTGGCAGGGTAAGGTGAACTGGCTACTGAGCTTCTAAACCATATACCAACTCAAAAGGACTCTTGCCTGTAGATGCTTTCTTTGTTATTCTATCAGCCCATAAAGCATATTTTATTTTACTGTCCCAAGACCTTTTGTTATCCCCTTCAATTTTCTTGACTATGGTCATTAAGTTTTTGTTACTTGATTCTGCTTGACCATTTCCTTGAGGATAATAATCTAATGCATGAGATAATATAATGCCATACTTCAAACAAAATGCAGACATTTCAGCAGAACAAAAGGCCTTAGCATTATCTGTTACTATCTTTGAAGGCACTCCAAATCTTGTTATTATCCTATCTTCAAGAAAATCCATGACTACCTTTTCATTTGCTGATTTAGTGGGAATGGCTTCAACCCATTTAGTGAAGTAATATGTTGCTGTTATAATCCATGAGAACCCATTACTTGAATTATCCTTAAACTTCCCTATGAAGTCTAAACCCCACTGCTGAAAATGTGCTTCTACAACAACTCGCTGAAGGGGAATGGTAGCTAACTTTTGTTTTCTAGTGAACCACTGACAAGGTTCACACTTCCTCACAAACTGATGCACATCTAAAAATATGGTGGGCCAATAATATCCAGCTCTAAGAATCTTATGGGTGGTGGTTCTAGCAGCAACGTGACCCCCACAAAAACCATTATGAAAGTCATCCATTAGTTTTTTAGCTTCATTCTCATCCACACATCTAAGGATAATCCCATCTGGATTTCTCCATCCTAAACCATCTTTAATTAAGATATACTTGGATGCTTTGAGCCTTAAGGCTCTTCTCTTATGACCAACCAGGTGACTTGGGCAAGGAAAGTTTTTAAGATAAAAGATAATATCAAAATACCATTCAACTTGCTCAAGTCTTAGCAAATCGGGTGATGAATCTGGAACATCAATCTCACAAACCATATTCTGATCAACCAAACCTAGAGCCTTCTCATTACTTTCCGCTAACATCTTAGCTAATCCTTGTCCTTTGATTAATTTAGTGGGCCTGATTTCTAAATCATATTCTTGAATTTTAGCAACCCATCTACTTCTTGGACCTAGGCCTTCTTCTTGAGTTAACACATCTTTAATGGTTGTACTAGGAACATACCCAATTATTTTGGCATACCCTATGAAAATCCTGAAATGCTTAAGAGATTTTACCAAGGCATAAACCTGTTTTTCTATTATATGGTACTTTAATTCTGAATCTCTTAAGATTTTGCTCATGTATGCTATGGGTTGTTCTTGACCTTGGTCATTTTCCTGTAGTAAAACACCAGCAATGGTGTCTTCAGATGCAAAGGAGAAAAGATAGAATTCTTTAGTGTAATCTGGACTGACTAATACGGGAGCTTGACCACATGCATCTTTTATTTGTTGGAAAGCTCTTTTTCTTGTTTCATCCCATTGAAACTTGACATCATTTCTAAGCAACTTATTTAAAGGCTTAGTTACTTCTGCTAGATTAGGAATAAATCTCCTAAGGAAATTAATTGTACCAAAGAAAGATTGGAGACCTTTCTTTGTATTAGGCAAGGGAAGTTTAGCAATGGCTGCAACTCTTTCTGGATCTATTTTGACACCTTCTTTGCAAATTATGTGACCCAGTAATTTTCCCTTGATAACCCCAAAAACTGACTTGGCTGAATTTAACGAGATCCCAAACTCTCTGCATCTTTCAAAAACCTGTTTTAAATGCCCTATGTGACTTTTCCCATCCTTAGAAAAAACTGTTAGGTCATCCTGATAAATTTCAATAATTTTCCCAGTTAAACCTCTGAAAGCATAATCCATAGCTCTTTGAAATGTAGCTCCAGCATTAGATAAACCAAAAGGCATTCTTATATATTCAAAGGTTCCCCAAGGAGTTGTAAAAGTTGTTTTATGCCTATCTTCTTCTTTAACTCTGACTTGGTTATAACCAGAAAAACGATCAAGCATTGAAATCATACCAGGTCCTGTTACTCTTTGTAATAAAGTTTCCATTTTAGGGAGGGGATAATTATCTTTTTTGCACACAATATTTAGATTTCTGAAGTCCACACACAACCTGATTTGACCATTCTTCTTCCTAACTACTACCAAATTTGAGCACCAAGAAGAATGTCTAGTGTGGGCTATTATTCCAGCTTTCAACATCTTTTGAAGTTCCTGTTGCACTAAGGGAGCCAACTTAGGATTTATTTGCCTAAGTTTTTGTCTAAAGGGTTTAGCTTCCTCCTTGAGAGGAATGGTATGCTGAATTACATCTTCCCTATAGACTTTAAGTTCATCATAAGTGAAGGCCAAAACATATCTATATTCCCTTAGTAAATTAATGATTTGTTCTCATTCATCTTTGGGTGTTGATTTCCCAATTTTAACCATCCTAGGCTCTTCCTTTGTGCCTATGTTTACCTCTATATAATCACTTGGCTTTGTGCTTGATTCTTCCTTAGGTTTATGGCCATCTTCTCTATCAAATTCCCTTTCTAAAGACACAACTTTCCTAGGGGCTGGATTAAGTTTTTGACTTTCTTCTGCATAATAACAACCTTCTTCCTCTTCACTAATATGAAAGTCAGCAAATTTTCCTATGTTACTCAAAAACTTAATCACTTGTTTATCATCATCAAAGACCTGCCAATTATCTACATTATCTGGAACTGAAGGCCTGAAAATAATTTCCATTTTAACTTCTTCATCTACTAACTCTGGTGGTCTCTGAAGAGTGGAAGCAACAACTGCAAGTCTATCTGCCTTAGCATTTAATTCTCTAGGGATTGCAATAAATTTTGTGTGATCAAAACATGGAATCGGATCCAAAATTGCATCCCTATATCTTTTTAACCTTTCTTATTTGCAAGCAAACTGTTTATTAACCTGTGAAATAATCAAATCTGAATCACCTTTGACCTCTAACTTCTTAATACCCTTATCTTTACACACCTCTAAACCAAGGAGCAAGGCCTCATACTCAGCCACATTGTTGGTGGCATTGAATTCTAGTCTATAGGAAAAATTTAATTCCTTATGAGAAGGGGATTCAATGACTATGCCTGCACCTTTACCAGCTCTAGAAAAGGCCCCATCAAAGTGCATATGCCAAATTTGATTAACTCTTTCATCTTCATTTGATTCTTCAATAGGTCCTAAAGAGTTAGCCAAAATTGCATAATTTCTCAAGTCATAAGTTTTATACTTTATTTCATTGCTTGGATTTCTTGGGTCTTCTACATGGTGTCTCATTTCCAACTCTTGATTCAATCTAACAAAACTCCCTTCAGGAGTTGGAATGGTGGGATAAGTTAGGTCCATCTGAATATTTCCTCCTAAGTCTGCTCCAGCTTTTCTTGAGAGTAACATACCCCAAGCATCTGGGGCATCTATCACTACTATGTCTATTTCTAATTGAATGTATGGAAAAGCTGCTAAGTGTACTTGTAAGCCTTTAATTAAACCACATACATCAATCATCTTACTTTCCATTGCACAAATGTTATGATAAGGCCTTGAGATCCTTAGATTTAATTGTTCCATAATTTTTTTAGTCATCACATTTGAGCTAGCCCCTGAATCTAACATGCAGTTGTGTAGAAGATGATTGTTTACTAATAATGAGAGGAAAAATGGCTGGTTCTTTTCATTTCCTTTATCCATACTCTAAAGAATGACAGGTTCATCATGGTAGGCTATGGCTTTGTCAACATTATTTTGATAAGGTTCTTCTATAGCTTTGAGTAATTTTCCCTTTTGAGAAGGGATCTTCATAATTTCTACTACAGGAACCAACATCTTAGCATTATTTAACCAACCTCCTAGATCAATGTTTAATTGTGTATTAGGAGCAATTGAAATAGGAGGGGGAGGAGGTACCTTAGGAACATTGGTTGGAGTTCTTTCTTGACTCTGATTCTTCTTACCATTTCTTTGGTAAGTCATTCCTCTATACCTAGAGAAATCTGACACTTGCTGCTCACTAGGCTTAGGGCCAAAGGTTGCTTCTGCTACTTCATTTATTGATTCAACCCTTTGACTATTCTCAACTAGATCCATCCATTCATGCATGCCAATATCATACTTCTGCTCACACATGTTTACTTGTTCATTCTCTGTTTTTTCATTCATTTTATCACTTATGATTTGCAAAAAGACTTGACAAGTGTTTTCTTCATGAAAATCCCCACAAGGCCTACAATATGGAATAGCTTGATGGTCAACCACATTGGCAGACTCTAGAGGATTAGGGGGCCTTTGATCTTGAGGTGGGGACCGTCTTTGGTTTTGCCACCTATCATTTGGCTTGTTTGGATAGAAATTATTTCCTCTGTTTCTTTCCAAAGAAACTACTTTGTTTTGTAATGCTGTCTGGTTTGCCTGCATGGCAGCTATCTGATTAGCATGATTCAATTCCATTTGTTTAATCAATTGGGTGAGCTTATCTATGGAGTCACCTTGAGGTTCCTGGTTTTCAAACTTAACCTTTTTTACTTCATTAGTCTTTGAAGAACCACCCCTTGAAAACCCAGGAATATTAGATTTACCAGCAACTTGCATGTTTTTGTCTATCTTGATAGCTTTTTTTTGTGCATCCTTAAGATTTACAGGTTCCTTATCCCTTATCTGATATTTCATTTCCCCTTCAAATGCTTGGATGTAATAAATCAAGAGAGATGCTTCTTGGGGCTTGATGTCTGCAGGTAGGCTTTTTACTAAGTCATTAAACCTTTTATTAAATTTTTCCATGGTCTCATTCTCTTGCTTATGACTAGTATGCAAGGCTACCAACAAGAAATGATTATCCCTTCTATCACCCCATATATCATTGAAGGCTTCAATGATTTCTTTGAGAGTTTTAAACTTATTGTCATTCTGATCTTGAAACCATTCCATGGCATCATCCTCTAAAGACAAAATAAACAGCCTCATTTTGACATCCTCATAGTTGTGAGCATTACACCACTTGGCCAAGCACCGGTTGAACTTGGTGATGTGAGACTTGGCACTGATGGCATTATTACATTAAAAGGAAGGTAACTTTTCTATAGCTTTATCTGGCAAATCATGAGGATAACCAACGATATTAGAGAAATCACATGGCTTGCATAGATCATCCATTGGTGAAGTTTGGTTGTTTTGGGAAAACAACAAATGGATATCAGAGATAGCCTCTTCTCCAAGATTTGCAAGGAGTCTACGGGGAGCAAGTCTATTCAACCTCCTCCTATATACCCTTTCAGGCTCGGTGAGGGAGTTGAGTAGACCACCTGAATGGCTCCGAGTAGAATACCTTACTATATTTTGAAGTGGAGTCGCCACTTGGAGAAAAAGATAGCTCTAATATGGGTAAGTAAGTTATTAAATGTAATTAAAGAATTTTATTAACAGTTTAAAGAATTCAAAACAAGAAATTAATTAATTAAGTCAGACCAAGGACAAATGACTTGTCCCCGACAACGGTGCCAAAGATGTTGCCGCCTAATTCACACTTTAAGACATAGGAAAGTCACAACCTGCTATGTGTGTCCTTGGGGGAAAGTGAGAGTTGGGGACCACTGTCACCACAGTCCGCAACTCCTCCGTTTAGGCAAGATCCCAACAGAGCCAAGGGGGGTAGTCCCTGCAAGAAAACTAAGTTCCAGATTTATTAATTAATTACAAATTAATTAAAGGGATCTTTTATTAAGATTGTGAGGCTAAAGTTTTGAGAGATGATAGTCAAGCTAATGCAAGATGCAATATTTAAATGACAGTCAATCCTTTTATTTATAACCAGTGCCTAATGGAGTCAGAGAATGCAACTTTTAATGAATACAAATCTAAGTTAATTATCCACAGATTAAGTTGTCTAACAATGAAATGAATAAACAAATAAATTGTACAATTATAAACAATAATGAACTAAGATATTCAAGCAATATACAGATGATCTAAATTTATCAATATAAACAAATGAACAAGATTTACAAGTTATGGACAAAAGATAGCAGAAGAAAAATGCTTTAAATGAAAATTATTAAACCAACAGGAAATAAAAGAAAGAAAGACTTTAAGTTGAATTACTTGAAGCAGTTAACAAAGCTTAAGCATTCACCACATAACTGAAAGGAAATACTTGTAATTGAAAAGTGAAAAGCTTGCAATAAAATAAAAGGTGAAAGTGCTTGTAGTAAAACCTTGAACAGCAAGGAAAAGATAAACAACAGTGACCTGTGTTTGTAGGACGTTTTGCAATGTCTCTTGATTAATTTTGATAAATTTTATTAGAGTTTTTCTTTTTGAAGTTTAGTTTTAGAATTGGTGATGTGACTACCCCAATCTAGTACTTCTCAAGCCAAAGAGGGAATGCTGTTGCACTCAACAAAGTGGGAGCAAAGCCCACCCGTAGCTCACAGATCAAACCCCAATGCCCCAGTGCTCAACAAGGAGGACGTAAAACGCCTAGAGACCCCTCACGGTCTACTACCCCTTCTAGCTTCCTGAGGTCACTATTTTTAGTTGACAGAAAAAATGGCTAGATGGATGCCTATTAAACTAAGACCTCTCTATCCCCTGTCGTATCTCGCGAGTACCCCGAAGGGTGATAACCGAGTAGAGGAGCAGGAAATATTGAAGTTGTTGTTGGTTAATTTTAAGGAATAAATTTTAATCTTGATGATTAGCATGCAATGTTAATTTTAAATTATCAACAAGATCAACCAGGCGGTATCCCTTATGGGAGGTGTCGGTACTTGATCTTGGACTGAAAAAAGTATGAGAGTTTGTAGCAGAAAAAAGAGAGTTGTTTTAACTAAGCTAAGCCCCCACTTCTCCTGCTTTTCATATCCAACTTGAAGTCTCTAAAAGGAGATGACAAGTGGATAGAGGATACACAGGATAAATGGGTTGTATATTTACCCCTTTTAACAGAAAAATGAAAATTACTGAAACTTGAAAGAAACTCTAACTAGCTAAAGCAATGCCTAACCGCACAGCAATCTCTATGACATAGATGGTGATCTGTCACAGAGATAGGTGGGAAACAGAAGTAAAAGAGACTAAAATAACCTCACTTCAATCTCTGTTACAGAGACGGTGGTCTGTAACAGAGATAGGTGGGTAAACGGAAACTAGAAAGTAAAATACAACTAGCTAAAACAATAAACTAACCTCACTTCAATCTCTGTGACAGAGATGGTGGTCTGTCACAAAGATAGGTGGGTAAACAGAAAAAACTTGCATAAACAGAAATCTAAGCAACTAGTATTCTACTTCCTCCTCTACTTCCTAATCTATTTACATATAGATTACAATTGTTTATTAAACTTTTGCAGAATACCCCAAGAAAACTTCTCGTTGGGGTTTACAAATATCAGAAAATAAGAGAGAGAGGTAAAGGTTTGAACCCCTTTGAAACCGGTTGAAGGTTGAGGTATTTCTGGGCCAATTTGGGCAGCACCTCCCCTTCACCTGTGTAAAACCTGTCACAAACCAGCAAGCTTTACTTGCTGGAAATCACAGAAAACTCAAAGAATTTATCAGAAAAAGTTAGTACCCAAAAACCACTAATTTACAGCAAAAATCTGAGTGAAAAGATAACATAAATATGATGTCTAGAGGGCTGAAAACTGAGTTTCCAGCCACCTAAATGGTGTTAAAACAGCAGATCTGAAGTATTTAATTAATATACTAAGGGTTGGGGCCTTAAAACCAAGATTTTTATCACTATACAATGATAAAAACTGAGTTTTAAAACCCTTGTAAAAAAATGTGCGAAAATGAAAAACATAAATATAACCAATGGAGAAAATGCTCCTTTGTTCTAGATCCCTGCAAATAAACTGATGAGAGCTGCAAAATGTAAGCAAAGAGGTAAGCACAAAAATAAATCCTACAAAATACTTTGTAGAATCTTACTAATCTACTCACAAATGAAGATAGAAATACTTCTACCTACAAGTCTCTCCACAAAATACTTTGTAGAGAGCTATCTAAGTTAATACAAATGCAAATCAAATAAATATAAAGCAAGTTACCTCACAAAGAAGCATGGAATGTAGAAGAAAGACACCAAGAATTCCTCCAAAGATTACTTGTATTAAGCCCAACTAGGGCAAGAACATTACAATAGCCAAAGAAGCTTGAGAGAATATGAGAGGAGAATATGGAGTAAGATTCCGGCAGCATAACAATAGCATGAGAGAAGTTGTGAAATGAGGGAGTGAGACTCTCATTATATAGTTGAGGAAGACCCCAACCCTTTGAAGATCAATGGCTGAGATTAGATCTGGATCTAGGTTAAATCTCCACCACTAGATCTAGGTATTTGACTTTTATTTACTCTCAACCAATCTACACCCTTAGATTGCTTCTTAATCAATGGCTTGGGTGCTTGATCCATGTCTTCACCATTTTCCACCCTTAGATCTAGGGTTTTGACTAAGTGTTCACCTTAGATCTGCTTTTAGGGTTTAGATGTGAGCCCATAGGCTAGGCGCCCCTCTAGATCTAGCGCCCTTCCTCTAAGTATGGCGGCCTCCTCCATATGTGGCGTCTTCTTTATCCATTAGCGCCTCCTCTAAAATGGGGTGACGTCCTCTTTTTTATTGGCGCCCCTCTAAATGTAGTGGCGCCCTCTTAAATATGGTGGCGCCCTCTTAATGTAGACTCCCTCCACTATGTGCTAGCGCCCTCTACATTTGGTTAGCGCCCTCTTTTAAATTTGGTGGAGTCTTCATATGGTAGCGCCTCCATATGGGGGTTTTTATTTTAGTGAGCCATGACGCCCCTCTTTTAAGCCTTTCTTCATGGTAGCGCCCCCTCTAAAATGGGGTTTTAAACTTGGACGCCCCCTTTAGCAAGGGTTTTGGCCACCTCTTGAAATGGCTTTGACTTTAACCACTTACATCCCAGATAAATTTTTAACCTTAGACTTAGGCTAAAAATAAATTCACCTTAGATTTAATTTTTCAATTTAATTTTTAAAATTTTTCCAACTTTGACTTAGGAAAAATTAAAAAATAACTTGAAAAAATTATATCTTGGCCATGGGGGGGTGGAAAAATTTTGCAATAAATTTTCCTAGGCTTAGCAACCCCCAAACAAAATTACCATGGAATTATTTGATTTTTTCCTTCAAAATCAAATAATATGAATTTTTGACTTAAGGAAATTAATTAATTCCCTAGGAAAAATAGACCTTGCTTAGCCAAAAATGGTTTATCTCCTCAACTGCTTTTCTGAATGACATGGGACTCGAAGCAGTGGCTTAGGGGGTTTCATAGCAATTTTACGTTGCATTCATAGCCCCTATTACAAAGTGCCAGTGCTTGAGCAATTACATTATTACATCAAAACTGAGTTAATTAACCACCAAGGGGTGAAGTTAATTAACTAGAAAAAATTAATAAAAATACAACAACATAACGAAACTCCACAAGAATCTATACAAATGTCTAGCATGGTCATGAATAACATTTTGAAACCTTAGCCACCCCATGGACTTGACTTTTAGAACGCCCGTCACCACTTTGGAGGATTTTGAGTGAAAAACCAAACCAATTAAAATCGTTTATACAACAAAATCAATTGGAAAGGGAAAAAACACTCGATGAGGGGACTTCCCTAACAACCAGTTCCATGGTGTGGAATACATATCATATGACCCATACTAGCACATATAATTACATCAATTTTCCCACGCAGGGGAGCAGACATTTCGTTTTACAAAGGGGCAATTGCCTTGCAGAAGTGAAAAATCCTCAGACTTTCCCAAGGTAAAATTTGTACGACTTTGTACATCTTCATGTACATGGAGTTGCCACCTAGTCGAAATAGGTGGGCAACACAACCTTCGCAAAAAATAAAAATCATCATAAGTCTCTATCGGATGAAAAATGGGACAAAATGATTGAATATATGAATATGGAGATATGGTATAATGGTGTCGATGACTACTCATATCCCCTGGAGCACTGTAGGGTCAAGGGAGCACCACTCTCTGAAGCATCTCATCATAAAAATGTGACCAAAATATTAATAAGGTGATAATAATCACTGAACCTGAAAACTGTGGCCATAACCTAAAAACTGAGACTGCAGTATTACTGTTGGGCATGTCTAGAGCAAATATAGCCAATGTTTATTTTTGTAGTCATTACCTTGGGAATCATTTTTGGCTTGGTCAACATGGTTGACCTACTCAAAGTACCCAAAATGAAAGCTGAGCAATAATTTGGACAATCCCAAGTACATCATATATGAATAAAGCTCACATGATTATGTTAGTGGCCAAACTTAAAACATTAATAGCATGACAGTGGTACACAAACATAAATAAATATAAGATTTAAATCAGAGTAACCATTCAATATTCTATAAAGCCCCTTAAGTATGCTCACTTACAAGACTTAGGCAATTACCTATGATGGGTGAAGTGGTGAAACAAAGGCTTAAGGTCAAAGGGAAATACTTGTTGACTTTAACAGAGGGATTTTTTAGACATGGGAAACACTAATCCACTTTCATTCACGATAAACATAGAACGTTAGGTAATGGTAGTGTCTCACAAATGGATGAGTTGATTTGAAGAGTGTCCATTCAATTTTAACAAGTGTCTACTACTCACATCCAAGCTAAACTCAAGCTCCGTGAGGTTCTTTTCTAGGACCCTTGCATTGAGTACACACAAAACTATAGTGAAGAGATTCTAGGGGACACTTAGAATTAGTTGTCCCTTACTCCATCTCACATCCCAATCCGCAGGCTCCGTGAGGAATTAATCATTACATTTTCAAATAACTCGGCCAACAGTCTTTAGATTTAGCATCTATTAATCCATTTCTTTTAGGCCTTTAACATTTCATTTCATAGACCCGTTTGAGTGTGTCTAAAGACACAATTTGCAAATTTTTTCATGGGCTTGCATTTCATAAGATAAAGCACATATAACATAATGCATGTAATGATGGTAGACATAATGCTTCAAGTTTTAGCTAACAATGCTTCGGGAAACTAAGGGGAAAATCCACCGTTAGGACCAAACATTGAGGGAAACGGATCAAAGAGGTCAAGGTTTTAAAAATGAACTCACATATGCTCAGGAACCAACTCCAATGGGTTCTCTTGGCCCAGAAGGATAAAGGATTCAACAAGTTTTGTTGCATAACTCAATGCTGAGACAAAAAACAACATGGGGTCTATCATCATAAATTTAAGTGGGGGGAAAGGTGTCCTCAATCTCACAAGTCAAAGTTCAAGTCCATGTAAATGTCAAATGGAAGATATATATGGGTGGAGAAAGTGACAAGTGATGCCAACATAGCAGGATAGACTAAGTTTGCTCAAGATGAGCATACATAAAGGCCTTACATAAAAGACTACATAGCTACTCACAATACCACTCACTCAAAACAATATAATACCATAATAAGCTAATAAATGTCAAGTCATAGCTACTGAAATAATCAATATAGACAAGAAATACATCCAAGTACAACTTGTATAACTACTCAACCATACACATGTCTCTACCCGAGGTGCCAATTTGTCAACTGTGTACCATCTTTGTTGCACTACTCGAATTGACTATGTCACTACCAAGGTCATCTCAATGAACTAGGAGGTATTAGTCATGGAAAAGGAATGCTCTGCATCTACTACTGAATAAGGATCTAAGTGGATCGTGCTTATCATATCCATCTGATGCATCATGGTATCCCAACTACAATGTATGTGATAACATCTGGCTCCAGCTAGGACAAGTTCTCTAAGGGAGAGAGTGCTTGAGAACCTCATAAATATCTAGTCTGCAACACCATCTGATCATCGACAATCTAGCGGTTCAAATGTCTGCTTCATCTTCAGATGTATGGAAACAAACTATACCAAATGAACATGTATGGCATAAAAATCATACCAAAAATAAATGCATGAAAATAAATTCTAGAAATAAAATGTTGAAATAACAAATATAATCTAAGAATCGTTAAGACAGTTGCAAGTTTTATTACGAAGACACACTTAGACTAAATTAAAGGGCTGGACTCAATGGCCAAGACTCAACATAGAAAAATAAAAGGAGACTCAACCTACTACTCAAGGGAGCTTATTTAGTCCTACCTACTCTAACCAAGTTAGAAGGATAAGTCATTACTAAGTCATTCCAGGGACATAATCCATTAAATGAAATTGATTCACAAGAATCTCAAATCGGTGTCCATCTTCAGTGGCTAAATAATACATATTACCCTCAAAACGTTCCATTGTCAATGGTCCCATGCAAAGACTTCCTGCCCATCTAGATATATGACTAAAGGAACAATTTTCAACAATGATTTTATAACCATAGGTAAACCTACGTCGATTAACTAATGATGTTATAATTTGAATATCACGAGTAGGTAATGTGGAGGCATTAGCATTGCCTCAAACACGAGGAGGTGGAAATTCCCAATTTCTTTCTTGAGGTATTGCATTGAAATGTTTGGAACCTCCTATTGGAAGGGAAACTCTTCCAATTAAAATTTCTCTTACTTCTCTTCTTTGTTCATGAGGCTCATTGTTAGTTTCCTCTGGTATGAAGTAATGCCTTGTTTAACTGTTTCTCCTATAGTCCAAAATTCGTGAAAAAATCTCTCAACATCACTGGAAATGGGAGAAATAGTATCAGAATGATCAGGTTGTCGACTAGAACCTTCTCCATTGGGCATTGGTAGCTTTCCTTTTCTAGAAGCTTCAAACATGTTTCTTTCCACTTCATTTTCTAGAGAACTCTAAAGTGGCATAGGTATGTGAGATGAATCATTCATTTCTTCATTTGGTGATCTAGGTCTCTCTAGACGTAGTAAGAAACTTGGGAATTTCATAGGAGGAGGGTAGTGAAAGTTACTAATACCCATTCCTTGAGTGGGTTGTTCATGTTGAGTAATCGTTTCCTTTTGAGCAATGACTGAAAGAACTATAGTTTGAACTTCACGTTCGATTGATTTCAGAGGAGAATCTCCTTGAAAAGTGGCTAATTTATTTAAGGAAAACGCCTCACCAGGTACATCGTTGATTAACACATCTCCCCAAATAATATGGGTACGTTCTCTCATCCCCCCCCCGAAGGTTGTCTTGCATATCTTGTCTCAACACCCTAATTTGGCGAAAACTTCTTTGTTGGACTACATGATAATTTTGAATGGTATACTCATCTTGTAAACTAGACCCTGTACCTTCTAAAGACGACCGGGAGAGATTATCAAGATCATCTAAAAAATGTTCAGATTCGTTATTTATTACTTCGTGAAGTAACTCATGTGGAGTGATAATAGTATTTAGAGGTTGAATCTCCCTCAAGGAGAATAAGTTCTTTCCTATATCTCACACCATCTTCATCCTCTAATTTAGAACTACCCACATCCATGAAAAAGATAGGAGGGACAACTGTGGGACAACTTCATCTTCATCATTTTTTTTTACTGTGTTGATTTTTCCAATAGTCAAACCACCCTCGCGATAAGTGTTCTTCATACCATCCTCAGATGTCTATAAGTATCCATCTATGAAAGGTTCTTGACTCATTATAACTAGATCCCCATCAACATTAGGAATGCAAGCATACAAAAGATCCATCATAAGATACCCACCTAATATTGCATCCCATTTTCTAGAAAGAAGCATGCCATAAATAGGAGGGAAGTCAATCACTACTACGTCCATCATGGTAGTTAAATATGGGAAAGCAAATAGACCAGCCTTTAAGTTTTTGACGAGACAACAGGCTTGGACGCTTTTAAATCTATGCCACAGACATTTCCATAAGTCCTAGCAATTTCCAGTCCCATTTCTTCCATAATTTGTAAAGGCATTATATTCATGGCGACTCCTGAGTCTAACTTGCAATTGTGGAGGAGGTCATTAATATGCAATGCAAGTAAAAAGACATATGCCCACTAGTTTTTTGTTCATAAGCAGAATGGACGTGTATAGGGGGGATCTTCCTCTACCTCCTTACCTCTAAGGCTCTGACTATGACAATACTTGTAAGCTATCTTAGGGGCATTTTCTATAGCGATTTTGTTAAAGAACTATTGAACCTGATCCTTAACAATGGGTAACTTCATCAACTCACTTAGCGAAACATTTTGCACAACCTTGTTTAGTTCTTTCTCTATATCAATCCATAGGTCATAGTCATAGGGATGTTGAGTAACTTCTTCTGTGTTTTGGCCTATGTGTTTGTCAAGGAAAGGTGTGGCACTTTGATTTTAATCTCTATGTTAGTAAACCCTAACATCAGGTTGCTGTTGATGTATTTGTAACTTCGGAATGTATTCACTTGTATATTTCATATATTGTATTTCATTGGTCCCTGATGTTCTTATCGGGAGAATCATTAATGTAATCAAGTCATGTAAAGTCATAGAGGTTAACCCTCCTTCTTGATCAGGGGGAAAAGTCCCTGGAGTTGTGGGGCACTAGGGTTATTAGACTCTCATAGAGAAGTCAGCCCTGGTAAGTAATTGTCAAGTCGGAAACTAGTATAAATAGAGAGTGAGCCTCTCTATTTGATACACACACTCACCCAACTATATTGCATAGGTGAGAGAGCAGAAGCTTGCTTAAGTGAGAGAGAGAACAACTGTTGGATATAATCTCTTTTGTCTTTTGGTTTTACTGCTTCCATTGGTGCTCATTCTATCTCTGAGGAAGTTGCGAGGTTTTCTCCTTTATGGTTTCCCTAAGGAAAATCTTTGTGTCTATTGTCTCTTGTGATTGATGGTTGTGCATGTTATTCTATCAGATAAGATCCTAAGATCATATTTCTTAAATGATAAAAATCTAACATGATATCAGAGCTAACCTGAGAAGAAGACAATGTGCAGTTGCATAATCTAGGGCTTCTTACTTTTTGGGTCTTTCTCCACAATCCATCAACAAAAGGAGGCTAGGTTGACTCTCCATTGAAGGGCGCATCTTTCTATCGAAGCAAAATTTGATTCTAAGCTTTTTCAGTTTTTGACCTGCCATTGCATTGGGAAATTAGGGCTTTTCACAAAAGTGGAATTTTTGAGTGAGCCTAGCATAGGTTTACTCTCCTCCTCAAAATCGAAGTTTAGAGACCAAGATCTAAGTTTTTGGTTGAGTAAAACTTCAAGCAAGTCAAACCCTAATTTGCCTGGAGCCAGAAAACCAACACTACAGAAGATTAGCTCCAGATCCAGTTTTCAGCTTCTCAAATTGGTAAGATCTAAATATTTTGTATTTCCATTTGAGTTTCTCAGTTAAGATGTCTCATCACACCAAGCTTGAGGGAGCTGATAACTTTCGAGCATGGAAGTATAGGATCTCACTAGTTCTTGAAGAAAATGAATTGGACTCCTACATCAGTGAAGAGGTTCTAGTTCCAGAGGTAGACGAGGCTAAGGTGTTACACAAGAAGAACTTGATCAAGGCTAAGAGGATTATTTCTAACTCAATCAAGGATCACCTCATACCACAGGTGTCCTCCCTAAAGACACCTAAAGAGATGTTTGATTCCCTGACCAAGCTATTTGAAGGGAAGAACATAAATCAAAAGATGACTTTGAGAAATCAATTGAAGCATGTGAATATCCAGAATGTGGAGACCATATAGTCATACTTTACAAGGGTTTCCCAGATCAAAGAACAACTTGAAGCGGTAGATGAACAAGTAGAGAATGCAAAAATTGTGATGACCACCTTGAATGGTCTCCCTAGGTCATGGGACTCTTTCATTGAAAGGATTTGCGCTAGAAGAAAGCTAGTCACCTTCAGTAGATTGTGGGAGGAATGATCACAAGAAGAATCTCGAATAGTAGCCCAAGAAGAAAAGATGGGAAGTGAAGATCACGCTCTCACAGTATAATCCAAGAAAAGAAGAAGGGACTATCATCATCCCAAAGGTAAGCATTCTCACCAGAAATATAACCCTAGAAGATCTAACAGAGATCTATCTAAACTCAGATGTTTTACTTGTGATGAGAGAGGACACTTTTCCAGAGATTGTCCTAGAAATAAGAGTAACTCTCACAAGACGAAGGAGAAAAGAAAACATCATGCTCACACTGCAGAGGATGATGATCCTCCCATGAAGAGAGTCAAACAAGAAATTGAAGATTCTTCAAGTGATGAAGAGTATGTTTTGATTTCTGCCCTCATGGGAACTGTCACACATGGAAGAAATAATTGACTTATAGACAGTGGTGCTTCAAAACACATGATGGGATTCAAGGAATATTTTGTGAAATTATTCGAACATGAATCACCCCACAAAGTAAAACTTGGGGATGACTACCAGTATCCAATAAAAGGTAGTAGTGAATCCTCCTATAAGCTAGACTCTGGAAAGTCTATAAAGATGAAAGATGTCTTATTTGTACCAGGACTAAAGAAGAATCTCCTCTCCATATCTACATTGGATGAAAAAGGCATAAGGGTTGAATTTGTAGATGGCCAAGTCCTTATGTGGCCAAAGGGAAAGACTATAGATGATGCAATAGTGATTGGAGGACAAGAGGGTGGCTTATACAAGATAAAGGGACAACCAGAACAAACCTTGGTCCATGAATCAGTAGAGCCAAATGAACTTTGGCACAGAAGGCTTGCACATGTGCACTACCACTTGCAAGCAAAGCTATTGAAGGTCTTCCAGAAATACAAGCAAAACATGAAGGTGTTTGCAAAGGATGTGCGAAAGGAAAGAACACAAAGAAGACATTTCCAAGTAGCGAGAGCAAGGCAAAAGGAATCTTGGAAATCATCCACTCCGATGTATGCGGTCCGATGTCATCCATTTCATTGAGTGGGAATGTACACTATGTTTCTTTCATTGATGATTTTTCTAGAAAGACATGGATATACTTCTTGAAAAACAAAGATGGATTATTCAGCAAGTTCAAAGATTTCAAAGCCTTGATTGAGAACTTCACAGAAAAGAAAATCAAGACCTTTCGATCAGACAATGACAGAGAATTCACATCAAATGAATTCAAAGAATTATGCAGAGATTAAGAGATTAAGAGGGAGTTTACTACTCCATATAATCCACAACAGAATGGGGTTGCAGAAAGGAAGAATAGAACGATTATGGAAGCCACAAGGGCAATGCTTCATGATCGAGATCTTTGCATGAATATATGGGCAGAATCTATTAGGACAACTGTGTATGTACAGAACCGTACTTCACATAGAGTACTTGAGAACAATACACCTGCAAAAGTCTTCTCCGACAAGAAACTAGAAGTCAGTCATGTCAGATTATTTGGTTGTCCAGTGTACATACACATTCCAAAAGAAAAGAGGACAAAGTTAGATCCTTTAGGAAAGAAGGGTATATTTGTGGGATATAGTGAAAGCTCGAAGGATTACAGAATATACTTCCCAGGATTCAAGAAGATTGACATCAGTAGAGACATAACATTTGACGAAGACTCAGCTTACAACAAATCCATAAAGAGACCTGTTGAAGACCCTGAAGAAGTAGAAGAACCCAACATTCAAGATACAACTATGAATGATGCAACTCAAGATGAAGATCGAGAAATAGAAGAACCCCAGGAACATGTAGATCCACCCTAGGAGAAGAATCCTCACAAGAGGAAACCTGCATGGGTACGAGAGGCTATCTAAGGTGCAGAAAGATATGGGGCTCCATACATAATGCACACAGAAAGGAAGAGAACTAGGTCCTACTCTGGATATGTAGCCCTATTATGTGACATCATTGATAAAGAAGCTTCCAACTATGAAGAAGCAACATAGAAGAAAGAATGGAAGGATTCTATGATCGAGGAGTACCAGTCGATCATGAAGAATGATGTCTGGGATGTCGTTCCAAGACCAGAGGGGAAGTCTGTTGTGAATTCCAAGTGGATCTACAAGATCAAGCATGCTGCAGATGGAAACATAGAGAAATATAAAGCAAGATTTGTGGCTCGTGGCTTCTCCCAGAAAGAAGGAATAGATTATGAAAAAACTTTTGCACCTGTAGCTAGATACGCTTCCATTAGATCAGTACTGGCTCTAGCTACAGTAATGAAATGGAAGATAGACTAGATGGATGTCAAGACTGCTTTCTTGAATGGTGTAGTGGAAGAGGAAGTGTATGTGAAGCAGCCACTCGGTTTTGAGACACATGACTAGGAAACTCGTGTGTAAATTGAATAAAGCCCTGTACAGTTTGAAACAGGCACCTAGGACATGGTACAACAGAATTGACAACTTCCTAACTGGATTAGGATTTACCAAGAGTAAAGCAGATTCCAACCTTTATTATAAGGTTGAGGAAGGAAACCCTGTGATACTCCTACTATATGTAGATGACTTGTTTGTAATAGGTGAGGATGGGTTGATTGTTGATACGAAGAGGAAGCTTGTTGCTGTGTTTGAGATGAAGGACTTGGGTATGATGCACTACTTTCTAGGTGTGGAGGTGTGCCAGAATATAGATGGAATCTCCTTGGGACAAGGGAAGTATGCAATAGAGATCCTGAAGAGGTTCGGGATGATGGATTGCAAGGCCATGACCACACCTATGGCATCAAACCTGAAGCTATTGAGTGATGCTTCATCAGAGTTGATTGATGCTACGATGTATCGTCAGATGATTGGGTCCTTGATGTACCTGACGAATACGAGACCAGATATTTGATTTGCTGTGAACACATTGAGCCAGTTCCTGACAGATTCGAGACATGTTCACCTGATTGTTTCAAATCATATTCTGAGGTACCTGAAGGGTACATTTATTTATGGGCTCAAGTATGGAGCAAATCAAAATATTAACCTAGAAGGTTATGTGGATTCAAATTGAGCATGAAGTGCCATTGATAGGAATAACACTTCGGGGTGCTGCTTCAGTATGGGATCAGGTGTGATCTCTTGGTTTAGCAGGAAGCAATCTTATGTGGCACTGAGTACAACCGAAGCAGAGTTTGTCGCAGCTTGTTCAGCTAGTTGTGAGGCAGTGTGGATGAGGAAGCTACTATCTAATTTATTTGATCTACAGCTGGATGCTACGTGTATATATTGTGAAAACCAGAGTTGTGTGAAGTTTTTGGAGAACCCGGTGTTCCATGACAAGTTGAAGCATATCGAGATCAAATATCACTATATCAGGGATATGGTACAGAGAGGAGCAGTGAAACTCCAATATGTTACGACGGATGAGCAGATAGCTGATGTGTTGACCAAGCCATTAGCTAGAGTGAAGTTTGAGTACTTTAGGAAGAAGCTGGGTGTTCTCCAGATCGAGGTTCCTTCCAAGGGGAAGTGATGAGTCTGTGTGCCCTTCTGACATGGTGGTAGGATTGGTTCCTCCCATGGTCAGATGTAAGTGCAGAGCCTTTTCGACATGGTGCAGGCCGGGCCTCCCATGGTCGGATGTAAGTGCTAAGCCTTTCTGACATGGTGGCAGACTGGGCCTCCTGTGGTCAGATGTAAGAGAAAATCCTTTCCCTAGATGATAGATGGTGTGTCCTACCATGCGAGTGGATCTAAATGCAAAGCCTTTCCCTGGATGGTAGATGGTGTGTCCTACCATGCCGATGGATGTAAGTGCAGAGCCTTTCCTTGGATGGTAGATGGTGTGTCCTACCATGCCGATGGATGTAAGTGCAGAGCCTTTCCTTGGATGGTAGATGGTGTGTCCTACCATGTCGATGGATGTAAGTGCAGAGCCTTTCCCTGGAGGCCAATGGATGTAAGTGCAAAGCCTTTCCCTGGATGGTAGATGGTGTGTCCTACCATGCCGGTGGATGTAAGCATAGATCCTTGCTTCAGATGGTAGATGGTGTGTCCTACCATGTCGATGGATGTAAGTGCAGAGCCTTTCCTTGGATGGTAGATGGTGTGTCCTACCATGCCAGTGGATGTAAGTGATGGGCCTTTCTTCAGATAGTAGATGGTGTGTCCTACCATGCCGATGGATGTAAGTGCTGGGCCTTTCTGACATGGTGGCAGGCTGGGACTCCCATGGTCTGATGTAAGCACTGGGCCTTTCTAACATGGTGGCAGGCTGGGCCTCCCATGGTCATATGTGAGTGCTGGGCCTTTCTGACACGGTGACAGGCTAGGCCTCCCATGGTTAGATGTGAGTTTTGGGCGTGCCTTTGTGACATGGATGCTGAATGTGTTCCTCCCATGGTCAGATGTAAGTGCTTAGCGGGCCTTTCTAACATGGATGTTGGATAGGTTCCTCCCATGGTCAGATATAAGTTCTGAAGAAGATGAAGACCTACATGGAGGCTAGGCCTACATCCAGCATGAAAAAGAGCTGGATGTGTAGAACTTCCTGTGACGAGTAGAATTTAGAGATAGCACCATTTGATTGAGATAGCAGAAGCAATGATGATGATGATCCAGTGACGAAGACTTGTGCTAATGAATTGTGTCTAGAGAATACCTTCCTAGTTAAGAGGGAGCGTTGATGTATTTGTAACTTCGGAATGTATTCACTTGTATATTTCATATATTGTATTTCATTGGTCCCCAATGTTCCTATTGGGAGAATCATTAATGTAATCAAGTCATGTAAAGTCATAGAGTTTGACCCTCCTTGTTGATTAGGGGGAAAAGTCCCCGCAGTTGTGGGGCACTAGGGTTATTAGACTCTCCTAGAGAAGTCGGCCCTGGTAAGTAATTGTCAAGTTGAAAACTAGTATAAATAGAGAGTGAGCCTCTCTATTTGATACACACACTCACCCAGCTATAGCGCATAGGTGAGATAGGATAAGCTCGCTCAAGTGAGAGAGAGAACAACTGTTGGAGATCATCTCTTTTGTCTTTGGTTTTTACTGTTGCCATTAGTGCTCATTCTATCTTTGAGGAAGTTGCGAGGTTTTCTCCTTTATGGTTTCCTAAGGAAAATCTTTGTGTCTATTGTCTCTTGTGATTAATTGATGTGCATGTTATTCTCTCAGATAAGACCTAAGATCATATTGCTTAAATGATAAAAATATAGCAGTTGTTCCATAATGTAAATTGTTTCTTCTTTTTCACCGTCTTCCTCTTCTTCAAGCAAAATCCTACCAAAGTCCACGTCAAATGTGAAATCTACTACTAAATTTATCCCTTGATCTTTAGAGTAAAAAACTTCAGGATCTTCTTTAGGTTCCTCACACAAGTTCACATTATTGTTTTCTACTACTTAAGTATTCTTAGGGAAATGTCTATTATTCTCATCCATTGGTCCCTTTTGATTATTCCAATAAGGTTTAGGGCTATAAGAGTTTCGGTATTGTTCAATTTCCCTAGTTCTTGCTATGTCCTTGGTAAAAAGTGTGATCATTTCATACATGTTCTCAAGGGTAGGATTTCTTCAGGAATAGGTTTCTTAGCCTTTCTAGTCTTGATTTCACTATGGGAAGAGGTAGGAGTATAAGCGTCAAAGAAATTTGTCTTACCCATAGATGCTACGTTAGCTTCCACTTTCTTGGGAAAGGTTTGAGTTGCCTTGAGATCATTGGGACATTTTTCTTTAATATTTTGAAAGAACTATCCATCATAAGAGTTTAGGTAAAGGATAAGTATTGCTTGTTTAGTTGGTCTTAAATCTCCATGTTCACTGGAAACAATCTTATCAAACCGTATGTTAAATTCATGGATTGATTTGATTTCCTTCTTTTTGATCTCGAAAAGTTGATTTAAGAGGAACCTATTATCTGGGTTGGTCGACCAACCCTCAATGATTTTCTTGGTAAAAGTGTCATATCCATCTGTCAATACTGTGGGTAAACTATCAAACCATTCTTGGGCATCACCTTCTAAAGATGACATAAGGGCTCTCATGATGACATCTTCTTCCTTAACTCCATAAGCTTCAATGTAATACCATACCGCTTGGATGTGATCTTCAATAATGATGGCAAAGGTACCATTGTATTTAGGAATCTTGTTGCAGTAATTATTAGGCATGTCATGAGTGCCCCCCCTAAATTTGGGGAAAATCAAAGGGAGAACCCTCGTTTTATTTCCAAAACGCCAAGGTCCCAGAGGAGGATTTGTTAGAGGTGGACTAGATGGAGGAGTAGAAGAGTCTTGATTATCGATGGGAGAGTCAAATCGATTAAAGAAAGGACTTGATTGATGATCAATACGAGGGTTATATAAAAGTTGTCTTGATGATGTAGGTGAATTAACAACCTTCCATAAGAAATCAGATGATTGTTTTTTAAGGTTGTTTCTATTTTGGGTGTATGTAATGGGAATTTCTTGATAACTTCTTTGATTGCATATTCAAAGGTTATAATCGTGGGTGGGTCTCTCAAAGGAGTCACATTGTGGATTCTTCAGGTGAATGAATTGTTGTGTTCACCAGAAAAGTAATGTCGTAAGAGAGGTGAATAACAAAATATAGTGATTGTAAAAATTCAACCAGTTGGAAATGCAATCACTAGATTTAAACTGGATGTGATATGAATTATAGGAAAGAAAATGCATTCATAGACACTGAAGCTAAGTAAAAGTGAACCAAGGTAATCTTCTACCTCCACGACAATGATGCCAAAAATGTTATCATACAACTTGTAGTTTCCCCACAAAAGTTATCCTATCCAGGATGGTAGAGGGGACAACAACTAAAGAGGTGAACTATGAATATCCTGACCCCCAACAATAGATTAGTTGTCACTTCGGTTAAGATACCATTCACTTTATGCCACTGATAAACCTAATGACAGAGGGGGGATCCCAGCTTAGGCTAAATACTAGATTAAACTAATGTAATAGAGTACGTAAGGTAATTAGCAAGTGAAACCCTAGATCTTTGCTTAATAGAAACCGATGAGAATATTTGGCTTATTAAAGTTTACACAGTTGAAATGTAGCCCAAAGTAATTAAATTCAATGACTATATGATTTTATATGGATCTAGGTTGTAAGTGCTAGAGAAAATGATCAAATTCACTACCTTGGGGGGGATTGAGAGTGGAGAATGAGAGTATGCCTAGAGTGATGGTTTGGTGGACAATTAAACTAAACTAGCAATTGATTATGATGGCCTAAAATATAGATTTGACAATATCTAAGAGCACAAGCGGAGAGATGGATCATAAAACATGAAAAATAGTTGAAAACCCTAAGATTGAGAATTGCCTAAAGATTAGTGCCTTATGTGTAGAGAAAATGGATTCCCCAATGATGATGTCTCAGAAAATCCACTTAGATCTAGGGGAAGGTAAAATATCCAAGAAATTGTTTACCATTAATCCCAATAGTTTCACGTCCCTGTCACCTCAGTGGTCTTTAGAGGCAACACATAACTCCTTAGAACGACGTTCTGGTAATTTTTCTTGTTGTGATACCACTCGATCGCGTCCCCTTCGATCAATCTAGAAAGAAAATGGAACATGAACGATACACTAGGGGATGATAGACTTTGCCCCCATGCCCAAATTACTATTTTTCATTAACATCTATTTAAATGTGTGCAATTCATGATATGTTCACTCTGTCATAATTCTTAGTTTTTTGCAGATTGTTCTGTCACAGTTCACTCTGTTGCAGATTATTTTATCATAGATCACTTTGTCGCAGATCATTATGTCTCAGCTCATTCTGTCACAGATCACTCGGTTGCAGATAATTTAGTCACAGATCACTCTGTCACATATCACTCTTTCATAGATCATTTTGTCTCAGCTCATTTTGTCACAAATCACTTTGTCACAAATCATTTTATCTCAGTTCATTCTGTCATAGATCATTGTCACAGGTCACTCTGTCACAATTCATTCTATCTCAGTTGATACCGTCGCAGATCACTCTGTCGTAGAGCATTTTGTCATAGTTCATTAAGCCATGGTTCATTCTATCACATGAGAGATCAATGATATGGGGGTGATAATTTATTTGCATGGCCATATTATAAATTTATGAACGTATAAATACTTGTGAAAATTCATATTAAACATACACAACAAAATTAAACAGAGATATAGGCATCTCAATGGGTCACAATCAGTCTCGACACCCATCTCACCTCCACTCACAACCCAAGCAAGGTCCCCTTCTCTGTTGTGTAGTCCCTCGAGCGCTCATTCCCTCATCGCAGTATTGGGCAGGTGCAGGAGTTTTTCATTGCTGAACCAATAGATATTTTATGCCTTTCCAATTATCAACACATTCCAAATAAACAATGCCCAACCAACATATTGGCTAGATTTACCAAGTAATAAAAAAACCACTCACTCACTAATGATGTTACCTCTTCCTTCACTTCACTTCTTCAATATGCAGCACCAACTTGCATGTTTGATACCTGACAAACACAAGATGGGTAGCCAAGCTCATTAGTGTCATATATTTATTAAGATGCACTAGTATAGAACTATAAACATAAATTCACTTCTCGATATTCAAACACTAGGAATGGGTCCATCCCCTTAGGGTGTAGTCAATGTTAGTGACCATAACACATCACAACACTAGAAAGGCGTGTACTCCTTTCTGATGGGTGCTATGTAGGTCGTAATTACAACTCAAGCAGTGTTAAAAATAAAAACATGTTCTCCATATAGATATATATATATATATATGTGTGTGTGTGTGTGTGTGTGTG
>LPNX010184615.1:74083-90365 GCA_001517045.1 Pseudotsuga menziesii
TGTGTATTCTAACACGGGTTACGAAATATTGATATGTTTGCAGATACCCTTTCTTTTTCCTTTTGCAAGGAATAGGTCTCCCTTTTCTTGTTATATTTTTAATGGTTATACAATATCTAAAACATTTAGCATCATAACATCATAACCATAAGAAAATGGTCACTGAAAGAAAGAAAAATGCAACAACACAAGAGAACACAAGAGAACACGAATATTTTCCTCGAGGAAACCACAAGGGATAAAACCCCGCAAAACTTCCTCAGTATAGAATTCGACCAAGACAGTGTAAAACTTAGACAACAACTTCTCCTTCTTTCTGGCGCACTACTACCTCTCTCTCTCTCGCGAAGAACAACTTGAGTGAGTGATTACAAATGAAGGGAGGCACCTCCTATTTATATTCTTTTGTTGAATTGACATCTAACTTGGTGGGGATGACTTCACTAGCTATCAGAGCCGACTTGTCCAACTGGACATTACAAATAGCATTTATTATAATCACACTTGGGTTACTAATGACCCAACTTACAATGGAGGGTTTACCTCACGACTTTTACATGACCGATTACATCAATGACATCTCCGAATGGAGGAAGAACATCTCCAAAGGAAAATACAACAAAAGTACAATAGAATATCTTTCGAAGTTACAATATTTTAACACTCCCTCTTAACTAGGAATGTATTCTACATCAACAACAACCATCATTACCACTGTACAACTGACTGGTGAATCTCTATATGTCATAGGAAGTTTTGGAACATCATCATACATCTTCATCATCGATATCAGCTGGATCATCTTATGTAATCTTAGTATGTAAATACTAAATCATCTTATGTATGTGTTGAATCATCTACTATCAGCATCATCTTCTAGATCATGTTATGTAGTATCAGTATGTGGACACTGAATCATCTGAATCATCTTCTGTAGCATCAGTATGTAAATATTGAATCATCTTCTGTCACGTCATTATATGAATACTTAATAATCTTCTAAATACTAAACCTTCTTTTGTAACATCAATATGTAAATACTAAATCATCTTCTTCCATATCAGTTTGTGAATACTGAATCATCTTCTGAACCTTCTTCTGTAACATCAGTATGTGAATACTAAATCTTCTTATGTCACATCAGTATGTGAATACTGAATTTTCTTTGCCACATCAAATTTGTGAATACTGAATCTTCTTCCGAAACATCAGTACGTGGATACTGAATCTTCTTCTGAATCATGTACTTCCCAGCATCAGTGTGTAAACACTGAACCATCGTCCTTAACATCAACATCTTCCGAATCATCTACTTTCCAACATCAATGATGAATTCTCATTCTGTAACATCATCATCTGAACCATCATCATTTTCATCTTCAGTATGTGAATACTGAACTATCATTATCTGTATCTCCAGTATGTGAATACTGAAGACATCATCATCGGTATCATAAGTATCATCATCTGCATCTTCAATATGGGAATACTGAAATATCATTATCATCTGTATCTTCAATATAGAAACACTTAATCACCATCATCTGCATCTTCAGTATGGGAATATTGAAACATCATAATGTGTGTCTTCAGTATAGAAATACTGAATCACCATCATCTGCATCTTCAGTATGTAAATACTGAAACATCATCTATATCTTCAGTATGGGAATACTGAAACATCATCATCTGTATCTTAAGTATAGAAATACTAAAACATCATCATCTCTGTCAACAGTATAGAAATAATGAAACAATAAACAACTTCATTAACATGTTAGTACTAATAACCAAATCATCTGTAATGCTAGATCATCATCTGCATTACCAGCATAGAGATGCTGGAACATCATCATCATCAACACAAAGTGTTGTGACTTCAACTACATCAACATTAGCAGCACAGAGTGCTGAGACCACAATCATATCAGCAACAACACAAGGTGTTGGGACCATAACCACATCAACATCAACAACACAGGGTGTTGAGACCACAATCATATCAGCAACAACACAAGGTGATGGGACCACAACCACATCAACATCATCAACATAGGGTGTTGGGACCACAACCACATCAACATAATCAACATAAGGTGTTGTGACTTTAACCGTATCAACATTATCAGCATAGGGTGTTGACACCACAACATCAACACAAGGTGTTGGGACCATAACCACATCATCAACATCAACATGCTGAAGAAACATCATCATCAACATCATTATAGAAATACTGGAATTTCCTTAGCAATTATTTCAACAATCAACAGTCATCAGTGTAGTAACACTGAAACTTCAACAATCATCAATCATCAGTGTAACAACACTGCAACTAACTCAACAATCATCAATAAAGTAATACTGAGGCACACATCTCAATAATCAGTATAACAATACTGAAGTAGTCATTCCACCAAGCATCTCAACAAGCATCAATATAACAATACTGAAACAATTGAATCAACCATCATCAAAACATCTCAGCAACCATCATCAACAATCATTGAAAATTAACAGTATAACAATACTGCAACAATCATTAAACATCAACAACAATCGTCAAAAATCAACAATATAGCAATACTGTGACAACCATCAAGCATCTCAGTAGTCATCAACAATCAACAGTATAGCAATACTGTGACAACCATCAAGAATCTCAGCAGTCATCAACAATCAATAGTATATAAATATTGAGGATACATCTTGCCCTTCATCTTCTTTGGAGCAGCATCACGGTGAGTTATTTGGTAGATACATCCGGTTATTTTGTCTAACTTACTAACTCTTTTGAGCCAAACAAGCCTAGTTAGACAGATGGATCTCCCTGGGGACCAAACAAGCCTTGTCTGGCTTACTAACCCTTTCGGGCCAAACAAGCTAGCCAGACATACTAATCCCCCTAGGATCGATAGGTCTTTAGTCTATATTACTAACCCTTTCGGGCCAAACAAGCCTAGCCAGACGTACCCTCCCCTAGACTGACCTACTCATCACTGCATCCAACATCTACTGTCACTCCCTCTTTTGAGAGAGGTCATTTCGAACTGCACCAAACTTGACTTGAAAGTATTCAAACTTTACACGAGCCAAAGGCTTAATCAATACATCTGCTACTCGTTCCTCGGTGGGAACACACTTTAGCTTTACAACTCCCTTCAGTCACATTCTCTTCTTGTACATCTACAATTGCATCGTACATTTACAACTTGCATCATTCTTCTTTTGTGTATCTATAATTGCATCATTCTTCTCTTGTACATACGCAACTATATCGTACATTTGTAACTTCATCATTTCTTCTCTTGTAGGTGATTGCATACAATCCTTCCTACAAGTCAAATACAATTATTGTGATTAGAAACATTTCATAACATATTCAAAATGACAACTTCCAATGCATAAAGATATATATAATCATGCAACTATTTCTGTTGATGCAACAATCATCTAAGCCACTTACCCATCACCTGCATATTAGTAGTAAACTACAAATATTCTACTATACATTTCCTAAATCTAGAAACATATCATGCACACATCTTTGAACATCTAAATATATAGGAAATGACTGTTCAAATACTTATCTTTCTTTGTTTGGTAGAATCCATCTTGATTTCTGTCTTCTTGAATTACTGGAGTCTTCATAGTCTGATTATGAGGACCTGTTCCTATCTTGCTCATGATTGGAAATACCGAGTAAGTCTTCTTACAGCATATATCACATAGAACTGTGTATATGTGTCTTACTAGTGCATATCCTCTTATCCAATGATGAAATGGATAAGAGTATAATCTTCATCTTCATCGGTATAATTCTTCTGGATCATATTCCTCATTATTTGAGGAATATTTACTTTCTTTCTTCTTAGCTACAATATATTCATCCTTGGTTGTATTTATAGAAACACTTTTCTTTCTGCAATATGTTGGAGTACATAGTACTACCAACTCAATCAAAGTCATCATACCTTTGCAGTACCGTTTAGGTACCACGCCATTTTATCTGCATATTTTACTTAGATAAGTAAAATGTCTTATGGATTTCATCATGCTTCTAATCTCAAGAATCATGTCAAGATGCTAGAACTTTGAGATCTACCGTAGTCACTCCCTCTTAGGTGGAGAAGCATCCCCCCTCTGCATCTCTATTAAGACATTGGGGTGACAGCTAGTCTCCTCTGCTGTTAGTATTCTTTGTATTTATGTCACTAGATATTAGGATCCTTCATCTCGAACTTTGTTGTAAGTTTTCTCTTGTCCTTTATAAGATTCTATCTTCAACCTTGTAGTAAAGGTTGGGATCTCCATCACTCTAGTTGATCCTCAAGTTTCTCATGTGACTGTATGCGCTATCCCATGGGTGCCTACTGAGTTTGTACAAATCCTTCTGTACATAGGTGGTTCTTTGTAGAGAGTCTCAAACTATATAGTTTGCTTGATCTGTTCTTTTACTTTGATTACACCAATTTTCTAGTGTAATATCCATTACCGAAGAGGTGTGTCTAGCACCTAGAGCAATTTCTTTCCAAAATCGAATCTCTCTTTTGATAGAACCCACGAACCTTGCTTTGTATCTTTTGGTACTTCGATCGACGGTATACTTAGTTTTGTATATTTACTTGGAAGAATGTACAAAACTTCCCGTCATGTTTCGAACTTATATCCATACATCAATATGTATGATCGATTGGTACTTCTTAGATCATATCATCCTACCATTCTTCCTTCTTGGGACATTCTTTCGCAAGTTGTCCTTTCTCATCACAACCAATCTATTGAGTTGTGAGATGTCCTTCTATACTTGGCGAGAATTTTCTTCCTTATTCTTCTTGGCCTAGGTTGTTAGGGATTGATTGTCATCTCTTCTTCAATCAATCGTGCATTTCTTCATATGTGATCTTCCTACTAGGACAACTCTCTTGACTAGATTTGGAAGACCATTCAAAGTTGTAATTTATGCTTATGCTTCTTTGTCATTGTCTTCAACGGCTTCTAATTGCTCCTTGAGATGAGGTCTTCTTGTGAATTAATCATTGAATGTTTTCTTCACATTCTTTGAGTTGAGTTTCGAAGGTCATCATCATTCATACTATTCATTGCATCGAACACATCCTTGGGAGTCTTCAAGGATGATACCTGTGAAATCAAATGGATTTGACTTCATCTTCATCTATATCTGTAGCTTCTTCTTTGACATAGTTCTTCATGGCATGTTAAACACTTTATAATTCCATGCTTATAAGTTCTCGACTCTTTCAAGCTTGTCCTCAATATTGGTAATGTTTGTTGTTATGATAAAAATGAGAACCTCAAATGGAAATAGAGAGGACGAAACTTACCAGTGAGAATGTTTCAACTTGATGTTTACTTGAAGGATCTTTCGAAAGACTGCTTTTGGTGGACCTAGGGTTTGATATAGAACCCTAATTTTTCAACTTAGGTATCTTTCATATCTAAGTGGATGGAAAGATGCGCCTCCTCAAGGAAAGCTAAGCAGTATACTTATTTTCCAAAAATTGTGGACATAACTACAAAATATTTGATGCCCTAGTTTTCTCCGACAGTAGTGTTAGGTCAAAAAATGAAAGTTCACAGAATGAGAAACTTCTTACATAGAGAGATGCACCTTCCTAGGGATAATTTGATGGTCCTCGTTCTTTAACTTATTGGTGGATGGAAGTGCCCAGAACAGGAATCCCTAGTTTTTTTTTCTCGTTTCTTCTTTAGAAATGACTAATCTGGTTTCTGCGATATCTACGAAAGTACTTCTCCTCTTTGTCTGAAACTACGCACTGAGGTATCCTCTCCTGCCCTCTTTCTTGCACCACATGTTAGAGCAGAATTGGTTTCACCAATTGGGACTTATGCTAATTTTCCCAAGGTGACTTATTTCAGGACTGTTCATCATGGCGAACTTGTATGGATAGACACGTGTCACTCATTCACCTTCGAGGTTTGAAATTTTTACCAAAGAAACTAAATCCCATGCCCTTTCTGGAACTACTTATGAAATTACATTTGGAACTTCCTAGACCGCGATATAGCGATTGTCCCTAGGTCACCTGTTTAAGGTTGAAATATGGGAGAGGCTGGAACCCTGAGTTGGAGGAATCATATCTCCTAAATTATAGCTAATCTGAGAATGAAACTTTTACACAGGGTACATCAAGAATTTATCTTTGGCCTATAAAATTTTAGGCTTCTTAGGATTCTCCAATCTCGAGATATGACGAAAGTACCAAAATTAATAGTTTTGGTCTTTTAGGGTTTTCAAGCTTGAAACCCTAATCTTCAATAGTTGTAGCTGTAGCACTGTTTCGGCTACACAAAGGCTTCTTTTAGGGTAGCTTTGATACCATGTTATATTTTTAATGGTAATACAAGATCTAAAACATTTAGCATCATAACATCATAACCATAAGAAAATTATCACTGAAATAAAGACAAATGAAACAACACAAGAGAACACAAATATTTTCCTCAGGGAAACCACAAGGGAGAAAACCCCGCGAAAAATCTTCAATATAGAATTTTACCAAGACAATGTAAAACTCAGACAATAGCTTCTCCTTCTTTCCGGCACACTACTACTCTCTCTCTCTCGCTAAGAACAACTTGAGTGAGTGATTACAAATGAAGGGAGGCGCCTCCTATTTATATTCTTTTATTGAATTGACATCTAACTTGGTGGGGATGACTTCACTAGCTGTTAGGGCCTACTTGTCCAACTCGACATTACAAATAAAATTTATTATAATGACACTTGGGTACTAATGACCTGACTTACAATGGAGGGTTTACCTCATGAATTTTACATGACCAATTACATCAAGGACATCTCTGAATGGAGGAAGAACATCTCCAAAGGAGAATACAAAAAAAGTACAATAGAATATCTTCTGAAGTTACAATATTTTAACATATATGAGTTGAAAATCCCTCGGGTTTGTTACTCCAATTTTCCTTTTTTTGCATTTCCACTCTAACAGTCCACACATGCCCCACTGTCATAATTTTATAATCTCACCTGCGTTGTTTACTAAGGCGTAGCTCACATGAGAGATTGTCATAGTTTACAATGGTGTTTCACCCCGAAACCCATTTCAAGTATGAGATTCTTCCCATGGAGTTTGGATTCAACATGCCATAGCGCACGAATCCCTGTAACGTGTCCCCTTGACACATTTCACAAATTGCCAAACATTCAATCATATTTAGAAATTTGATTCAAATCATAATTTATAATTATGTGTTCTACATAATTGAAATTTACACAACCATGAGCTTCCTTCTCATATTGCTTGGATTTAGAATTTGACAATACGATGCCCTCCACAACTTGCACTAGCCACCATTCTTTGGGAGTTTTCCTGCCACATGTCTTCTCGACACAATTATATCATCCAAGCCATTAACAATACAATATTCAAATCATTATTTTAATTAGGTTCTCTACATGAACCAAATTGCACAAACATGAATTCATGGCACTTATCCTTGCACATGGTATTTCCCATCCCTCATTACAGGCTTACACATGTTTCCATATCTATCCAATGCTACTTGCAATCTTATTTTCAATCAACCAACAAGTTGTAAGTAACCATGCACATCATTTCCTTGTTGCGCATTTATAACAGTCACAATGCATATGTAATCAACTAAAGCTTTAATATTCAGGGGTGCATAATCACACTCCTTTCACTACTTCCCAGTTCCTCAGGAGTATGGGGAGACCTCTCCCTGCATCAATAGAAGCTCATGAATCTTCGGATTTATTAACAACCCTATTTACTTTCGTTGTTAATGAGTTTTAGTGAATTTTATTATTCACCGCCATGCATATAGATAATGAATTTTACCGCATGCACTTACACATAGGCATGCATAAACATGGATTTACATAATCTTTCCATGCACATTCACTCAATGCTACTTAGCACATGCATCTACACATAGGAATGCATCACCCTAACATGACCATTATTCCTCACATGCTTTGGTTATTAAATTCACAATCAACACATACTCATGCAGGATAATCATTTTTATGAATGCATTCAACTTTACACAATTAGGGGCATAAGGCTCCTTTCCATTACCACCCTACAACTCACCACACCTTGGTGAGATAACATGCACAATAATGCATCCAAATCACATTCATACGAAGTCATGATGTTTAAAATTATGACTAAAGGAATCCTAATCCAATCCCCTTGCATAATTAACACAAACAACCATTACCTGTATGGATGCCATCAATACTTTTGATGTTACCTGATAGGTTGACCTTTTACTAAGGCCTAAGAAATCCATCCACAACCTCTTTATCATGTATTTTTTGTTCCATCATATCCTTACAAGGATGATGGCCATATGCAACTACATCATCAACGTTTTCAACCATGCTTCTATTCTCTTTGGTCCTTATCGTAGCATATAATTTCTCTCTTGCATCATAGCTGATCGAATTCATGGCCTCTCTAGAAAACACACAAATGAACGTTAGCTATGTTTTTCTCACCAAGTAGAAACTCAATACATATACACATGTACAACATTTATACTTGTTACTTTCCAAGCATACAATTCTAATGCTACAAGCATAACCAATTTAAGGTGAGAAATTTTCCTTTTTTTATCAACTCTTCCTTATGGAGATCATTCTCCAATTTCTGCTACAACCAACCATTAGCCTTATGTAGCATTCATTGGACATTATAGAAAATCTCAATATAATATATTCACAGTGCCCTATTGCTCCAATTGCTTTGTAAAATTCAGGCCAATTCCAACTTGACCCTTCCTACCCAATCAAGCCCAAAGGCTCTGCTCTACTTGCTCTTTGAAACAAATCTATTGGAAATTTCTAATTCAGATTCTGATTGTGCACCATTGTTCTCTTCTAGATATTTGTTCCAATGCCTATCTTCATACTCCATTCTGATATTGGATATTGAATTTACATTCCTTCAATAATGCCAATTTTTCAATTATGCACTTTTTCCACATATGCAATCAACCCCAGAGATGAACTTCGACGACCCGTAGATGTAAATATAGAGAGAACTAGGGAAACTTTTCTACTAGGAAAAGTTAGTACATATAACAAGGATCACTCAACATCTTTTAGATCTCTGCTCCAATATTCCAATTACTTGCTGTAAAATTCTGGGTTTGACTACTTTTAATTTTTCACTTTATTATTATTATTATTATCGAAATTTTAAAATTTCCACCAAAATTGGCTATCTCCTAATCCAAGTATTTCTGATTCGCTGCATGTAGGTGTAGATTCTGGCCCAAACAACCCCAGTGCTGCAAACATTTGTTCCAATACCACTCTGTCACATGCCGAGTCACATTGGTTGCCTTTAGAGGCAACGAGGAACTCCTTGGAATGACATTCTGATAATTTTTCTTGATATTATACCGCTCGGTTGCGTCCCCTTCCATCAATCTAGCAAGCAAAGGGAACATGCATGATACACAAGGGGATGCTAGACTTCACCCCAATGCCCAAATTATAAATTATCATTAACATCTATTTAAATGTGTGCAATGTATTATTAATTCACTATGTCATAATTCTTACTTTGTTGCAAATAATTCTATCACAGTTCATTTTGTCACAGATAATTCTGGTACAGTTCACTCTGTCGCAAATCATTCTATCACAGATCACTTTGTCGCAGATAATTCTATCTCAGCTCATTATGTCGCAGATCACTTTGTCTCAGTTCATTATGTCACAGATCACTCTGATGCATATCACTCTGTCAAAGATCACTATGTCATAGTTCATTCAACCATAGTTCATTCTGTCACAGGAGGGCATGAACGATATGGGGGTGATAATTTCTTCGCATGTCTATATTACAAATTTATGAACATCTAAATGCTTTTTCAAATTCATATTAAACATACACATCATAATTAAACCCTAATAATGCACACACAACCTGCATATACCAGCATGCTCATTACATGCATAGCAATAAAATCATGCACGACAATATTTTTTTTAATGTTATTCACAAGCATGTAATTGAACAATTCAAGGAGGGTCATCTCATTTTATTTAACAGAAATAAATAGTCATTCATAACACATAATTTGTTCTAGTTAGAGACAATAATAAACACTTATCTTGATTGAAGTTGTCAAAGCAACTGGATGTGTGATACAACGTTCCACCCACCCATAGCTCTCTTCCCAGCCTATATTCTTTCAACACTCAGAGACCACCCTCGAGCTGGGGCTATGTATCCACTAAGGAGGAACTACTTAGGCTCACTCATAGCCATAGGTATAAGAACTCATGCTAATCCAACACACAGCTAGGTTTATCAAGCAAGGAGGCAATGAAGGAGTTTTCTTAGATAACGAGCTCAACCACAGAGCTACATGCATATTAAATTTGCTTCAGACAACCCAAGCACCCCCATCACATCCACTCTTAGTCTGATTAAGTTCCCCTTCTCTGCTACTCAGTCCTTCAGGAACTCCTTTCGTCAACGTTGACCAAGGCAGGTATGGCTGGTCCCAACTTTTAAACCAATAGAGATTTGGTTCTTCACTGGTTCTACCATGCAATTTGACCTGTGATCTCTCTCCCACTTGAATCCACTCTTGGATTTTTCCCAATTTCTAATCGTGTGACTATCAATCACGAATTTCAACTTCTGGGTTTCCAAAACTGGGCTTTCCCACAAATTTTGGGGCCCTTGGCCCTCTCAAATTCTCCTTGGGGTTTATATCTATGGATTCCCCACTGGATTTTACTTCTTCCACGAATTTTTGGGCGATTTTGGCACTTCGAAATACAACTTATTTCTAAGTTGCGATTTCAGGTTTTTACACGGCTGGGAATGCATAACATGCTCAGAATTGTAGTCTTGTTTTTCCACAATGGAATGGGGAATATGGAAAATGAATTTCCATGAGGAAAGATGATTTATTGGTTAAGTAAACTGAACCCTATCCTGCCATACAAATTTATGGGTTTGCCCATGCTTCATTAATTTATGGCATGAATTTTTCCAGCTACTTTCTTACAACATAATTAAATATCAACAAGGGGACTCAATATGGGTTCTCAAGATGACATTTGGAAACATAGGGTTCAATCCCACAACCCCTCACCTCTCCCTAGTGGATACACATAGCCCCCTCTTTTTAGTTTTTTCCATAGCCAACCCTTGGTATTTTATTTGCATTATAATTATTTACGTGCATTTACAATTTCCCGTGGCTTACTAGCACATGGATAACCCAATATAAAATACATGCCTTTATAATTCTAAGCATTCACTAGTGGTGCTTTGGCATTGAGATCCATGATAGGAATCACACAACACATATTTACAATACTTACATATCAAGCCATCACATTCTAAGGGTCAAACTAGAGGTATTACAAATAGAATGATTCAAATTTTTTTAGAAAGTTTTAATTATTCGTCAGGTGGATTGGAAATTAAAATAAGAGAAAACTAATAGAAAAACGTACCTGGGAATTTTCGAATGGAAATATTGTGACACACTTACGAAGTAATGCCCAATTGGCGAAGATATGGTGAAGATCCAAGATCTAACAAAGTCGCTCCAAATGACCAATGCACCCCTCTCTCATGCAAAAGTAAACAATCGGAATCAATTTGTGGCATCTGAAAGAAATGCGATCATAATAGAGTAAAAGAGCATATCAATTGAAAAAATTCACAATACACAACTCCATGCCAAATCTCAAAGATCAAAATGAATGCATGCAAATATATTCACCAAATTTCTCCAAGATTTCATAGTGTAAGATGATGCAATAATGAATAAAAAACATCACACACAAGAGACCCAAGAATTGTTTTCCAAAAGATTTTCTCTTTTTCAAAAACCAAGAGCCAAATTTCCCGATATGCTACAATGAGGGGTGCACATCTCTTAAATAGATCGAAAGTTTGTCTACATTCTAACCAATATCCATCCAACGGTTGAGATTCAAACATCATCAATGGTGGAGATCACACTTTCATCTTTTACATGGATCAATACAAAGAGGGCACACTTTTCCAAAAGATGCCTTAGGAAGGAATGATACATCGTAACATAAGATATCATCATGTGTTACATAAAAGAGGGGTCAACTAGGGACATAAATCACCCTAGGAGCCACCTTAAAAACATAACATAAGATATGACAAGTAAATACATCATGTGCCAAGGTGAGGGATGCCCCATGGGGGACGTCCTCTTTCAATGAGAAATTAAAAATAAGTTGGGCTTGATGCTGAGTGAAATTGGAGACAAATGGTCTGTAGAGCCATAACACATCGTTAAGAATATCCCAAAGCCACTTCCTTGACCTCACTAGCCAAATCGATTTCCTCAGTGAATTTCATAGTCCATTTTTTGTTGGTACAACCTCCATAAATAATAAAAATCATCATAATTCTCTGTCGGTTGAAAACTAAGACAATCTCACTAAATAGATGAATTTGGATACATGGCATAATGTTACTATGACTACTCATACCACTTGGAGCACTGTAGCACCAAGGGAGCGCCACTCTCTGAAGCATCTCATCATAAAAATGGGACCAAAATAATAATAAAGTGATAATAATCACTAAACACAAAAACTGAGACTGCAGTATTGCTGTTGAGCATGTCTGGAGCAAATATAGCCAATGTTGTTTTTTGTAGTCATTTCCTTGGGAACTGTGTTTGACTTGGTCAATAGGGTTGACCTGGTCAAAGTATCCAAAATGAAAGTTGAGCAATAGTCTAGATAATCTTGAGTACATCAAAGATAAATAAAGCTCACATGATTATGTTAGTAGCCAAACTTAAAACATTAATAGCATGACAATGGTACTTAAACATAAATAAATATTAGACTTAAATCACAGTAATAATTCAAGCTTATATAAATCCCCTTAAGTATGCTCACTGACAAGACTTAGGAAATTCATTGTGATGGGTGAAGTGGTGAAACAAAGGCTTAAGGTCAAAGGGAAATACTTGTTGACTTTAACATAGTGATCTTTTATACATGGGAAACATGAATCCACTTTCATTCATGATAAACAGAGAACATTAGGGAATGGTAGCGTGTCACACATGGATGAGTTGATTTGAAGAGTGTCCATTCAACTTTAGAAATTGTCTAATGCTCACATATAAGTTGAAATCAAGCTTTGTGAGGTTCTTTTCTAAGACCCTTGTGTTGAGTACACAAGAAATTGTAGTGAAGAGATACTAGGGGATACTTGGAATTAGTTGTCCCTTACTCCATCTCACATCCCAACCGGTAGGATCCATGATACATTTTCAAATATCTCAGCCAACAATCTTTCGATTTGACATTTATTCATCAACTATTTTTTAGGCCTTTCACATTTCATTTCATAACCCCTTTTGGGTGTGTCTAAAAACACAATTTGCAAATTTATTCATGGTCTTGCATTTCACAAGATAAAGCACATATAACATAATGGATTTAATGATGGTAGACATAATGCTTCAAGTTTTAGATGACAACTCTTTGGGAAACTATGGCGAAAATCCAAAGTGAGGACCAAACATCGGGGGCAACCGACCAGAGAGGTCAAGGATTCAAAACCCAATTCACCTATGCTCAAGAACCAACACTAGTGGGTTCTCTTGGCCCAAAAGGATCAAGGCTTTGATAAGTTTTGTTGCACAACTTAGAGACGAGACACAAAACAACATGGGGCCTGTCATCATAAATTTAAGTGGGGGAAAAGGTGTCCTCAATCTCACAAGCCAAAGTTTAAGTCTAGGTAAATGCCAAATGAAAGATATAGATTGGTAGAGAAACTGAGAAGTGATACCAACATAACAAGATAGACTAAGTTTGTTCAAGATGAGCATACATAAAGGCCTTACATAAAATACTGCATAACTACTCTCAATATAAGTCACTCAAAACAATATAGTGCCACAATAAGCTAATCAATGTCAAGTCATAGCTACTAAGATAATCAATAGAGACAAGAAATACATCCAAGTATTACTTGTATACCTGCTCAACCATACACATTTCGCTACATGAGGTGCCAATATGTCAACTCTGTACCATCTTTGCTTCTTTGATCGAATGGACTATGTCACTGCCATGGTCATCTCAATGAACTAAGAGGTCTCAGTCATGGCAAAGGAGTGCTCTACATTTGCTACTGAAGAAGGCTCTGAATGGTTCGTGCTCATCATCGATCCATGTTGTATCTGCACAAAATAAACCTAGCTTTGAAAAAGAGAAAATATCCATTTGCAGCATCATGGTAGCCTAGCTAACATTTATGTGATAACAAGCCCCATGACTATAGGTGATAAGCCTCCGATAGACATCGGAGCACTAACTCAGAGTTATTCCCTGTGGCAATTGGTCCTCCGCAGTGATGCCCCACGACCATTTTGAAATTTACACACAAATGTTTTTATTGATAAATGTCCATTCGAGCTGTAAAGTCTAGTCATCATATCTAGCTTAGGCTTCTATGGTGAAAAGGTCAATTTCCTTTCGATGGTCTGAATTTAGGGAGCCACAATGCTGAAAAGAAATGTAGCCACCTCCTCACCTCTCCTATTTCAAACAAACAATGATTCCTTAACATAATATTTGCTTCTTCTCCTTGTATTGTTCAATCATAACAACATAGACGCCCTCTGCACTTCAATTCACATACATTTTTTAACTTGCTCAAATCTAGAAAAATAAATTATCGACAATTTTATTATTAAAATAAAAAGAATGTATATCCAAAATCTACGAAAAAATTAAAACATATCTAATTTTTAATATCTTAAAAGATGTATAGAGAAATGAGGTACGGTGCCGGGGGACTATTGCACAAGCCTCTGATAGAAAGCCATTAGTGTCGAAGAATTATTGCACAAGCCTCCAATAGAAAGCAATAAGCATAAGATTCGATGACTTAATCTTCAGGACTATGCAAGCTATAGCTTTGTGCCTCGACCTGTTTCCACGTGTGTGATGGAATGGTTCATACAATACTCATCATTATATTGCTAGAGAATTAGTTGCGTTACAACTTTCCTGCTTGTTAAATAAGCAATGGAACTTTATTAAGCCATTCAATCATGATTACCGATAATATTTTTCATGTTCCTCAAATAGGTCCACTCAAAACTCCCCTCCTGTTGCTTGGTCCTAGCTAAAAGTAATTCACTCCATTAAAAATAATTAAATCAATAAAATGTGTTGTTCACACTAATGAGAACGTGAAATGTTATAACCATGAATGTATATTTCAAAGTAAATATTGATTATTACATTGAGAGGTGTTTATATTTTACAATTTATGATGGATAAGGAAGGGTGCTCTTTGTATATTGTAGAAAGATGGGACAAGTATTGTTAAGATTTTTTTGGTGGCATCGTTCCAAATTTGTAATAAACAATTATATATATATATATATATATATATATATATATATATATATGATAATTGGTAGCCAAGGCATGGATGGATATTCGTGGCACTTAATTTATGACTTATAGATGTTCACCAATCACAAGTTAAGTGGTTGTGCTAGTTATATTTAATGAGATTGTAAAATTATATCAAGATGAAACTGGTGAGGTGGCCTCCTTCATAATGTTGTTTTTATATATTTTGAATAACCATTATTTATATTATTTGTTTAACTGTGGTTCACCATTGTCAAAGGTTACATTCATAGAAAAACAAAAACTGACTATTCACAAAGAATCAAGGTATCCTCAATGTCTAACATAACATGTCGCGGTCTAGATTTGAACATGATTTAGGAGTATGTCAATCAATACTTCCAACCACCCAATCTAGACTATGTTAACATAAAATGGGTTTGTAACATATCTTTCTCAAAATATAATGGACACAATAATAATAATTTATTAATCCATTATTTATTAAATAACAAAAAGCTAAGTTTAATGAACACATTGTAAAATTTTATGTTTATTACATATGAAAGCTAAGTTTAATGGACATAGTATAAAATTTTATGTTTATAACACATGCAACTTAGATTATTAAATTTAAAAAATTATAACTATCACTTTTATATTTAATTGTGTAAGTTATTTTATTTTATTTAAAATTATTTTTAGATAGTTAATCATCATCCAATTTTAATAATAAATTATAACTATCACTTATTTATTTAATTGTGTAATTTAATTTAATTTATTTTAAAATTAATTTTTAAATAGTTAATCTTTATCCAATTTTATTAATTAATTTTA
>LPNX010184615.1:92596-144311 GCA_001517045.1 Pseudotsuga menziesii
GTAGTAGTGGGGTTTAAAAATCTTAAATATTAAACTATTAACTTGAATAAAGATTACCAACTATTTTTCCATGACGAGTGGTAAGTTAGAGAATTGAGGCCCCCTTGGGGTTGATCCACCCCATAATGACCGACTTGACACTTGGCACGAGAGGTGAGACAAGTAGAATTGGGAAGGACACCATGCTTCAAGTAGGGACATGGCTATTTGAGTTAGGAAATGATCGAAGGTGAAGGCAATGAGGGAGGATGCGATTGCTGGAGAAGGTAGGGGGTGTCCTTTCACTTGGTTATCATGACGAAGATTATCCCTCTTCCTGTGATTATGATGGTTATGCTCAAAGAGATTCAGACATAAATATGAAATCTCTCATTTACATATTATGTCAAACACTTGATCAAACTATGGTTTATAATTTAAAATTAAAAATATGAACCACCAAGGTCAAGAACTGTTCCAATACTCAAGCAAGTCAATCACACATGAATACACAGGAAATTTGGTCTAAGACCGGGAAAAACCCTAGAAAGAAGAAATTATCATTAAAAGAGAGATTCAGAAATATTTTCCAACAACACAGAAATTATTTTTCTTCTTACCCTTACTGACAAAATCATTTGCCAAAACAATTGCAAATACCTTGAAAACGGTGCCAATCTGCCGATGTACAAAAATGATGTACTTTCACGCATGTGGTAAGGACCATACAGATCTGTGCATGTATTGTACTTATGTACTTTTTGTCTACCTCAGGATGTGTGCCCAACATCAATAAATGTTGTACGACCCTATAAAAAACAATAGTATGGAATCTTCCTCGAAATATGAGCCTTCACACGTGTTGTATGGATTAGACAGGATGCATTAAATGCTTCTGTACTTGCCTCAATATTTGTGCTACAATTTGTCTCAGGAAACGTGCCATTCTTCTAGGGTTCTTCTTTCTCTTTCAGTCTCAATCTCCTCTTTCTCTTCTCATTGCCGGGTGATCATTAATTTGTCCTCAACCCTAGTTTTATACTTTAAATTTCATAACTATCTCATCTAACCAATTTGATCTACTGGTTAAGATGCTTTTACAAAATCTAGGGTCCTCACTTAATGCACCCTTATTTAACAATAATTCACTTTAATTATTAAATACTTCTAAGTGAGATCCAATACAATAAAAGTATAAAACATCATTAATTTATACATAAGTCACTTTTATATATAAATGTACATAAGGAACAAATTACATATCCTCTTTATCACACCACATTAAAAAACATAAAGAGGACCTTCATAGTTAATATTTTCAACAATGCTCTATGTGGGATTTTGGTGCTTGATATTGGGAACAAATAAGGAAGTTGCCAAGGTCCGTGGAACTAAGGCATTGTTAATTCCTCTCCTCATGAGTGTGCAACTTTTGAACCTTCATTTCATGTCATAGGAGTTGGTTTCCTTTTTTGTCATTTGGCTTGGCAAGCGACAATATAAACCGAACATCTTTGATATTTTGGCCAGGGTGGGTGCTCTGCTTAAGGGTTCTCCCTTCTTTGTTCCCCTCATCGTTTGTGGTTATGGGATACGATTATATTCCTTCAGCTTCAATGTATAGACATGGTGAAGGAAAGCAACCTTAACGAGGGAAGAAGGGACATGGAAGCATCCACGTGTTGTGGGTTATTCAAAAAACGAAGGCTTCCAAAGTGGTTTTAGTAGCATAATCTTAGTCGCAATTCAACATTTGATTGATAAGATGGAGACTTAGGTAGAGCATGAGCAAGTTTCGTTTGGGTTGGACGATATTCATGCTGAAACAGGGCATATTGTGGAAGATGTAGGCACATCTAGGACCAAGGACAACAAATTTACGAAGACCATCACTCTTTATTGGAAAATGATACTTTGCTAAGAAAAGCTCTCATGGATAGCATTGAGGCCCAAAAAGGAAATTCTAATTTAGTTTTATGAGACCTAGGAACAACTTAGACTGGTGGAAGCCACACTCAAGTTGATGGCCAACACCCAAATTGAGTTGGGGGGCAAGCTCAACTTGCTTTCCAAGGCTACAACTGGTATGGTTTTTAAGTTAAGGGTTCATATGTTATGGTATCCCAACTCGTCTCTTGTGGCACATGAGGTTTTTACTATTGTGGCTATCTCTAATGATGCATCGCATTAGGATCTTTATGACTGTTTGTTTTTTACAAAACATAGAGAATGTTTGTTTTGTTTGTGACTTTGTTAGACATGTTAGATTGTTGATTTATAGGCCCTGGTACTTCAGGTAGTTTGATAGTTGTTATAGTTTTGATAAACAAAGTGTAAAGAAATTTGACTTTGTACCTTTCTGGAAAGCAACCTTGACGAGGGAAGAAGGGACATGGAAGCATCCACATGTTGTGGGTTATTAAAAAAACGAAGGCTTCCAAAGTGGTTTTAGTAGCATAATCTTAGTCGTAATTCAACATTTGATTGATAAGATGGAGACTTAGGTAGAGCATGAGCAAGTTTAGTTTGGGTTGGACGATATTCATGCTGAAACAGGGCATATTGTGGAAGATGTAGGCACATCTAGGACCAAGGACAACAAATCTACGAAGACCATCACCCTTTATTGGAAAATGATACTTTGCTAAGAAAATGATAATTTGACTTTGGTGATGGAAAGCAACCTTGACGAGGGAAGAAGGGACATGGAAGCATCCACATGTTGTGGGTTATTCAAAAAATGAAGGCTTCCAAAGTGGTTTTAGTAGCATAATCTTAGTCGTAATTCAACATTTGATTGATAAGATGGAGACTTAGGTAGAGCATGAGAAAGTTTTGTTTGGGTTGGACGATATTCATGCTGAAACAGGGCATATTGTGGAAGATGTAGGCACATCTAGGACCAAGGACAACAAATTTACGAAGACCATCACCCTTTATTGGAAAATGATACTTTGCTAAGAAAATGATAATTTGACTTTGGTGAAGGAAAGCAACCTTGACGAGGGAAGAAGGGACATGGAAGCATCCACATGTTGTGGGTTATTCAAAAAACGAAGGCTTCCAAAGTGGTTTTAGTAGCATAATCTTAGTCGTAATTCAACATTTGATTGATAAGATGGAGACTTAGGTAGAGCATGAGCAAGTTTCGTTTGGGTTGGACGATATTTATGCTGAAACAGGGCATATTGTGGAAGATGTAGGCACATCTAGGACCAAGGACAACAAATTTACGAAGACCATCACCCTTTATTGGAAAATGATACTTTGCTAAGAAAATGATAATTTGACTTTGGTGAAGGAAAGCAACCTTGACGAGGGAAGAAGGGACATGGAAGCATCCATATGTTGTGGGTTATTCAAAAAACGAAGGCTTCCAAAGTGGTTTTAGTAGCATAATCTTAGTCGTAATTCAACATTTGATTGATAAGATGGAGACTTAGGTAGAGCATGAGCAAGTTTCGTTTGGGTTGGACGATATTTATGCTGAAACAGGGCATATTGTGGAAGATGTAGGCACATCTAGGACCAAGGACAACAAATTTACGAAGACCATCACCCTTTATTGGAAAATGATACTTTGCTAAGAAAATGATAATTTGACTTTTGTGAAGGAAAGCAAGTTGATGGCCAACACCCAAATTGAGTTGGGGGGCAAGCTCAACTTGCTTTCCAAGGCTACAACTGATATGGTTTTTAAGTTAAGGGTTCATATGTTATGGTAGCCCAACTCGTCTCTTGTGGCGCATGAGGTTCCTACTACTGTGGCTATCTCTAATGATGCATCGCATTAGGATCTTTATGACTGTTTGTTTTTTACAAAACATAGAGAATGTTTGTTTTGTTTGTGACTTTGTTAGACATGTTAGATTGTCGATTTATAGGCCCTGGTACTTCAAGTAGTTTGATAGTTGTTATAGTTTTGATAAACAAAGTGTAAAGAAATTTGACTTTGTACCTTTCTGGAAAGCAACCTTGACGAGGGAAGAAGGGACATGGAGGCATCCACATGTTGTGGGTTATTCAAAAAACGAAGGCTTCCAAAGTGGTTTTAGTAGCATAATCTTAGTCGTAATTCAACATTTGATTGATAAGATGGAGACTTAGGTAGAGCATGAGCAAGTTTCGTTTGGGTTGGACGATATTCATGCTGAAACAGGGCATATTGTGGAAGGTGTAGGCACATCTAGGACCAAGGACAACAAATTTACGAAGACCATCACCCTTTATTGGAAAATGATACTTTGCTAAGAAAATGATAATTTGACTTTGGTGAAGGAAAGCAACCTTGACGAGGGAAGAAGGGACATGGAAGCATCCACATGTTGTGGGTTATTCAAAAAACGAAGGCTTCCAAAGTGGTTTTAGTAGCATAATCTTAGTCGTAATTCAACATTTGATCGATAAGATGGAGACTTAGGTAGAGTATGAGCAAGTTTCGTTTGGGTTGGACGATATTCATGCTGAAACAGGGCATATTGTGGAAGATGTAGGAACATCTAGGACCAAGGACAACAAATTTACGAAGACCATCACCCTTTATTGGAAAATGATACTTTGCTAAGAAAATGATAATTTGACTTTGGTGAAGGAAAGCAACCTTGACGAGGGAAGAAGGGACATGGAAGCATCCACATGTTGTGGTTTATTCAAAAAATGAAGGCTTCCAAAGTGGTTTTAGTAGCATAATCTTAGTCATAATTCAACATTTGATTTATAAGATGGAGACTTAGGTAGAGCATGAGCAAGTTTCGTTTGGGTTGGACGATATTCATGCTGAAACAGGGCATATTGTGGAAGATGTAGGCACATCTAGGACCAAGGACAACAAATTTATGAAGACCATCACCCTTTATTGGAAAATGATACTTTGCTAAGAAAAGCTCTCATGGATAGCATTGAGGCCCAAAAAGGAAATTCTAATTTAGTTTTATGAGACCTAGGAACAACTTAGAGTGGTGGAAGCCACACTCAAGTTGATGGCCAACACCCAAATTGAGTTGGGGGGCAAGCTCAACTTGCTTTCCAAGGCTACAACTGGTGTGGTTTTTAAGTTAAGGGTTCATATGTTATGGTAGCCCAACTCGTCTCTTGTGGCGCATGAGGTTCCTACTACTGTGGCTATCTCTAATGATGCATCGCATTAGGATCTTTATGATTGTTTGTTTTTTACAAAACATAGAGAATGTTTGTTTTGTTTGTGACTTTGTTAGACATGTTAGATTGTTGATTTATAGGCCCTGGTACTTCAGGTAGTTTGATAGTTGTTATAGTTTTGATAAACAAAGTGTAAAGAAATTTGACTTTGTACCTTTCTGGAAAATTGATAACAGAATTTGGTTCCATGGTTGGTATGGTTTCCCTAGTGGTAGGCCATCCATCTAAGCCTATGCCTTTTTTTTGCTTTTAGTAAATATAATATGGGACATAAACTACAAAAAAAGACTACCAACTAATTATTAGACATAATAGTCGGCTCTAAAAATCAAACTAATAACTATGTTTATAGAATCTAAAATTATTATAAATTAACTTAATAACGAAAATGTTATAAATATTTTCTTATCTTAAAGAATAAAAATACAACATAATTTTTCATTAACATTAATATGATATATAAAATTAAGATTTATAATTTCTATTTTTTATATTTGATTCATTCCATTCAAAATTTTAGATAAATTTATATACTATCATCATATCCTTTCATTAAAAATATAACATAATATTGTACCTTTATTATTTCAAATTCCTTCATTGAAAAAATCTCATCTTCAAAATAATAACTGAATTTTTAAATAAAAGGTTCTTCCAATTATTTCAAATTTCTTCATTTAAAAAAAACTCATCTTCAAAATAATAACTGAATTTTTAAATAAAAGGTTCTTCCAAATAATAACTGAATTTTTAAATAAAAAGTTAAAAATTAAAAGAGATATAATATTATTTTTTCATTAATAATAATAATAAAATTAGTAGAATGTTTTAAACATTAAAAATGTAAGAATAAAATAGAAAGTTTTAAAGATTAAAGATGTAAGATGATGTGTGGTTGACAAGTGGAAAGGTAGTAAATGGAGTGAAAGATTCCGTTGTGGTGTTTACTTCTAGTTTTAATGCATGGTTAAAGAAAGGCGGGTCCGTCGAGTGTATATGCTTTTTGTGAGGAATGGTGTGGGGATAATTTGTCCCAAGTTAAGAATTTATGAATTTGATACTTTAACCTATAACAACTTCAATACATAACTAAAGCTGCGTTGGTAAATTAGATATAGCTTTTGAATTTGTAAATTATATTATAAAGATTATAATAATGTTCGAAATAATAATTTTAAAATTTCGGGCTTTTAATCTCACACCTTGTAATTTTTTATTCTAAACTCTGGAGAAATGCAGTTTGTACCATAGCACCAACCACTTGGTCCTTATCATTACTCTCTTCAAAGGTTACACTATCTCATATTTTGATAATTTAATCCGTTTAGTTTAGAATCTCATATTATTGTGAGTCATGGAAATCAATTATTGAAACCATGCAACCATTCACACCAAAGTTTGGTTGAATGATCATAGACTATAGAAAGAGACATGTTGTTGAAGATAGTTGTCCTACTTCAATGGAGTTGGATGGACCCAGTATTTGGCTATGTATTGACAAAGAGAATGAAACGTTGAAGCTTTTAAAGATAGAAAAAACTTGAAGTTGGAAGGATTTCTATCATGTAATTGTAGAAAATACCTCCAATTGAAGCAACTTATAGAAACAAGTAAAGAAAGAACTATAAAATTGTTTATAAAAATTACCAAACCTGGACCAGAAGGTCATAAGTCGAAATTCGAAATCTTTAACTTGTATAGCAAAACAATTGGAAGGAACAACTATTTTATTAGAAATCAGGTCTTTGGACGTATGCTATGATATGCACCTTACTTCTTTGACTCAATTGTATAATACTAGTAAGGAGCCATTTAATGTAAAAACTTACATCGTCTACACTTGAGCAGTGAAGTAGCAACATAGGACTAAATGTATTTGAATAGTTTTCAAGAGACTTATCTTGGTTGGTCATGCAAAATCCACGGGCGATACCAATTGTAGTGTAGTGTTTTTATAAAAATTCGTTTTCACTGGATGAAGCCAAAATATGGATTGCAAGTGTAATCAAGAAGAGAGAGGGTACTTAGATGACATTGATCTAGATTCTCGTTAGTTTGTTACTATCGAAAACAACTTTATAAGTGTTGGTGATGATTGCATAGCAATCATGAGTGCTTGAGATCAATATGGATTAGCAACAATCATATTCATAAGATTAATCTGTTCGCAATAGGTTGAGAGGTATATATTTGATACATTGATAATGTTTTTTCCTTAAAGAATGTGTCTTTACTTGTATCTAATATAAAAACCACTTAATTTGTGGTTGTTAAGCTCATAGTTGTATCATCATTAGACTTAAGCTAATAGTTGTATCAAATAGTTACTCTAAAAGTTAATCTAAAGCTATTGCAGTTAATATAACAACTCTGAGTTATCTGGACTCCTAACTTCCAAATGGAATTCGACTAAGCCTTATGGATATTAAATCGACTCCCAACAACTAGATGGATTTCAACTGTAACATGAAATACACATTACCATACCACTAAGTGCAGTTATAACATGAGTTCAGAGGAATTTATTAGGAGTTCACAAGAGTTTATTAGGATTTCTACTATCACAAATTGTACATTTACTTCAACTTCCAATTGTAAAATGCAGTTTGACTAAACATTGTGCACATTGGCAATGCAGTTTGTCTAAACCTTGTGCACATTAGCTCGACTTCTAGCTGCTAGATGGAGTTCCACTGTCACATGGTCTACACATTACCATGCCATTAAATTCAGTTGTTACATGAGCTATATTTTATTTTTTTATTATTTATTTCCAACTAACACAAAGTGCAGTTATCACATGAGTTATTTTCAAATTTTTTTTAATTGTTAATTATGAATTTTGAATCAAGCCCATAAAATCAATCTAGATAGTACACTCGTCTCATTCTCATCCATATATAAAAAAACATAGATGATAGTCCACCCCAAAATTCTAAGATATATATGCCTTTCAACGTAAACACTTGCAAACATCGTTATTCATAGTCTCATCCTTTGAAGTAGAGTTATTGAAGCAATATCAATTGGATACGTCTTTAGATATTCTTTAGATATGTCTTTAAAGGTTTGTAAGTGTAGTAAGATAGACATTTTTAGGATATCCAGTTTATTCCACCATTGCATTGTAATTAGTACGTCCATCTTCCACTAGTCTTCTTTCTATACTCTCATTGATTTCTTATTTGGCTACCATGGCCTCCATCACAAATGCAACACTGAACAATTAAACCTTTGCTGTAAGTTCTCTTATTTGTTATTTCAACTTTTATTTTTTCATACCCATAACCTTGGAAAAGCAAGGTCCATTACATATATACTGAAGTAACACATATCCTTAATGCTTGATGTTTTTAATGTGCACACAACTTGAACAGAAGACATTTACCAGGATTGGCGAACAAAATACAACAATCACCATCAATGGATAGTTATTGTTGGAAAAATTAATTACAAGAAAATCTACATCACATCTCAGCCGAATCATTCAGAGTCCGTAGAAGTTCATTTTTTGTTTGTAAGTCTATCAGGTTGTGGAGTTCATGTCTCACCATATTTAAGAAGCTAAATTGTATTTCTGAAGTCAAGTTTTTAAGTAGAAATTAATTACATTATTTAATGTTAGTCGATAGCTTCCAAGATAAGCAAAATTTAGTCTTTGTATATGTAGAAGAAGAAGAATGAAAAATAGTGAGAAGAAAGAGCAAGAGAGATATAGAGAAAGGAGAAGAAAAAAACTATGAGAAGAGTTCAAGAGCTCAGGCTCATGTGTTTTGGACTGTGTTGAGAACCCAAGCTGTGTAAAAGGTGAAACATCCAAATAAATTTCCAAGTATGTAAATGTCATCGTAGTTCTTTTGTTATTTCATGATAATATATAAACCCATAGTTTATGGTTGAATGCCTATCTTATTTATGCCACACATATTCTCTAGAATTACTTGTGTGAATGTTGTTTACATTTGCTGTTTGTGAAAGGCATAAATAATTCACAAATACTTCACCGTGTAAAAGTTTAAGTTTTAACCTCAAAGTGCTCAACACAAGTATTATTTAATATGTTGGTTATATGATATTGTGAGCTTGTCATAATAAAGTTGTGTCAAGGTTTATCCCAAGTTACATACTGGCGAAAAGTGTTTTTCATATTATAATTTAATAATCAAAGAAATCTCCTTTTATAATGATCCGTTAAATGTGGTCCTATCGAAGTGGGAGTTGGTCGTAGCTAAAAGTGTGTCGTGGTAAAATCATGTCAAAGTCAAGTGGGTTCTTGTCGAGGTAAAAGTGTGTCAGGATAAAAGTTCGTAAAAGGTGTGTCGATGAAAAGTGAAAGTTGAGTTTTGTAGCAGTGAAGTCTGTCAAAGTCAAGTGTGAAGACTTGTTTGTCGCAGTAAAAGTATGTCACAGTAAAATTCCATCACAACAAAACTTCATCACAGGTATTTCGGTCAAAGTTAACCCGTCAAAGAAAAATGTGGGGTTTCCCAAAGGTAGTGTATCATATCTCCAAAAGATAAGAACAGATTTTTTTTACTAGTCCCACAACTATGTCACATCTCTCCTCCTCTCCACATGCTAGAAATATCTGGTATCAGAGCAGTTTTAGGAAATAAATCTTGTCTTAAAAAGGGAAAAAAGAATTGTCCAAGGAAAAAAATAAAAAAATGGCTTACATTTCTAGTACAAAAATGGAAAGTTTACAAACTCCAATTTTCTAAGGAAATAATTATGAGTATTGGTTTCTAACAATCAAGACTTTGTTTAGAGGTCAAGATATATGGGAGATAGTTGAAAATGGATATACAGAACTAGTAGATCATATGACATATAATAATCTCACACAAGCTGAGAATGATGCCTTGAGGGAACAGAGGAAGAACGATGGAAAGACTTTGTTCTACATACATCAAGCCATGCATGAAATCATACTACCAAGAGTATTAGCAACAAACACAACTAATGATACATGGAATACATTGGAAACCATCTATCAAGGCTTGGACAAGGTAAATACTTCTAAATTGTATATTATTAGAAGATAGTTTGAATCTCTGTCAATGGAAGATACAAAGTCAATGGAATTAGTTTAGACTAGAGTCATTGGTCTGATAAATCAACTAAAATAACATGGAGAAAATATATAAGACAAAAGGATTGTTGAAAATTTTCTTAAAAGTCTTCACCCAAAATTTGAATCCTTGGTCCTGACCTTGGAAGAAAACAAAGACCCGTCCCAGTTTACCATTGACGAGTTACAAGCCTCACTCATCAATAATGAACATAGAGTCAATATATTAAATACATCATTAGAAGGTGCATTTGTAACACAACCATCCATAAGCCATGGAAGAGGCAAGGGGAGATCTAATTTTATAGGTAAAGGTAGAATTGTTTTCCAGAGGAGGACACAACACCAATCCTCCAAATGTCATTGGTAGGGGACAAAATTAGAACCCTAGTAAGCCAAGTGGTCACAGGGTTGATAAATAAAAAACACAATGTCATTATTGCAAGAAATTTGGACGCTTTTCATATGAATGTAGAAAGAAGCACTATGACCAAGAAAAGCAAGGTCAAAACCAATCGAGCAATACTAGCACTTTGACCAACATAATGTTTTTGGTGTTTGCATCCCTAGTTGAATGCAATGTTGTCCAAGAAATTCCATGTGACATATGGTATTTAGGTTCAGGATGTAACAATCATATGAATGGTAGTTTAAATTTGTTTTCCAGTCTAGATAAATCAATTCAAAATGATGTCACACTAGGAAATAATATCCAAGTCACTATTTTGGGAAAAAGGTACTGTTAGAATTCTAACCAAACAGGGGGAGAAAAGGACCATGCCTGTTGTTTATTATGTCGAAGGATTGACGCAATTTGATGAGCATTGGATAGCTGATACAAAAAGGTTATAGAGTCCACATGTAAGACAATCATTGTGTGAATAAAGGCTTATGTCCAAGAAACCAACACATAGCAAAAGTACCAATGAAAAGCACTCGCGTGTTTCCTTTGAGGATAATTCCAGACATGAAAGGAAAGAAAAATTCAGGAGTTGCATTCAAGGCATAAATCAAAGAAGAAGACAAGAACCGGGGCAAGGAAGAAAAAAAAATCACAGAAATTCAAGCAACATTTAAATAAGAGATTCAAGATGAGTCTTGGCTGTGGCCTTTTCAGATTTGGACATTTAAATTTTGGTGGGCTGAAGCTATTGTACACGAGGAATATGGTGAAAGGATTTCCATTGATCGAAAAACCAGAGAGAGTTTGTGAAGTAGTCATTTTTGGAAAGCAACATAGAGAAAAAATTTTAGTTGAAAAATCATATTGAGCACACACACCACTTAAGATTAGGAACTATGATATTTGTGGCTCAATGCAAACCCCATCCATAGGAGGCTACAATTATTTTCTTACATTTATTGATGATTTCACAAGAAAACATGGGTATTTTTTCTTTAACATAAATATGATGCATTTAGATGTTTTAGTAGTTCAAGACACTTGTGAAGAAACAAAGTGGATACCAAATCAAAATATTAAGGATGAACAGAGGCGACGAATATGTCTCGAATGACTTCCTAAATCTTTGCAAGACCCATGGCATACACAAGCAATTCACTACGCGATATACACCACATCAGAACGGTGTCGCAGAGAGAAAGAACATAACCATTATGGAGATGTCGCACATCATGATGGCAACCAAGCATTTGTCAAATCAATATTGGGTTGAATAAGTCACAACTGCTATAAATATTATGAACCAGTGTCCAACAAAGAGCATGAAGAGCGAAGTCCCTCAAGAAGCATGGACAAGTACAAATCACAGTGTTTCTCATTTAAAAGTTTTTGGTTGTGTCACATATGCTCATGTTCTAGATGAGTTGGGAAGGAAATTAGAAAATAAGGGACAAAAATGCATTTTTTGTTGGTTACTATGAAGACAAAAAAGCATATAAGTTGTATGATCATGTTGCAAGGAAAGTAATTATCATTCACGATGTTCAATTTGTTGAGAATGAAGCATGTGATGGAACCGTCGAGAATAATGTCAAGATTGTGTCAACTGTCGAGCATGATGACATGATGGAGGAAATGGTTCAAACACCACATGTGAGCAAAAATGTTGCAGCACTGCTGATTCCCAGGACATTGTGACATGTTTCAGCACAATGAACTTCGACACAAGTCACATCCCAAGCTACGCCGACAAGCACACCAAGAGGTCAACAAAATCCATCTAGAAGTTCGACGAGGTCGAAATCGACAGATCCAATAAAGACAAGAAGTCTACGTGAGATATATGAAGTTGGTACACCAAATTCATTCTTTGTTTTTGCATTATTTTCTCAAATAGATGACCCTTTAACATTTGAGGAAACTGTCAAAGAAGAAGTATGGGAACAAGTCATGGATGAAGAAATATAATGCATTGAGAAGAACCAAACATGGGAGTTGGTAGATGTACTGAAAGATAAGGATGTAATTAGCATCAAATGGATTTACAAGACCATTCAAGATGTTGATTGGAATGTACAGAAGAACAAGGAAAGAATGGTCGCAAGAGGGTTCACACAACAACCCGACATAGACTTCAATGAAACCTTTGCACCTGTTGCACGCATGGACACAGTTAGAACAGTTTTGGCCATTGTTGCACAAAACAAATGGCATGTTTATCAAATGGATGTTAAGTCTAATTTTTTGAATGGTTATCCGGAGGAGAAAGTGTATGTGGAACAACCACAAGGCTATGAATTTCCAGGGAAACAACACAAAGTATATAGGCTGAAAAAGGCACTCTATGGTTTAAAGCAAGCTCCTAGAGCTTGGTACAGTCACATTGATTCCTATCTCACCCAAAATGGATTTCATATAAGTAAAAGTGAACCGATGTTGTACACCAAAGTTAATGATCAAGGTAACATGTTAATTGTCTGCATGCCAATGTAGATGATTTAATATTCACTAGTGATTTTGGTAGAAAGAATTTTAGAATAGTGATGGAAAGCGAAATTGAAATAACTGATTTGGGGCTTATGAAGTTTTTTCTAGGCATTGAATTCCATCATTATGAAAGTGGTATATTTATTTCACAGTCCAAGTATGCAAGTTCAGTTTTAAAAATATTCAATATGTCTAATTGCAAGGAAGCCCCAACACCGGTAACAACATATTTAAATTGAGAAGGGATGGTGTTGTATCAACTGTAGATCCTACGTCATTCAAAAGGCTAGTCGGTAGCTGTGTGTATTTAATTGTGACAAGGACATACATCATGTATGGAGTAAGTATGATCTCAAGATTCATGGAGTCACCAAAAGACTCTCATTGGAAAGCATGTAAGAGAATTATGAGGTATTGAAGTGGCACAAAGGACATTGAAATTATGTATTCAACCTCAGAAAATCTCAATATTATTGGATACATTGACAACGATAATGAAGGAAACATAGATGACATGAAAAACACATTTGGGTACACTTTTCATTTTGGTATAGGCGTTGTGTCGTGGGATTCAAAGAAATATCCCATTGCAAGTTTGTCTTCATCAGAATCAAAGTATGTCGCAGCTACAAAAGCTACATGTCAATTTGTTTGGATGTAGAGAATGTTAAGAGACATGTCGTAGAACCAACAAGGACCAGAAACCATTCACTACGACAACAATTCAACCATTGCATTGTCAAAGAATCATGTGTTCCACAAGAGAAACAAGCACATCAACACAAGGTATTAGTTCATAAGAGAATTGGTGAACATCAAAGAGATTTGTTTAGAATTTTGTAGGTCTGAAGATCAACTAGCAAAGATATTTACAAACCCATTAGAAAGGGACACGTCCCAATATCTACGAAGTTATCTAGGAGTGACAAGTTCTTCTTAGTGAATTATACCATGCATAGAGCAAGTTCCAACTCTAAAAAATTTTGTAAAATTTTGTTTAATGATCTCCATGTGCTCATAATTAAGGGGAGTGTTGGAAATTTTAATTACGAGTAGATTTGCAACACATCTCATCCGACTCAATCAGAGTTCGTAGAAGTACTTTTTTTGTCAATCAATCTATCAAGTTGTGGAGTTCATGTCTCACCATATTTAATATGTCGAATTGTATTTCTGAAGTAAAGTTTTTAACTAGAAACTAATTACAGTCTTTAATGTTAGTTGGTAGCTTCCAAGAGAAGCAAAATTTAGTCTTTGTATATGTATAAGAAGAAGAATGAAAAACAATGAGAAGAAAGAGAGATAGATAGAGAGAAAGGAGAAGAAGAAAAACTATGAGAAGAGTTCAAGAGCTCAATCTCATGTGTTTTGGAATGTGTTGAGAGCCCAAGCTTTGTAAAAGGTGAAACATCCAAGTAAATTTCCAAGTATGTAAATGCGGCCGTAGTTCTTTTGTTATGTCCCGATAATATATAAACTCATAGTTTATGGTTGAATGCATATCTTATTTATACTGCATATATTCCCTAGAATTACTTGTGTGCACGTTGTTTATATTTACCGTTTGTGAAAGACATAAATAATCCACAAATATTTCACTATGTAAAAGTTTATAGTTTTAACCTCAGAGTGCTCGACACAAGTCTTATTTAATATTTTGGTTATATGATATTGTGATATTGTCGCAATAAAGTTGTGCCAAGGTTTATCTCAAGTTACGGAGTGCTGAAAATTGTTTTTCATATTAACATTTAATAGTCAAAGAAACTTCGTTTATAAAGTTATGTTAAACGTGGTCCTGTTGAAGTGGGAGTTGGTCACAACTAAAAGTGTGTCGCGGTAAAATCCCGTCGAAGTCAAGTGGGTGTCTGTCGAGGTAAAAGTGTGTTGGGATAAAAGTCCTTAAAAGGTGTGTCGATGAAAAGTGAAAGTTGAGTCCTGTTGTAGTGAAGTCTATCTCAGTCAAGGGTGAAGACTTTCTTGTCGTAATAAAAGTACGTCATAGTAAAAATCTGTCACTGTAAAATCCTGTAGCAGATATTTTGGTCAAAGTTAACCCGTCGAAGAAAAAAGTTGGGGTTTCCCAAAGGTAGTGTATTGTAGCTCTAAAAGGAAAGAAAATAATTTGTTTTATTGCACATTAACTCAAGTTAAATATCGTATAACTACATCGCATCTCTCCCCCTCTCCACACGATAGCAAGAGCTACTAGGTCCAAGTATTCATGTACTTAATGGGGACGCTGTTATTGTTAAAGTTTATAACAAAGGTGGATATAATGCCACTATTCACTGGCATGTCTAGACTCTATGCAACCTTGATCATCCTATTTTAGAACATGAGTGCAACTTCTATTCTTATAGATAGGTTTGATGATATAGATTATAAGAATATTTTACATATGTCAGGCATGGAGTAGACAAGTTACGTATAGGATGGGCTAATGGACCTGTATATGTTACACAATGTCCTACTGCACAAAAGTGAAATTTTATGGCAACCATTAATCAGCCCGCGGCATAGCAATGAGTGTTGCCTTAAGATCATTGCTGGACATTGGATCTTAGCACTTTGAGATCAAACCATCAGCAATGATCCTGCGACAATAATCATTTCTCTGTCACAAAATGATTAATTCTCACCACGTTTTATACATACATTTACTAAAACTGCCCAAGAAGGAATTGTTTGGCGGCATGCTCATTTCTCATGCCTTATAGCTACGGTGTTGTTGCGGCTGCAACTGTTCTCCCCAAATTTCTTAAATTTTGGTCTCCTCCTCATAATTTAGAGTTGTTTTAATCGTTGGATCCTTGAGCCTTTTGGCATGCTTTATTTTCGAATGACTTTGAAGATTGATTGTCAGCCTTTTTTAAAAGTGCCGTGTTTGAATTTCGTGATGGGTCGCGGAGGTGAGTCTGGTTTGCTAGCCGAGGATAAACCAAATATTTTGTTCTTTAAGGCCGTTGTTTCGGAAGTAGAACGGTTTTAACCTTTACTGATTCTTAAAGTTGTTTGAACACTTAATTTTTTATTGATCAGGCATCATACTATGTTAAATCGGCGGCCGATAACTTTTTCCCTTCCGTCGTTGCGGCTCCCAAACCAATTAGCCATCCGAAGCATAAAGAGCTCCGACTGCCGATGTGTGTTGACATTGCCGTCGCGTACCCGTAGCTTTTTCTCTTCCGCCGTTGCGGCTGAAAAAGTCATTTGGCTTCCGATGTGATTACCCTTCCGATTTTCAATTGGAAAGCTTTCCCGCCTGCATTCGCTGTCCGTTGTCTGTTCTCTTCCGTCGTTGCGGCTGGGCAGTGCTTTTGCTTCCAATGTCGGTATCCTCCCGATTTCCGCCGTTGGTGTTTCTCCTTTCGAGCCCATGGGAGGACGAGGTAGTGGTATCCGCATTTGTAAAATAACGGTGGTGCACCTGATCATTTCTTGTGGATTAACCGTTTCAATCAATATAATTTGCTGCTATGGTTTAAATACGTTTCCAACGAATGATGCTTGTCGTTTGATTGTAGGTGAGTTCCGGAGATCGGTCAAACTGCTACGGCATGAAGGGAGACGGACCATTTGATAGAGGTAGAGCCGAAACCAACAAGATCGCAAGAAGGAAAAACAAAGGAAAAGACAAAATGAATAGCGAGAGGGACTGAGACCTGAAAGGTCCGTCAGTTACTTACCTGATCATGGGTGTGCTCGAAAAAGACAGAAAAGAAGGATCTGAAACGTTCGAAGGACTGGAAAGTCACATGTTTGGGGGCAGCCCAAACAATCTGCTGTTGTAGTTTAAATATTGTAAAGATAGAACTTAGAAGGGACTTTTTCCCTGGAAAAAACTTGTAAACCGTTCGCTTGTAAGAGGAACTATTTCGTTTTACAATCTGAAACTGCAGCTTTTGCCTGTTGGAGAAAGCGTAATGTGGAATGTATCAATGTGATTAAATGAGCAATGTTGAAGGGGAATTATTTCGTTTTCAGCTGTGTTTCATTAACTGTGAGAGCATTCTAATTTCCTGAACCTATGTTCTTGTTTGAATGCTTTTCAGTAAATTTTGTGATGTTTTTTCACTGTGAGTAATGGAGGTTGTTCATAGGCAATTGGCTATCTGGTTGTTGAAATATATTTAACTGTTCATGTGTATTGAAAGAAGTATCAACTATCTGTAACTTTTCATAATGCATGTACAAAATATATTACTCACCAATGAATGATAATATTGCTCCCTAGGGATAGATTAAGTAGTTAGTTTTAATTTCTTGTTGTTTGTGATTTAGATGCTTGTGAGTGCTAAGACGAGAGGTAAGAACCTGCGCATCACGTTGTGACTGCTCCCTGCATCCTTATCACCTTGCATTTAGTTAGGCATGTGCATCTCATACATTAAGTCAAAAAAAAAATACAAAAATACAAGGTGGATCGGGCCACAACCGGTAAAACCTTTGGTTTTTTTTGTTACTTGACCTATGGTAGCCGGACCGCAAACCGAACGGATTCCCTATACCAAACAGTGACGGGCTAGTTGGGAACGTTGACTGGGGAGAATCCCTTGCTGTTGTTGCCTGCGAATTTCTAGGCCTCAACAGTTTTGGAGCTAGAAGGAGGGCCACCAGTGCATGGCTGGCCAAGGAAACCCGTTTTCCCGAGATTATTCCACCGGTTACAGTTCTGAAAGCAGTGGACTTCATAATCCAATTCCGGAAGAAAGGAATAGAGAACATCTATATTCTGTTGGCAATGAAGTTGTTAATGACCTAAGAAGACACACCAGGGCATATGTAAAGAAGATTGGAGGATTTCCAATTATCCCTGAATTGCCCAGAAGAGAATATAAAAAGAAAGATCATCCTATAGTAGAAGACTCAGTGTTGGTTGGAGATTGGGAAGAACTTGTAGAAACTGCCTTACAAGAAGTTGTCCTACCTTTGAATCAAGAAGGCCCATATACCCCTCACAGTTCTCCTGCTCACACTCTTATTGGTTCACCTCCTCACTCTCCACCCAGACTCATGGCGGGAGTAAATCCTAATCCACCACCCAACCCACCAAATCCACCATCTGCCTGGAGAGCCAGATCACCTCTAAATCTAACGCCTCCATTACATGATCTACCTCAGGCCTTTGATAAGATGTTGCCTAAATTCGATCCAAGTGAAAAGATACTAGTAGATGATCACCTGCAATGTTTTTACTTGGCAATAGAAGGGTTGAGGGCTGTGGAGTATGAAGATGTAGTCTGCAGACTATTCCCGCATACCCTTAAAGGAGCTGCAGCATCATGGTATTTTGGGTTGCCTGCTAACTCTATCCCTGATTGGGATACCTTCGAAAGAATTTTCAGGAATAAGTATGCAATTCAAAAGACTCATGCAGCCCTCATGAAAGGACTATGCGCCTTGAAGAAAGAGAGAAAGGAGAAGGTGCACAGTTTTACTCAAAGATTTGCAGCATACATCAAGAATTTTTCTGACGCCGACAAACCTTCGGACAAGGTCCTGACTGAATATTATACCTCAGCCTTAGGCCCTGATTTGGCCATGTTTGCCAAAGGTAGGGCCAAGCCTACTTTGGCGGAAACTTATGAAGAGGCAGAAGTAGTGGAGGCTGAAAGGGAGAGGATTGAAGATTATCCCGAACAATCAGGAGAGAAAGGTGCGGGAAGGAAAGCCTTATTGTTTACTAAGCCTAAGGAAGAGAAATCGCCAGATTTTGAAAATATGGCCAAAATGATGCAGAAGCTTTCCAACAAAATCATAGACTTGGAGAAAGAGAAGGAAGCTCAAAAGTTTTATAAGCCCTATTATAAGAAAAGAGAGGATCGGTCTCAACCTCCTCTGCACAACACAACATCTATGAATCTGATAGAGGTAGGAATGGACAATTTTTGCACTTTCCACCAACAGCCACATTCTAAAAAGAATTGTCCTCAATGGATAAACTCAATGACATTGGTCATGAATCAACTGTTGGATTCTAGATTAACAGAAGAGGGAGATGAAGAAAGAAAAGAGAATTCTGCTTCTACGTCTACTAAAGAACAGGAAGAGGAAACCATGGCTTTGTGGAATTCTGTCTTGTTATTTGATGCTGAAGAGGAAAAGAATCAAGGATACAAGGATGTCATGGAAACCAACGTGGCAACAAGAAGCCAAGGGTCGGTTAAAGAAGACAGTCTCATACTCCCAAAGATTAAGAGGCTTCAGCGAAATGTTAGGAAATTTCAAAATAAATCCTTAGCTGATAAGATTTCAGAGTTCACTATTACCAGCCAAGATCCTAAGCAGAATAAAACGTTGGCCAAGCCAAATGAAGAAAAGGTGAATGCTGATAAACCTCACTCCATCGAACAACAGATGGATTATGACATCGTGGAGGATTTAAAGAAGATAAAGGTGAATGTTCCACTATTCGAAATGTGTAAAGTGCCGCAGCAAAAAGAAAAACTATTAAAAGCACTAGAAGCATCAGATGAAAAGCTGCCCATTGACAATCAGCCTGAACAGGAAGAAGAAATCGGAGAAACCAGCATTGGAAGTAAGTCTAAGAGCAAACATCCACCTTTCCTCCTCACGTTTGAAATTTTTAATCACAATGTGCATAATTGCCTGGTAGACTCAGGGGCGTCGGTCAATGTCATGCCAATATCTGTCTGTAAAAGGATAAATGGGCAGCCCAAGCCCTCCATTTGGAGAGTTTTCCAGTTGGACAGGACGGATGTCAAGGTAATGGGTGAAATGGAGGATGTCCTAATCCACCTGTCATCAAATGATAAAGTATGCCAAGTCATTAATATCGTGGTGGAAGATATACCATACGCTTACGGTCTTGTTTTGAGCAGAGATTGGTCAATGAAACTGAACGGATATTTTGCCTCTGATTGGTCACATCTATGGTTGCCATACAAAGGAAGTCCGAATCAGATTAAGATATTAAGGGAGCCTCACATGAAATACAACGTTACTCGACTTGAGGAGAAGAATGAACCTGTGGATTCTGTGTTGGAAAATTCTTTTATTGAATTAGAACCAGGAAATTACCAAGCAGAAGAAGCCAGCAACACGTCAGACACCCAGCCTGATCTCCTTCGATTTTCACAGGCTGATAAAATTGACTGTAAAATAGTAGACTTAGCAGTAGGAATAGATTCGCATTCAGTAGTTAGTGATTTTTGGACTTTGTTTTTTGATGGCTCTAAGATGTTAGAAGGGTCAGGGGCTGGTTGTATCCTAATCGACCCCCAGAAGAATAAACATTTTCTTGCATGTAGATTAGAGTTTGAATGCACGAATAATACAGCTGAGTATGAAGCGCTGGTGCAGGGCTTAAGGAAAGCAATTGAACTAAAGGTAAGTAATTTAAAAGTCTTTGGAGATTCTGAAATTATTGTGAAACAAATCCGAAATCAAATACATTGTGTTTCCCCTCACTTGAAGGCTTACCAAAATGAGGTATGGGACCTACTTAAATGTTTTGATGCATTCAATATTATTTCAATTCCAAGACTTAAAAATGCAGCAACTGATTTGTTGGCCACATCAGCCGCTAGGCTGGTACCCACTAATAATCGATACTCTATTGAATTGCTTTTCAGGCCCTCAGTACCTAATATGATCACCAACCTACGAGTGTTCGATGATGACCAGCAGATTATAGAATGTTTAACAAATGACGAAGTATTTAAAGGAGCAATTATAGATGATGAAGAACATCATGCCGAGCTAAAGTATGATAATTTCATCCCTAAAGGAGTCAGAATGTTGGAAAGAATGTTTGATTTAAATGAAAAGTTCAGAAGACCAGCCAACGTAAAGACCCACAACTCATCTCTACAGTTCGAGCTGATAAATTTAGGGACTGAGGTGAATGCTAAATTTGTGAATCTTGGCAAATGTTGTTCACCAGCAGAAAGAGATAAGTTCATCAGTTTATTTAAACAATACAAAGATGTTTTCGCCTGGACATACGAAGATTTGAAAACATACGATACCAGCATCATCAAGCATGTTGTCCCCATTAAAGCCGACGTCAAGCCGTATCAACAACCTTTAAGGAAAATGCATCCAAAATTGGAACCGCTGATTCAAAGTGAAGTAAAGAAATTACTGGATGCTAAAATCATCTTTAAGGTCAGACACTCTAAGTGGGTATCAAATCTGGTACCAGTCAGGAAAAAATCTGGAGAAATTAGATTATGCGTGGATTTCAGAAATCTGAACCGAGCTTCAGATAAAGATAACTATCTTGTGCCACCCATGGAGCAATTGTTACAAATGGTCTCAGGTTCTGAACTGTTTTCGTTATTAGACGGTTTCTCTGGCTATAATCAAGTAATAGTAGCCGAAGAAGACAGATTGAAGACAACGTTCAGAACCAAATGGGGAACCTTTGCCTAAAGAAGGATGCCCTTCGGGCTTATAAATGTCGGAGCAACGTTTCAGAGGGCTATTGATCCGGATTTATGCATGAACGAAATGAAAGAACATATATAGAATCATAATAACAAACATTTTGCAAAGATAATAGAGATACAGTAAACACACATTCTATTAAATGGCGGAAATAGAACAGACTGTAATACAATTGCTAGAATGGTGGTAGCTATCTCTGAGAAGAGATGTGGCCGCTACGCTCATTCGTGCCAAGCTTAATTACAAAATGAGGCCAAAGGGGCCTCTTTATAATAATAATGAGTGTGAGAACCCCAAAAGTCCAAAACGTAACCCTAGAAGATGAACCGTCATAAAGTTTGCGGCCCCAAGGTGGTAAGTTGAACAGTCAACTTCCCGGGGTCATAACTTTTGCATACGATCTCCGATTTGGGCATTCGATAGCTCGTTGGAAAGGTTCATCTAAGCTTTACAATTTTTGGTCGGCCATATGCATGCAGATGGCAACCATTTGGCCCTGAATCTCCAAAAAACGTCATTTAAGGCCTCAAAACGGCCCCGAAAGTTTAGGACTCGAAAAACTGCCGAAAAATAACTAGGAAACTGCCACAATGGACAAATGTTTTGAGCCAGTGGAATAGGTGGGTGGCCACCGATCTCCATCTGGATCAGCTGTGGACATAGCTTTCCACGGATTGATTGATCGAAGTGCTGTAGTGTACCTTGACGATATTCTCGAAGAAAAGAGAAGAGCACGCATTTCACTTAAGACAGATTTTTGAACGCTGTCGGAAGTATGGAATCTCACTCAATTCTAAGAAGTGTGTGTTCGCTGTCACAGAAGGAAAGTTGCTGGGTCACGTAGTTTCGAAGAAAGGAATCTCTATAGATCCAGAAAGAATTAAGGCCATTGAACAAATCCCCTTGCCCCATAATAAAAAAGGGATGCAATCATTCATGGGAACTATAAACTTCGTGCGAATATTTGTGCTTGATTTCGCTCAGATCATTAAGCCGCTGCAGCAGATGGTCAAGTAGAATGCACAATTCAAGTGGACTGAAACTGATAAGAACGCATTCAGCAAAATTAAAACTACTGTTGCACACGCACCCTCTTTGAAAAGCCCAGATTTCGACAAAGACTTTATTCTGTATACCTTTGCATCTGATGATTCGCTAGCAGCCGTGCTTACGCAAAAGGAAGATGGGGGGGATGAATTCCCAATATCTTTCATGAGCATTGGTTTACAAGGGGCCGAATTAAATTTCCCAGCCATTGATAAACAAGCTTACGCAGTATTTAAAGCAGTAAAGCAATTCAGGCCTTATATTTTAAAAAATCGAACTAAGGTGATCGCACCCTACCTAGCTGTAAGGTCCCTTCTTGTGCAGAAGGAGTTAGGAGAAAGGAGGGGCAACTGGGTAACAAATCTTCAAGATTACGACCTTGAATTCAAGCCAGCCACTATAGTTAAAGGACAAGGGTTGTGCAAATTGATGACTGAAAATGAAAAAAATGAAGAACACGCCTAGAAGGATGAAGCCGAATTACATTTAATGGATGTATGTCCTTTGTTTACAGCTCCCGAGTCTTGGTATAGAGATCTCATGCATTACCTACAGGCAGGGCTATTGCCAGAGCATTGGAATTCTAAGCAAAGAAGAGCGCTGCGTCTCAAATCTGCATCCTATCAAATTATTAAAGGAGTGTTGTTCAGAAGAAACTATGACAGAGTTCTCTTGAGATGCTTAGAGAAAGAAGATGCCAAGAAAGTAATGACAGATTTGCATGACGGGCCTACCGGGGGACATTACTCAGGAGATACTACAGCTCACAAAATCCTCAGAGCCGGTTACTATTGGCCTACGCTCTTCAAAGATGCACAGGCACATGTCAGGAAGTGTGATATTTTCCAAAGGTATAGTGGGAAACAACCTAAAGCAGCAACACCCCTAAAGCCTGTAATGATCACGGATCCATTTGAGTAATGGGGGTTGGATATCATTGGAGAAATAAAACCAAATTCCTCCCTACAACATAAGTACATTTTGACCGCAACTGATTATTTCACTCGTTGGGTCGAAGCAGTCCCGCTACGCAAAATAAATCAAGACGAGGTCATCAGCTTTCTGCAGGACCACATCATGACCAGGTTTGGAGTTCCAGTTTCATTAGTTTTTGATAATGCTACGTACTTTTCATCAATTAAATTAACTGCTTTTTCTCATGATAAAGGGATAAAATTGCATTATTCTGCTAATTACTATCCACAAGGAAATGGCCTGGCTGAATCCACTAACAAAAATCTGATTAGATTTTTAAAGAAGACTGTGATAGAAAACCAGATGAGTTGGCACTCAGCGCTACCAAACGCTCTTTGGGCTGATAGAGTCACCCCCAATTCTGTAATAGGAGTATCACCATATACCCTTGTGTATGGTAAAGAAGCCATTCTTCCCCCCAACATCATGCTACCGTCTTCCATTATAGCTCAAGAGTCTAGTGGGTCGGAGAATGAAGCTTTACATATGAGGATATGCAATCTTCTGAAAGTAGAAGAGGCTAGATCTAAAGCTAGAGAACGCTTTAAGCAACAACAGGAGGTAATAAAGAGATGGTTCGACAAACATAAGGCTAGAACAAAAGACTTTGAAGTGGGAGATTTATTCCTCAAATGGGATCATCCTCATGATGAGAAAGGAAAGCATACTAAGTTCCAACAGTTGTGGGTAGGGCCTTTTCAGGTTGCAGCAAAGCTTGGCCCTTCTACCTATAAGTTGCAAGATCTACAGGGGTGGGAAGAGAACTTACCAGTAAATGGTTTGGTTCTCAAGCCTTATTTTTCTTGAGTTTCCTTGAGTTCTTCTGTCTTGTATATAAATAATTTGTCTAGCTGTATTTTGAGTCATGTTTTTTCAGTCTGTTTTAGTTTAAGTTTATTGATTTCAATAAGAGGAACGAACCTGCGGTTGCATGGGGAACATCCAAAACTTTTGGGATTGATAAACATTTTTAGGTATCAGACTGTGTGTCACTGTTTATCTGAAAGAAATTCTTCCAGTTTAGCAGTTTTCTCGAATAGCTCTGTGTGAATTGAAGTCTTGCTTAACCCTTGTGAAATAAACCGGATTCAAAAAGTCCGGAATACTATGTTGAGGCTCCAACCACGTCACACTTAAAATTTTCTAAGGGGCGACAGCAGAGGACCCATGGAAAGGAGCAAGGTGAACAGTATGTTAAATATAAATGATCCCATGCGAAGAAACGAATGCCAAAAGGCAAATAAGAGTCAAAAACTCCTCTGAAAGCACCATACATTAAAGCAAATACTGAATCATAAGTACCAAATTGCCGAAAGTTTCTCTCCGTCCGTGATCTGGAACATGAAGTACACCACTCACACAAAAGGACACTACAGGATAGAGGAGCCTGAATAAAAAAATACAGAAAGAAAGGCATGCAGGAGGACTCATATGAGAAGGGACAAAAGTCCAAAGGCACAAAAAGTGCTAAAGTGGCATGGGAATGAGGAACAAACGAATATTTCTGTTTACCATATGCTACAATCCTGTGGTGTCCAAGCTATCAACTTCCTGAAAACAAAAGTAATAATGAAACTCATCCTCTGGCCTCAACAGAGTTATCTGGACTTGAAAATCTTGGTTTCCACTCTCCCAAATTGGACTATCATCAATGATTAAAGGCACACACTTTTGTGATTCGATAAATCTAGATAGTTGGAAGAATTCAATAGATGCATATATTGTTAAACAGTCTGTCACTCAAGGAACAATCGCGCAGAGATCTAGGTTCACCAGGTAATCGCCAATTGTTGCGGCTGCAACTGTTCTCCCCAAATTTCTTAAATTTTGGTCCCCTCCTCATAATTTAGAGTTGTTTTAATCATTGGACCCTTGAGCCTTTTGGCATGCTTTATTTTCGAATGACTTTGAAGATTGATTGTCAGCCTGTTTTAAAAGTGCCGTGTTTGAATTTCGTGATGGGTCGCGGAGGTGAGTCTGGTTTGCTAGCCGAGGATAAATCAAATCTTTTGTTCTTTAAGGCCGCTGTTTCGGAAGTAGAACGGTTTTAACCTTTGCTGATTCTTAAAGCTGTTTGAACACTTAATGTTTTATTGATCAGGCGTCATACTATGTTAAATTGGCGGCCGATAACTTTTTCCCTTCCGCTGTTGCGGCTCCCAAACCAATTAGCCATCCGAAGCATAAAGAGCTCTGACTGCCGATGCGTTTTGACCTTGCCGTCGCGTACCCGTAGCTTTTTCTCTTCCGCCATTGCGGCTGAAAAAGTCATTTGACTTCCGATGTGATTACCCTTCTGATTTCCGATTGGAAAGTTTTCCCGCCCGCGTTCGCTGTCCGTTTTCTGTTCTCTTCGGCCGTTGCGGCTGGGCAGTGCTTTTGCTTCCAATGTCGGTATCCTCCCGATTTCCTCCGTTGGTGTTTCTCCTTCCGAGCCCATGGGAGGACGAGGTAGTGGTATCCGCATTTGTAAAATAATGGTGGTGCACCTAATCATTTCCTGTGGATTAACTGTTTCAGTCAGTATAATTTCCTGCTATGGTTTAAATGCATTTCCAACGAATGATGCTCGTCGTTTGATTGCAGGTGAGTTCCGGAGATCGGTCAAACTGCTACGGCACGAAGGGAGACGGACCATTTGATAGAGGTAGAGTCGAAACCAACAAGATCGCAAGAAGGACAAACGAAGGAAAAGACAGAATGAATAGCGACAGGGACTCAGACCTGAAAGGTCCGTCAGTTACTCACCTGATCATGGGTTTGCTCGGAAAAGACAGAAAAGAAGGATCTGAAACGTTCGAAGGACTAGAAATTCACACATTTGGGGGCAGCCCAAACGATCTGCTGTTGTAGTTTAAATATTGTAAAGATAGAACTTAGAAGGGACTTTTTCCCTGGAAAAAACTTGTAAACCGTTCGCTTGTAAGAGGAACTATTTCGTTTTACAATCTGAAACTGTAACTTTTGCCTATTGGAGAAAGCGTAATGTGGAATGTATCAGTGTGATTAAATGAACAATGTTGAAGGGGAACTATTTCGTTTTCAGCTGTGTTTCATTAACTGTGAAAGCGTTCTAATTGCCTGAACCTATGTTCTTGTTTGAATTCTTTTCAGTATATTTTGTGATGATTTTTCACTGTGAGTAATGGAGGTTGTTCATAGACAATTGGCTATCTGGTTGTTGAAATATCTTTAACTGTTCATGTGTATTGAAAGAAGTATCAGCTATCTGTAACTTTTCATAATGCATGTACAAAATATACTACTCACCAATGAATGATAATCTTGCTCCCTAGGGATAGATTAAGTAGTTAGTTTTAATTTCTTGTTGTCTGTGATTTAGATGCTTGTGAGTGCTAAGACGAGAGGTAAGAACCTGCGCATCACGTTGTGACTGCTCCCTGCATCCTTATCACCTAGCATTTAGTTAGGCACGTACATCTCATACATTAAGTAAAAAAAAATAAAAATACAAAAATACATGGTGGACCGGACTGCAACCGATAAAACCTTTGTTTTTTTTTGTTACTTGACTTATGGTAGCCGGACCGCAAACCGGATGGATTCCCTATACCAAACAATCACGGGCAAGTTGGGAACGTTAACTGGGGAGAATCCCTTGCTATTGTTGCCTGCGAATTTTCAAGCCTCAACAGGTGCATGGAGCTTTCATAAACTATCCTAAGAGAGGAAAATTATATCCATTTCCTAAACCTCGTGCTGAAATTACTATCGTAATAGGTGATGACATGCTATCATATTCAAATCCAAATGTCAAAGGATTCAAACCATTTGCGTACTTTATCAATGGATACCAAGTATTTACTCTTTATTATACGGTGATTAGGATTCAGGTAGGTCAAGTATTCTAGGACCCTCAACCCACATCACGGTCCAATATAGACAGGAATCCACTATATTAAAACCCATATTAAAAGAAATGGAATGCACCTTAGACTTTTTTTGAATCCTCTACATAGTATTTTGTATGCCATGCCCAACACAATATTTGTCAAATTAAACAAAAAGTGGATTATTAATTGAAAGTGATTGCAAAAATTTGTCTAACAAACAATTTTTTCCAGACTTTCAACCTATGATATCTTAAGGTTGACCAACGCTATTCAAAATCTTGCTCGAACATAATTAAACAATATTAGAAATTGTTTTTAATGGGTTTTGTTTAAAACAATTAGATTTGAAACAATCTAAATTGAATTTGAAATGATGATTCTGAATTGCAACCCATTTCTGCAAATAATCAGACAGTTAGGAAGATTGCAAAACTATTCCATGAAAATACAAGGGGCAACAAAGAACCTCCATTAAGCATCATAAATATTACAGGTCTCAACCTTTACTGGTTTCTATTGTGAGTATATAACTACCATCAAAATGCATGATTTGTGCACTGATTGAACACATGCTATAGCTCCATCTGGTATATAACTACGTAGAAAAACATGTTAGAGATAATGAAGAAACGTATTCATTGTAATTTTGTAAACTTAGAATGAGTGGTTTGACAATTCCTTAGCAATAGGATCTGATCCATTATTAATGGATCTAGTTTGTTTGGTGTTTACCTAATATGTAGCTTTCATTCTGTAATCTAATTGAGTTTGGCGTGTATACCTTTCATGTCTGTGTGTGAGCCTTTGTGCTCTCTTGTCTATTATTTTCCCTCTTAAACCTAAATTGGTATCAGAGCCTTGTAAGGTTGTGAATCCACTGCTGGGATGTGTGGACGTGGAGTCTGTGGGATCCGTGTGAGTGAGGGTCGTTGAAGGAAGCTGTAGATCATTGTTTCCCCTCATTACATTTCAGTTTTTTTTCATTGAATCGTTGCCCCTGTATGAGCTTGCTCATTTCAAAGGAGAGAACGTGGATGGAGATCAGTTGGAGAAGATCACTAGGTGAGAGAGATCGTTGCTCTTTGGAAATCACTGGGAGTGAAGAAAAGATCGTTGCGACCACCACTGCTGGGATCGTTGCTACCATATGAACTGAACGCTGCAATGTGAAGGATATGGCCGAGATTGCTAACAGATATGAGGTAGGTGGAGCACACCCATTTTCTTGTGTGAAGGAAGGTATACCTTGAAGTTGAGACCACGCTCTGTTTCCTCGTTAATCGTTGCCATAGAGCGCTGTTCTTTCCAGTGTGCAAGAGAACGTTTCCCATAACGCTGGCCTATTCTTCTCATCATTTTGTTTATCTCAAGGAAGATCTTGCAGCCATAGAAGGATCTCGATGCCAAACCATCGAAGGGAGTTAACGCTGCCCTGCCACCATTTATGCCAAACCATCGAAGGGAGTTAACGCTGCCCTGCCACCATTTATCTTCAATCAGAAAGGCCAAAGCCAATTTTTTTTCTCTCTCATATTGCTGGTGGTGTGGATAGCTGATGTTTTTTTTTATTTCTCTCTGAAGACTAATTTATTATCTACCAAGATGGAAGTGAATGAATCAATAACTAATTAGCTTGCTCTCATCAAATATTTAAGAGATAATCTAGATGATATTGGTGAAGAAATGTCCAGTTCTGACTTCGTGACTATTACATTAAAAGGTTTATTGCCATATTATAAAATTTTCATTTTAGCGCTTGCAACAAGTCAGACCCCCTCTACTTTTGTAGAACTTGGTGGAATTCTTCTACAAGAAGAAGAGATCATGAAGATCTATGACCCAGAATCACAGACTGTAGATCAGGCATTGATGGCAAGAGGCAGACATTCACACAAAGGAAATCAATGGAACATACATAGAGGCAAGTTTCATGCAAGACACAAAGGTATGTCACACGCTAACTCTAATGTTAATAAAAATGTTGAATGCCATCACTGTGGCAAATCAGGTCATATTGCTAGAGATTGTTTTAGAAAGAAGAACCATGAGTCCAATCACAGATATAGAAAACAAAATGGAAATTATGTGAGAAAAGACACCCCTAATGTTAATGGATTCAAAAATATCAGATTGTTTATGTCTGAAAATGTTTTTTCTACTGAAACAGATGACAAGAGTGCATGGTTAATAGATTCAGGTGCTTCTGCCCATATGTCCCGTAATAGAGCATGGTAATTCTGATGGCATACACATTTACTTGGGTGATAACAAGTCACATGAGGTTCAAGGTTATGGAGTGATAAGTGTAAATATACCTAATGGACAACTTAAAGAGATTCATAACGTAATGTATGTTCCAGGCATAAAAAAGAATTTAACATCTGTTTCTACTATCACTAACAATGATATGAAAGTAGAATTTGGTAAATATAAGTGTCAAGATCATTACAGGGTAATAGCGATAGGATCCAGAATTGGAGGCTTATACAAACTGGATGCAATCAAGGGAAGCCATCAAGCACTAGCATATTTAGCCATTTCAAATGTTGAATTATGGCATCAAAGGTATGGACATCTTAATCACAATGATCTTATGCTATTACATAAAAAATTCTATGGTTGAAGGTATTCATGTTATCAAATATGATCATATAGAATGTGTTGCATGTGCACTTAGAAAAAAACATAGAAAGGAATTTCTTAATCATGAAGAGAAGAGGAGGACTCAATTACTTGAATTAATACATACAGTGACCTGTGCAGACCAGGTCACTGGGTGGTGCCTGGTACTTTCTTATATTTGTTGATGACATATCTAGGTTCACTTGGGTTTACTTCATAAGGAGAAAAGGTGATGTCTTCGAATAATACAAGGAATTCAGGATCAAAGTTGAAAAGAAGACATATAAATATATCAAAATCCTCAGATCGGATCAAGGTGGTGAGTACACTTCTGGAGCATTCATGAGACATTGTACATACAATGGAATCCAACAACAATTCATTGTGGCTGATACACCTTAGCAAAATGGAGTTGCAGAGAGGAAAAATAGAACATTGGTGGAATGTGCTCGCAACATGCTCCAAGGTTAAAACATTTCTAGTATTTTTTGGGATGAAGCTATTAACACCACTGTGTATTTAAAGAACACGAGTCCAACAAAGAAATGAGAGCTCCAAACACCCTTTGAAGTCTTTTATGGCTATAAAACTGAAATTAGTCATTTAAGAATATTTGGTTCTAGGGCCTTTGCACACACCCCTAAATATGATAGAAGAAAATTGGATGCAAAATCTATTGAATGTGTATTTGTTGGCTATTGTGATGATCATAAGGCATATACATTATTCCATCCTAGTTCACACAGACTGATTGCAAGTAGAGATTTTGTGTTTCATGAGAATACATATATAAGTAACATGTTGAATAATTTTGATGAAGGGCAAATATCAGATGATAATGTCAAAATAGATAAAATTGTTCAAAAAGTGCAGGTACAACAACAGGTTCAGGAAGAGGGTGATAAAATGATTGATACCACCTAAGATGAAGAAACATTAGAAGGTAGAAGAATCATGGATGGAACTCCAACATGTATTGTAGTACCTAGAAGGTCAAATCGACAAACACAAGCTCCTGTAAAGTTTAGAGATTATGTCTTGATGACTGATGTAATGAATGCCATAGAACCATTGAATTGTTATCAAGCCAAAGATAAAGGAGAATGGGTAAATGATATGAATGAGGAGTATAATTCATTTATGAGAAATAAAACTTGAGCATTAGTAGAATTGACCAAAGATAAAGTATCCATAGGATCTAAATGGTTGTTTAAATCTAAGTTTAAAGTTGATGGTAGTATTGACAAACTTAAGGAAAGACTAGTTGCAAAGGGTTATTTTCAACAAGAGAGAATTGATTTTGAAGAAACATATGCACCAATAGCTAAATTAAACACAATCAGATTACTTGTTGCATTAGCTACAAAACAAAATTGGAGAATACACCAGTTAGATGTTAAATCTATTTTCTTTAATGTTGATTTAAAAGAGGAAGTGTATTTAGTTCAGCCTGAAGGTTTTGTGTAGAAAGGTCAGGAGGATCTTGTTTGCAGATTGAAGAAAGCTATCTATGGATTGAAACATGCCCCTAGATCGTGGTATATAAAGATTGATTCCTTCTTTAAACAACAAGAGTTTATGAAAAGAAAAAATGTTTCAAACCTATACATTAAGAAAGATGAAGAGGGAAATGTTTTCTTGATATCTTTATATATTGATGATCTCATTATTACAGGTGGAGCATATCAGTTGATTGTAGATATTAAAACTCATATGTCTTAATAATTTGAAATGAAAGACCTTGGTGATTTGCATTATTGTTTAGGACTTGCATTTTGGAGAGAGGCTAGTAAGACATTGATCACTCAAATCAAGTATGTAAGGGAAATCCTTAACATATTTCAGATCAGTGAATGCAAAGTAGTATCAACCCCTTTCGATAAAAATATGAAATTGTACAGTAATGATGGATCTAAAGAAACATCTGGTACTTTGTATTGTAAACTAGTGGAAAGTCTAAAGTATCTCACTACTACAAGGCCAGACATATCATATTCAGTTGGCATCCTTAGTCAATCCTTGGCTAAGCCATGTGAAACACATAGGAAAGTTGCAAAACAAGTCCTAAGATATTTAAAAGGAACAATTAATTTTGGTATTTTATATACAGATGCATTTGATGTTCAGTTGGCAGGTTATTCTGATTCTGACCGGGCAGGGAATCCCGACGACACAAAATCTACTTCTGAATATGCTTTTCACATTGGCTCAGGAGTTGTGTGATGGAGAAGTAAGAAACAACCAACCATTTCTTTGTCATCCACAAAAGATGAATATAAAGCATTGACCAGTGCTACTTGTGAATCCATTTGGTTGAGCCACATTCTGGAAGATGTTGGTACAAAGCAAGAACAAGCTACCAAAATATAGTGTGATAATTAGAGTTCAATTAAGTTGGCACATAATCTAGTTTATCATGCAAGATCCAAACATATTGAACTGCAACATCACTTTGTGCGAGAAAATATTGAGTCTAAAGAGATTGAATTGACTTATTATAGTACAAGTGGAAATGTTGTTGATATTTTCACCAAACCAGTTGGAAGAATCCATTTTGAGGATCTTAGAAAGAAACTTGAAGTTATAGAGAATCCGTTTCTTCATTAACGGAGGTTGTTAGAAATAAGGAAGAAACATATTCATTGTAATTTTCTAAACTTCGAATGAGTGGTTTGACAGTTCCTCAGTAATAGGATCCGATCCATTATTAGTGGATCTAGTTTTTTTTTGTGTTTACCTATACGTATAACTTTCATTAAGTAATCTAATTGAGTTTGGTGTGTATACCTCTCATGTCTGTGTCTGCGAGCCTTTGTTCTATGTTGCCTATTATTTTCCCCGTTAAACTTAATTAAACAATGATTCCTATACAAAAATAACAAAGAACAAGGAGGCCATTGTAATGCGATCCCTTACATTGTAATTGTAACTTGGATTGCATAATCAACTAGCCCACAAGGCTCGTAATCCTTTGTTCACTTGTTTGTTAAGAAGTAACCTTCCTGTCCTATCCTAGTCGTGACCATCATATATTTAATACTATTGAATTATATAAATAGAATATTGATCGAATTTTGAAATGGCACACTCTCTTTTGAGTGTTAATGCTTAGATCAAGACCAAAAGTTTTATGAAGTCACCTAGCTCATTCAATATTTTGGCCATGAGCCCAGGCTGCAATGAAAAAGCACTTAGCCCTTTCTTTCGCTATCTACAGCTGTAGGAAACAAGCGATGTGTGATAGCTCTAAAAGTTTCTAATAACTTTGGGCAAAATATTGTTTAAACTCTAGAAGAAAGGATAGAAGAGCTTCAAACGAAGCTCACACTGAATTGGGAATAACGAGCTAACAAAATCTTCTTAAAGGAATCTTTTCGGATTTCGGGACTTGTAATCTAACGAAAAGCTTTGCTCTTCACTAAAAGAAAAGGATGATTGACACTTTCCTTGAGGTAACTGCTTGTTTATATTATATAAAAAGCATTTAAGCTACCTTGCTGAAGATTCTGAAAATGGGTTATTGGCCTACAATGAATGATAATGTCATAGAGCTCATTCTAAAGTGTCCTACTTACTAGTATGGTGTCTACTCCATATTCCTTTCCACAACCTAATTCTCAATAAGTCACCTTAGTCCAACTTAAAAAAAAAAATGAATCACCACAACCTAATTCTATTTAACTCATTTTTTTTTAAAATTTGGTTCATTATTTGTTAAAAGGCAATTTCATGAAAAATATTAACATATGCTCTTCAAACATCCCCGCAGCACCCTTGGAAAACTCTTTTACTTCACCTCCTCCATATCTGCTACGAGTGTGCAGAACACAAAGCAACCTGGAGATGCGGGCATAGAAATAAGGTGTCTTGAAAATCTGCGTTGCATGCATGGGGCAGATGGTTAGAAACAATGTGTCTTCAAAATTTTCCTTGCACACCGTCAATCGCAATTGCACTATCAACTATCAGGTGCACAGGGAACTTTCAAAGGGAACTTTCAACAAATGCTTTGGATAAAACACAAAAAGATGAAACGTTGATCTCGGTGTTGTCAGATCTGTCAAATGCATGTGATAAACCCTAAAAATTTTAGCGGTGACTTAACATAAGATATTGGTTATAAAAACTTTGGGGAAATCATAAAAGACTGAAATCGCTAATGAACATTGCCAAAACCCAAGGTGATTATTTAAGGACCCTGCTTAAGTACCCTGCTTTATTTTTAGATAATATGCACATAAAGTTTATGATACTGGATTTATATTTGGAGTGTTATGTGCAACCTTAAAATCAAGGTGATTACATAATTCCATGCATGGTAGGGAATAATAAATATAGCTTGGGTGGGCCTGTATAGTTGTGTATAGTTGAGTGAGAGTATGTGTTTCTCTATAGCTTGGGTGGGCCTGTATAGTTGAGTGAGAGTATGTGTTTCTCTATAGAAGGTCGCAAAGGTCAAGTTTCAAATCTCTCTTGGTAGTGACTTTAAATATTATTACTATTAATTATTATTATAATCAAATTTAAGGCCCTTGTTTTAGTTTTGGGATAATATACACAATAAAGTTTATGAGTGATAAAGAGCATCAACACATTTAAAAGCCATGGAGTCTTTAGATTACATGACACACATTTATATATATATATATTTCTTTTTAACTCGTGAAAATTTAAGGAAAGATAAATTTAGCAAGGTCATGCTTGGCTTTGGTGGAAATTGTAGGTCATTTGTGCAAAGATGACAATCCTTTTTTGCACCTCATTGGAATTGGCTCTCACTATTTTGTTGAAGTGTGCATTGGTTTTCATTAATAAAAATGTGCATAGCCTTCACTTTGATTTTGTCTTTATCTCCTTTCATTTCATCCACATCAACTAATAGAAAAAGAATGTCCAAATACTTCAATGCCAAATGCTCTAAGAACTCTACTATTTTGGGGAAAATACCCTTAATAGCTTGGCCACAATGTTATTGAGCAAGGGAGAGATCAATACTACAATTCCCATGGGATTATTGATCTAGACTCCAATTACCTAACCAAAGAATCAAGAAGAAAGAGTCAATTAAGAGAGAGGAGAAAATGAACATATGCCATGTTNAACACTACAATTCCCATGGGATTATTGATCTAGACTCCAATTACCTAACCAAAGAATCAAGAAGAAAGAGTCAATTAAGAGAGAGGAGAAAATGAACATATGCCATGTTGGTTATCCTTAAACCTTCTCCTCCACAAGAGATTCAAATCAATTCGTCTTGATTAATCTTCAAATATGCACATAAGAGAAACAAAATTCCTTCTCAAATAATTGATGTCAACATAAAATCATAAATCAAATAACCAATCAATGCCAACATTGATCTATTCTATTTGAGTCATTAAGAAAGTTAATCCTTTTAAACCAACATAAATTAACAACAAGAAAGATTGACAATTAGGTTGGGGGGGATAGTAGATCTCTATTAATTGATGAAATAACAAGAAGTAGATTTATACTTGACCTTGTTGTCGACATATTTGGAACTCCAGCCCGAGTCCCTTTGCACCCGAATCGCTTCTCCAACTTCTTCAAACTCTTTCTTAGATAGAGTAGGGAAGTCACAATAATGAATGACCCTCACTCAAATAAGATGACAAGAGTACTTAGAAACAAGGATTTTTGAGGGGGATGGACATAAAAACTCAGGAACATAGAGCTAAAATCCTGCAACATAACCTTATGACAAATACTTGATGCTTGGTGCTCCTATCTCTTCCATCGATGTTTCTTTTCTACTTTTAGGGCATGGTTGAGATAGTTAGGGAGATGTTTTTGAGAAGTTCCCCTTGGAAAATACTTTTACAACCATCCAGATTTGCAATTTTTTGAGATTTTTTTAAATATCCCTTTTAAGGTGTTTTTCAGGGCATATGCTCCTTGTAGGAAAGAAAGGAACATGCACACACACCTTGCATGAAGGAAAGGTGTGTGTTCCTTCAAAACGATATTTTTAAGTGAAAATTGGGCTAGAAGAAGTTGATAACTTGTCATGAGGTGGAATCAATACCTATGGATGGCACCAACACTTGACTAAAGGTTTGTCACAATGATTAGTGATTATTTAGATGATATAACGAACATTTAAAGCCCATATAGGGATGATTTGATGTTGTTTGGAAGGTTATGATTCCATTCAAGACACCCAAATGTTGTTAGGGTATTTAAGGTGCCATTAGGGTCACTAAAGAGTCATTTTTTGTTACAACATATGCCTCCCTAATGTGTTAGTTCATAAGGGTTTATGACAGCCAAAATACATTATAATAATTGGAGAAACTTGTCAAGTGAGATTAGGTGGAGGTTCGTGGGCATTGGCCTAGAAGGTACTTGCAACACAAACCAACGAATCAGTTCAAAAATATTCTGTGAGGTAGGAATACCCATGCTAAGGTGGAAACAATTATGGTCACGAAATTAAGTACACTACAGATGCATGCAATATATAAGATACTGAATCATGGCAATGAAAAATACAAAGTGGATTTATGTCAAAAACATATCATAGCCATGAGAAAATACAAAGTGAATCTATGTCTTAATAATCACCAGGAGAACAACTGGAACTAAGATAAAAACAACTCGAGTCTCCATCAAGTACTAATGTTATAGAGTGTGTGGTATAGTTTTGCACAACTCAAGCAACAACATAAGAATGATAATCCTCTTTTGACCTAAGGTCTTTGATCCAAATCATTGTTTTGTATGTATCCCTACCATGTGAATAAATGATCTTAAATTGAACATGGAGGATATTGTTTGATTATTGGTCACTGATGTATATTGTCAATGAATGCGAGCCAAATCGCCTATGATGATAATGGGTGTCAAGGTACTCAATACATTCTAGCAAGTGTGAATAGACGTGTTGTTTTCAAATACTTGTGTCAGGGGGCATTGATGTATTCCCATCTTCGATAGCAAGGGGACATGCCATTGATGAATGCAACCCCAAGGTACTTAAAAAGGTCTCTAAATCCCTCTCCTACAGAAAAATGAGTTGACATTGATGGGAAGAGATTTGTTGGAAGACATTAAGAAATCCTTTATCAACCAACATGAGCACTTAATAAGAATTTATTTGTTTTAAAATGTCTTGGACAATTTTTTTTTGCATGAACACCACAAAGTATGTCTTGTTAGATCATAAAGTATGTCTTCAGTGATACTGAGAGAGGGGTGAATTAGTATCACACACTTTTCAACAATTTTTACTTCATTACTTATGTCCTACTGTAAATCTTAACATTCATCAACATAAAACAAAGTACACCGAATCTTTATATGAAAACTCAATTTTACTGAATTGATAAAACCATCAATTACAAAGAATGTTAGGAGACACCCATATTCAATGATGATATGAGCACCTACTCATAGATGTAGAATACACTAACCTATCAGGGATACCAATCCCTTGTGTAAGCACCAACTTCATCCATCTGTTTATTTTCAAGCTACTTTGGAGTACAAGGGGTCGGAGTATCTAAGCGAGAGGCTGGTATAGAGATTCCATGCAATATAGAGATTCCATGCAACGAAGGGGACAAAGGTTTGAGAGGAACTTCCTCACTAACCTGAGTGCAAGCATGTGACTGAGCGGGCGAATAATGATGACTGTCATAAAAAAGGATCAGCCTTGACTTCATGGGAAGCATTCCCGAAGCCATTCCTTGACATAAAATTTTCCTATGACAGGCTTGACCAGAAAATTCTTCCACTAAGGATCCTTGAGAGGGAAATGGATCCTTGAGAGGGAAATGTTTGAACCTCCTTCCGCCTTGGAAAGTTAAACTGGCGGCCTTGGTAATGTATTGTTTATCTAGAAGTAGTTGAATATCTCCGACCGAAGCTTCATAGCCATCGAAAAAAAGGGAAACCGACTTAGCAACCTTTGTAGATGGCCTTCAAATTTCCTAAGAAAGGACATCCAACTAGATTCCTGAAAGGTCTGCAAATACAAAGAGTCTGCTTCAATAGAAGAGGCATCCTCTTGTTCGATTCTTTTCTTAATACCCATGGGAAAAAAAATGACCTCTAACAAGGCTTGTGACTGATGGGCGGAATGAAAGTAAGTGACGCTGCAAAAATGGTCGTCAAGCAATGCAGCATGGGAAGACAGATAATCGAAAATTAGAAATAATGGCCCTTGGCTCTGGAAAAATGGAAGCTCAAACGCAGGCTAGTACATTCACATGCATGGGATGTAATTATGGAAACGACCATTTCGGGCTATCAGACACTCAACATTCCAGCTGTAATGATTAAATGGACACAGAGGCTGCTATCTAGCGTGAAGACGACATGGTGAGAAAACGTAGATGCGCAAGGCTTGACGTGGAAGGCGAATCAAGGAGTGCATTTATGTGGAAGAGAGGCGTCGCCCTGTCATTGACAAGGTGGTGAGCAATCCACCATTAAGTCGACAGCGTGAGTGTGTCATCAGTCAATATAACTCCAATGGTAAGTCGACAGCGTGAGTTTGTGATCAGTCAATGGCGAAGGCGAAGGCATGGATTGATATTCGTGGCATTGAATTTATAATTTTTCGATGTTCACCAATCACAAGTTAAGTGGTTGTGTTAGTTATATTTAATGAGATTGTAAAATTATATTTAGATGATACTGGTAAGGTGGCCTCCTTTGTCATGTTGTTTTTATATATTTTGAATAACCATTATTTATATTATTTGGTGGCCTCTTTCGTAATGTTGTTTTTATATATTTTGAATAACCATTATTTATATTATTTGTTTAACTGTAGTTTACTATTGTTAAAGGTTACATCCATAGAAACACAAAAATCCACTATTCATTAAGAATTAAGGTATTCTTAATGTCCAACATAACATGTCACGATCTAGATTTGAACATGATTTGAGAATAGATCAATCAATACTTACAACTACCCAATCCAAATTATGTTGACATAAAATGGATTTGTAACATATCATTCTCAAAATATAATAGACAAAATAATAATAATTTATTAATCCATTATTTATTAAATAACAAAAAGCTAAGTTTAATGGACACATTATAAATTTTATGTTTATTACATATGAAAGCTAAGTTTAATGGACACATTGCAAAATTTTATGTTTATAACACATGCAATTTTAATTATTAAATTTAAAAAATTATAACTATCTCTTTTTATTTAATTGTTTAAGTTATTTTATTTTATTTTAAAATTATTTTTTAAATAGTTAATCTTCATCCAATTTTAATAATAAATTATAACTATCATTTAGTTATTTGTGTAATTTATTTTATTTTATTTTAAAATTATTTTCTTAAATAATAATTTAATTGTTTAATTTAATTTAATTAATTTTTAAATAAATAATTTTCATCCAATTTTAATTATATATATATATATATATATAATTTAAGTTAAATTAAATATTATATCTTATTGGTAATGATAAACATTGTTATTATATATTGATTATTGATACTTTCTCTCTCACACAGATGTGTAGTAGTGGGGTTAAAGATCTTAAATATTAAACTATTAACTTAAAAAAAGATTATCAAGTAATTTTCCCATGACGGGTGGTAAGGTAGAGAATTGAGGCTCCCTTGGGGTTGATCCACCCCATAATGACCGACTTGACACTTGGCACGTGTAACACCCCGGTTTTGACCCCGTTTGTATTAAATTATATATGATATAAATATTGTATTTAATCATGCTACGGAGCTAAAGGCAAAGTCCCCACCATCGATTTAGTGTTTTATGTTTCGGCAATTAAAATCGATGCCAATAGTTATCGTGTTAGCTGATGGCACAACATATTTTGGACATCATGTACATATGCAATTTAATTAAAATACCCACAACCAACTATGTCAATGCAACATTAAAGAAATGAGGGGCATGATTTCCTAAGGAATAGCGGGGGGTATTCAAACCTTGAGCCAATGGGGAAAAGCCAAATGTCAAAGGGAAAACCCATCAAACTGTCAACTACCCATTTTGTCTTCAAGGGTGGGTGCTTTGCTTAGGGGGTCTCCCTTCTTTGTCCCCCCTCATTGTTTGTGGTTATGGGATACGATTCTATTCCTTCAGCTTCAATGTATAGAGATGGTGAAGGAAAGCAACCTTGACGAGGGAAGAAGGGACACGGAAGCAACCACATGTTTTGGGTTATTTAGAAAATGAAGGCTTCCAAAGTGGTTTTAGTAGCATAATTTTAGTCATAATTCAACATTTGATTGATAAGATGGAGACTTAGGTAAAGCATGAGCAAGTTTTGTTTGGTTTTGAGGATATTCATGTTGAAACAAGGCATATTGTGGAAGATGCAGGCACATCTAGGACCAGAGACACCAAATTTACGAAGACCATCACCCTTTATTGGAAGATGATGACTTTGCTAAGAAAGGCTCTCATGGATAGCATTGAGGAGAAAAAGGAAATTCTACTTTAGTTTGATGAGACCTAGGAGCAACTTAGAGTGGTGGAAGCCACACTCAAGTTGATGGCTAACACCCAAATTGAGTTGGGGGCCAAGCTCAACCTGCTTTCCAAGGCTACAACTAGTATGGTTTTTAAGTGAAGGGTTCATACATTATGGTAGCCCAACTCGTCTCTTGTGGTGCATGAGGTTCCTACTACTGTTACTATCTTTGATGATGCGTAGCATTAGGATCTTTATGACTGTTTGTTTTTTAGACCAGACTAGATCCAAATCCCAGGCTATGTCAAGGGCTGAGAGGGATCAAATCTCTCTAGGTGTAGACCTCTTCTTAGTTATTGCACTCAAGGAGCTCTTAACTTTGGTGTAACAATTTTTTTCATTTTTTATAACACTTTTATTATTATTATTAATTAGTATTTGTTTTGTGCTTATATTAACCCTAACAATCTAGTATGAATAATGGATATAAAATTACATTTTATATAGTTTAGCTTTTGTTTAACAACCAACTATCTTGACAAAACTAAATAGTTGGTTGTGTATTCACCATCCACTTTACTTATAGCTATGCTAGTAATTATCATCATCATTATCAATTCCAACACTAAACTATTTTAAAAATATAAACATTATTACTATTAATTTTACTATATTTAATTAATAAATTAATATAAAATTATAAACCCATTTCATTTTATTTATTTTTAAATTAAACTACTAAAATATTTTTTAAAAACATAAAACAAACATCTTTACTATTAATTTGACCATATTTAATTAATAAATAAACATAAAATTTTAACACATTTCATCTCTTTTTATTAATTTTATAAGATTGAAGACATAAACGTCATCTAATATTTTGTAAGGTATTGGGTTTAATTATAAATCTAGTTTGTATCATTTAACCATTCATAGTCATCTAATATTTTCTGAGGTATTGGGTTTAATTATAAATCTAGTTTGTATCATTTAACCATTCATAATTGGCTGTACATGGCTATCAGATTAATGAATATGCCCAAAACTTATATTGCTGTACTCTCTTTTCAGTGAGAGTAATGAATTTCAAGTCCCAGTCGGTTGGCATTCTTCTTCCTCTTATCATTTCCGCACATGCAATTATATATATTTATTAAGGTGTAAGGCTATAAACTCCAACGTTTTGTGGATGACATTGTCAGTTTAATACCTGAGGGGAAAGCAATAAATTCCTGGCATTTATGGATATAGATTGTCCATAAATTTAACGCGGGAAAAATAAAATCAATATAAACTGCTTCTAAGTTTTAAAGTTACATATTTGAAATATTTGTAAAATATATCTTATAATAATTATATATATATGAGCCACTTCAAAAACAACATAGAAAAAAACTTTTCTCAATGCTTTGTCTGTTACTACTGTTGTAATAAAATCAATATAAACTGTTTCTATGTTTTAAAGAAATATATTTGAAATATTTGTAAAATATACCCTATAATAATTATATGAGCCACTTCAAAACAACACAGAAAAGAGCTTTTCTGAATGCTTTCTCGATTGCTACGGTTGGGTCTGTACTCATGTGCTGTCTTCATCAGCATTGTCATAGGTTAATAGCCATTCTACATAATATTATCATAGTGATGAGAAACCAATTCATCCTCCTTGGGGCTCAAATAAAAAATATATAGGTATAATAATGATCCGAAGAACAACTTTTGTATCTCAACATATTACCTAAAAAGAATTAAACTTCAACTTAAACAAGATTAGACTAATGTTACAAGATCTACCTCATATTAATAGCCAACATAATATAGACAAACTTTAGAAGATCTCCACAAATGTTACACATCTCCCTAATACTCCGCAAAATTATTTTTGGCCAACAAGATCTCTATCATAGTGGACTGCGCAAAAACATAGAGAATGCTTGTTTTGTTTGTGACTTTGTTAGACATGTTAGATTGCCGATTTATAGGCCCTGCTACTTCAGGAAGTTTGATAGTTGTTATAGTTTTGATAAACAAAATGTAGAGAAATTTGACTTTGTATCTTTCTGGAAAATTGATAACAAAATTAGGTTCTATGGTTAATATGATTTCCCTAGTGATAGGCCAGCCATCTAAGCCTGACTTTTTTTTGCTTTTAGTAATATAATGTGGGACATAAACTAAAAAAAGACTACCAACTAATTATTACACATAGTAGTGGCCTCTAAAAATCAAACTAATAGTTATGTTTGTAACATCTAAAATTATTAAAAATTAAACTAATAACTAAAATGTTATAAATATTTTTTTATCTTACAAAATAAAAATACAACATAATTTTCATTAACATTAATATGATATATAAAATTAACATTTATATTTCTATTTTTCATATTTGATTCATTCCGTTCAAAATTTTAGATAAATTTATATACTATGATCATATTCCTTCGTTAAAAATAACATAATATTGTACCTTTATTATTTCAAATTTCTTCATTTAAAAAAATCTGATCTTCAAAATAATAATTGAATTTTTAAACAAGAGCCACCAGGTGGCAATGTCCCCGACATTGCCACACACTATTGCAAGAGAAGGTGGAACTTTGTTTTCAACTATTAAGTAAGTAAGGTGACTTGCTCTTCTTCTTCTTTTTTAATATTTATATAAATTTGAATATAATTTCTTAATATGAATTTATTTATATAAAAAATCATTAACATCTTTATTTAATATATAACTCTAGTGTTTTCTTTTAATATTATACTAAATTTAAATATGAATTTTCTGTCTTTAATATAAACCAAAAAATCATTAACATTTTTATAAAATATATAAAAGTATTGTTTCTTATCATGCTTAATCCATTTGTATGAAGGAACAATCAAGCCTTATCCTTTTTTCATGCTTAGAAAGGTTATCTTACCCTATTCAACTACACAATTCAACAAAAGAAATATTGTAACGATTGTTTAAATACAAACAGTGTGCAAGAGCAAATTCAAAATGGAAGTTTTCGAAAGCCCAAATGAACATTGTGGAAGTTTTTGAGATGGAAGCCAACTCAAAATTTGTCCATTAGGAATACCGAAAGGACAAAGGAATAGCTAGGCAGCTGTTACATTAACTTCACATGCTGCAACCTTCCTGAATGCTACTGAATTCTCTATCTAAGGTTTAAAGCCAAACTTAATGGTAGAATGAAAATTGAAGTAAACTAACATGCTCATCTTATCAGACATTAAATATCATCTATGAATCAAAATTTGCAAGAAAGAATGACAATAATGATCCCCCAAAAAGACACATTCATAGTAAAAACAAGTGACAAACTTATAAATTAATTCATCTATGACTCGAACATTTTCTATACTCTACAAGGGCATAATAACAGAGCCTGGCCAATCTGTAAAGTTGGAATATCTCCTTCAACTAGTCATAATAAAAGGTGATGCACATGGCTACTACAGTATTCCAATCTGTAAAGTTGGAATGTCTCATTCAACCAATCATAATACAAGATGATGTAGACAAATATTACAACATAGAAAATGACATTGCAACACTGTTAGATTTTAGCAATGTTTCTGTGGACACCTCAGATGACGATGTCTCAGCTGTAGTGATCAATCTTAATGAAGAAATGCAGGAAACAACTAGGTAACTGTCTATGTTGAAAAGATAGATGACATTACTATTGGAAGCTATTCTATCATAGAAGAACAACATGCACACAGTATCAGGTTGAAACATTCATTAGCATGTGAAGGATTCATATGCAAGTTTTAGTCTAAATACTTACTGTTTCAGTTGAAGATAGTTCTCCTAAGAGAAGTGGGTGAAATCCTGATACAGTGCTTTGTGCTTTGGGCCAAAAGAGCAACTAGGTGGATGCATGATTGATTACCTTCCTAGTGAACTTACTTGAAAATTATTGTGCTATTCTGATGCAATTAACTGACAGACGAATGGATTTGCTAAAGACAATTCCAATATCAAAGAGTATTGCAATCATATAATGAGTATTTCTGAACAATATGGAAAAGAGTTTTCCTCGGGCATCTTATCGCCTCCGAAATATATTAGCTAGACACTCCAAAGTGGAGTGTAGATTTGCTTAGTAAAGTCCATCAAGATCGGTTTTTAACAAATAATAATTTTAGTAAATGAGGTTTAGTGGCCATGTCTCCAATTACAGTGATTTGTTTATGTTTTGGCACTGTCCGCATGTTCAACCTATTTGATGGAAAGTGTCAATCAGACAGTGGAACCTTTTCTGGATCCGTATCCTTGAGACATGATCCTATTGCACATCGAATTCAAGATTTCTGAAACTTTCTTATATTGTCAAAGTCACAAGGAACTTCAATGCAATAGCTTCATTTGAAAAACAAATGTTCTGGCCTCAATCCTAATATTCAGAAACCTGTTCTACTCTATCATGTTCTCTAATTGAGAAAAAACACATACAGAAAGACGACAGTGCAAAAAGTAAATGAATTTGGAGATTGTAAACCAAAATGAGAATTGACTAGACATTTCTAGGAACTGAAACCACTAAATTCTAATCAGTAATTGAAACTGCAAGGGTACAAGTTTTCCATAGTAAATATGTTAGGGCCAACATCCAATGCACACTAAAAAAATCAAGAATCAATGGGATATATGCAAAGGGTCCAGTCTAGGAAGAAGTAGAGATGTTATAGCAAACGTTCTTCTTTAATCTAAATTTTGGTATTTACTCTTATTTTTCGAGCGATTAGGACAAACCTTTTTATATGGTGACAAGTCAAAAGCAGATAGCCATGTTACCTAGTAACATAATTTAATATGTTACATATTTGGATGTTAGGCTTTGATAGTTTCATTAGAACTAAACCACAGATGAAACCTTTTAAAGCTCTATGGTAAATAAATTAAATCTCTACATTGTAAGGTTTACAGGTTGTGTATAGTAGTAATTACATGGCATATATGTGTTGAGTGGTCAATTGGTAAAAGATTACAAATGAGGAAATCTAACAAATTCCCCAGAAATTAGTTTCTAATCAGTAAATTAGAAGGTTATTGAATATTGATGGGGGGAGCTGGGAAAGATGATATTCTTTACAATTTGTGTCGTAGTAAGGAGTGATTGATAGGAATCATCCAAAGAGCATGAATTATATTTGTAATGAATTATATTCGTAAAGGAATATTTATGAATGGAATCAACATTTTACATGTTTAAGATGAGACAAGTAGATCAGAATACATGTGCTTGTAGATCCATGATGCAACAAATGTTAGCAAAATCAGAAATTGAAAGTGATTTGTGAAAAATATATGCTGAATTGCAAAAGAACAATAGATAAGAACCATTCAACTTTGAGAAACAATGTAAGTGATCATACTACAATCTAAATGGATCTCAAATTACAAGAAATACATTAAAATAGGAAAATCAATATAAATGATTGCTCAAAAGTAAGCCGGAAATCATATTTCTTACACAATGATGAGTAAAAGGGATCTTAAAATGAAAGCGGGGATAAGTTTGTTTGAAATAGATGTATATTTGTAGTGATTTTAGGACACTTGTGTTATTTTTGTAGTACATGATTCAAATGTACACTCATTTTTCTACTTTGGGAACAAGTTGCCATTATGTATTATGGGCATGATGTGTCATTTTGTAATACATAATCATATTTTATTTAATCTTATTCTTTTAATGCACATGCTTGAGTTTGAATGGTGTGAATAGAAATCATATGAGGTGTGCAATAGAGCTTAGTTGTACTATATTGTCCAAGTGATGATCCATAATAAATTCAATAGATAATGTATGGAAACTTGCATCTTTCTTTGATTAAAACCCTATGGTCCCCTTCAATATATATATATATATATATATATATATATATATATATCTTGATGTAAAGAATCAATGGATCCATATAATTGTCAATATAAAACTTGTTCATGGCCCATACAACATCAGTCAATGATAATTTTCCATTATTTATTTTAGAAATGGTCATTCACTTTGCTTGTGAGATAAGTTTTGGTATCTAGTGGCCTCCAATAGTCATTGATCTCTTAAGGATATTATAGTCACTTGGGAAAAATAACAAAGTTTATGAAACCTAAAATTATTTATGTGAAAAGAGGATGAAGAAGAATGTTTTTGTCATTTGCAATCTTAAATGTTTTCTTAGTTTTCATAGTAAGATTAGTTTAAAGATATCCTAAAATTAATTAATATGTTATCCTTACTTGTGGAGTAATTACTCTTATACTCCATTTTAAAACATTACCAGAAGGGAATTATATATATATTACGATCTTGATATAAAAGCAACTAAAAAACTATTAATTTTTTAAAAACTTGAAATTCTCTTTAATTTTAATATATTAACCTTGAAAAATGCACCCAATTTATTATAAATTATCTACATTTATTATTTCATATTCTAACTTAGATAAACTAAACCTAGACTTTCCTACCTCACTAAACAATCCTAAACTTAAATAAACTACCCAAATCTCAATTACTACCTTAGCCTCACCTACTAAACCTTCATAAACTAAACTACCTTAATATAACCCTAGACTACACTTACTTAAACCATTGAACTATCCTTACCTTGATCAAGCCAACAAACCTACTTAAATGGAACATACCTACTAGCATAAACCACTCCACTATCTAACCTACCCTACCAAACCTACCATATCTAGCTTAACCATGCCTAGCATTGCATACCCTACCCTAATCTAGCCTAAAATACCCCAAGCTCACCTACTAAACGCGTTTTCCCTATTATTGTGAGTGGGGCTCTTCAAGGCGTGCCCGCACATGTCAAGACAAAATGCTATACCAATAATACCATGTTGGGGTACTCGCACATGTCAAGACAATATGCTATACCACGTTGGGGTACCGCGTCAGTAAAAGTAGTATGGGACGGTGGAATTTGGTAATGGTCTCCCCGAAAGCAGTATGGGACGATGGAATTTGGTAATAGTCTATGAGGCCCCCACCTTATCACGGTTTTTTATTTTTAATGAGTGAGAAATGATATTTTCTTTCATTGTATCTAATTTAACATCAAAACAACTCCACGTGATATTCCATGGATTATGATTTTACACATTGACATGTTCGAAGAATATGCCCATCACCATGTTTTGATTTTATATTTGTTATGAATATGTGTATTTGAAAGTAATGTTTGACTTTTGAACATCAGAAAAATTTTAAAATATAAAATAAAACGATTTATCTAATATTTGATTTACCACTATGCGTAATGATTACGATTTAATGATTTTATGTTATTGTGGAATGTATTTAGTGAAAATTAAAAATTAAATAAAAAATGATTTGCTTTTTGGTTTTTTACGTCACGTATAGATAGCCGTGAACTTACGTTCAACAACATTTAATGATAGTCACAACAATCTTAGGTTCAAGGTTTAGACTAAGTTTATTTGCACTTTTCGTTTCAGGTTTGGAATTATTAAAACATAAAACTACTTTAACATAAAAAAAAACTTTTAACTTTAACTTTAAAGGCCATTTAGGGTAGGAATTATTAAAACATAAAATTACTTATCAAAATTCTCAATTTATTATAAAATATGGATATCTTATAAATCTACTTGGGAAATTTGATAAACTATACCTTGAAAAGAAGGAAAAAGAACAAACTTTTTTTTTTAGTTTTAGAGCAAACACAATGTGGGTAGTTACATGCAATTTGGCCCAAGTAATTACAATTGTAAAACCATGGTAGAGGATGATTCACATGGTCCCTCCGCACATGGTTATCTTTCCTTTGATTCTAACCTCTATTCTTACGCAAAAGTTGTTATTTTTCAACTAATCCCAAACCAAACCATTGAACCACTAGGCATAAAGATGCTACACGAAATTAACTGAATGTGAAATTGCTCAATATAAAATACATATATATTTTCTAAAAATGCATGTAAATGAATATGACTAAATACAGTTAATCATTATGACAAGTCTAGCTTAGCTCATTATCAATAACTAAAACAAAGAAAAAATTACATGTCAATGAATATGACCAAGTGCAATTAATCATATATTTATCTCATAGAAACCGAACAACTAGAGAAAGATAATTGATTTTATCCCTAGGGCTTTGCTAGCGCAATGAATCCAATATTGCAGAAGAACACACTACACAGTAAGATTGTAAATGTATCGATGAGTTGAAATAAGTCTACAAGCTAGATTTCTTATTGAAACATAATATTACAAATATAAAGTTGCTGCATATATATGTCGGTTCTCTCAAATTCATCTTCTAGTGACATTTCTTATTTCTAATGAAAGTAACTTGAGGCTTGGAACAAAGATAAATACTAAACAAATTTTCTTAGCTTTCAGGGAGCTTTCAACCATTAAGACCAGGGCATGTTTAAATCTGCTTTGAATATGACCTATAGATTTAAGCATTATCAAGCAATAAATTGACAAAATGAAGCACTCCATGTTGGATTCCAGAATACTCTTATCCATTTGCACAGTTCATAATTGTTGAGAATAGTCAAATTCAAGTCCACTGATGGTGTACACTGGAAAATGACAGAGTAATAGCTAGTATGTTTTTCCGTATTGCCAGTACTTCAGTGAACAGACTTTGAAGCATGTCTCATTGTCCTAAAATTGATATAGTTTTAATTCTCTATTTCATTGCTTAGGAAAGCTACTCAGAATATATAAGTACACTTGTGGACCCTGAAAATAGGCTGGCAACAAATTAACTCAAGATAGTGATAAAAAACTATAACAGTAGGCTGAAAACAAATTAACTCAAGATAGCCTGAAATGATAACAATGGTTACTGTTACAAATGACAGTTGAAGGTATCAAAAGTGACATCATTAATATGGCACACACTAATTAAGAAACACTTAAGAAGCTACAACTTTTGCTATCCCACTGAAGGGAAGTCATTAAATATAGTTTTAGTTCTCTGTTTTCACTGCTTAGCCAATCTACTTAGAATAGATAGAGTACACTTATGGATACTGAAAATAGGCTTGCAACAAATTAACTCAAGCAAGTCATAAAAAGCTAGAAAAAGATCAAGCATGCTGCATGATGATGGAGTCATTCTCTTGCAAACACCAAAAGGAAAATATTAAAATTTGAATGACATCAAACTAGATCCAACTACCAGCATGAATTTCAACCTTTTAGCGTAGAATAATAACTATGGTTAATTTTACAAATGACAATTGATGGTATCATAAGTAACATCATTAATCTGGCAGGAAAAGATTGAGGAATGCTTCAGAGTTTACATCTTTTGCTAACTCAGTGATGTTATCGATGAATTCCAGAATGAGACATGGAAAATTTTGAACAACAATACACATTCAGGATCATGTGAGTCATTAAATTTGGATCAGGTGCAAATAAGGCTATCCAAGTTACAGTCCAACAGGTGTAATCCATAAGGTTTTTCTATAACTGTTTACTTTTTATATCATAAATGCTTAATTTTTTAAAATGAAATGAAAAATCTAATTATACGTTTAGATTCAAACTTGCAGCTCACCAAAGCAACATGCACCTGCACAACATTTTTGAACTGTTATATTTATTTACAAGGCTGTTATAAAAAATTTATTTCATCAGAACTAAGGAGAATTTATCACAATATCTAAAACTAAACACAAAGCTCTTGACTGGCCTTTATCCAAAGAATACAGTGCTCCATAAGTTTACAAGATACCCACATCTAAAATCATCAATACAAAAGAATGTGGTTGCAATTGTTGACTTATCAATTTTTTACATCCCTACCTTTTGACTAATAAGATGATTAAAAGAGGATTACAAAACAATGGATAGGATGATGACTAAATAATAAAACTCTTTTTGCATTCATACTAAGATAAAGGTCTCGTTGCCACAAAGAATAAACATAAGTGCCAATGGAGCATTGATCCACTACCGAGGTTGTTGTCCACCAGGGTTCCATTCTTGTTGTGGTCTGCCCTGACTATATCATATGAGTTTCAAAAGGGCAAGGACAGGGGTAGTCCTGGGCAAGTACGTTGGAATAAGTACTCCTAAGTTGAAGGAAGTCCACTCTTTGGGATGTAGCCCTTGAAGCATTTATGGGTGAATCCGCGGACTTGGGTAACACTTTTTGGCAAGCGGATTTCGGCAAATGCAAAAAAATGCACCTCGGTCAAGGGCTTGTTAAACCCTCGACCAAGGTATTAATATCTCGACCGAGGTTTTAGCAAGCCCTCGACCGAGGTTTTATTGAGCCCTCGGTCGAGGTATTTATTAACCCTCGGTCGAGGGTTTAATACCTCAACCGAGGGTTAATAAATACCTCGACCAAGTTATTAACTCGGTCGAGGTATGGACCTCGGTCGAGGTACATACCTCGACCGAGGTGCCTCTGTAAAAAAAATTATAAAAAGAGGTCGCGGGGTCCGCGGCTGTCTTTTTCAACATTTTACAAGCGAATGCTCGACCGAGAAATAGCGACGGAACGACGACGGAAGGATTGGCACCCAAAGCAACCCAAGCACCCTGAAGCAACCCAACCTCATCACGATGTCGGAGCCAAGAGGTAACAGTTTAAATAATTGTTTTTCAATTTAAATTTTTTTTTTTATAAATTTATAAAATTTGTTTTAAAATTTGGTAAATGTATGTTTTTATAATTTTGTTTTCAAATTTGGTAAATGTATGTTTTTATAATTTTCATGTTTAAAATGTGTACCGGCAAGCAGAAATGCTGCCGGATTTTTGAAAATTTGTAGTTAAATTGATTTTTTTTGTTAATTTGTTATATATATATATATTATGTCAACCAGTGGGGTTTATGCTACCGGTTTAATTTTGAAATGTGTCCCGGGCAAGCCGAAATGCTGCCCGATTTTTTTCAATCATCTTTGAATTCATGGAGGATTGAAAAAAATCCATAAAACACCAACTAAACAAACCTATATGAACCATAGAAACAAATAATAAATTTTTTATAAAAATTTATTTGAAATTGGTTAATAAGTTATAATATTAATAAAAATCCCCATACCCCACCCCCTTTTTTCAAAACATAAATTAAACCTACCATTTAATCTGACCTCGCTAACCCTACTTAATACCTTACCCCCCTACTAACCCTATTCACCTCTAAGACAAATCATAAGGGTAGTCTAAATTATTTAGAAAAAAATAATTTTTCAAACTATTATTTATAGTATTTATGGGTT